>JAOWBP010004700.1:14134508-14150175 GCA_028571105.1 Tragopan temminckii | reverse complement strand
TTTGGGCTTGGGGGTTTCTCTGCATTTTCCTATGAGAGGCCATGAAGTTGCCAAGAATTATGTCCTTTTCTTTGAAAAGGTAATTAAATCACATGAAAGTTTTAATCAGAAAATTTTCATTTCTATATGAGAAACTCTGTTTAATTTAAATCTCAGACATGGCACAATGATTTCGATCCATTGCAGAGTTTTGAGCAGAGGCTGGATTAGATTTTTGTCTTGCTTCTTTCTCCTTTGGAAAAAAGAGATTTAGAATTAATGACTAAATGCCTACAGTGAAAACATGCACTAAATTCTCAATTGTAGGGTTCTCAAAGCAGACAGAAGTACAAAAGGCCCATCCATCTATTTAGGGTACCATCTCCTTTAGTAAAAGAAGAAAACATCTTTTTGGATGCTATTAAATGCAAGATGAGTTTTACTCAAGATAAAATATTCTCATGTTGAAAATCTAATCCAATTTAAAATGACATCACAAAAGGCAGATTCTGTCTTGCATCACACATACAAAGGTGATCAGTATTGGCATTATGAGGTAGCTTAGAGACCTGGTCAAGTCTCTGGGGACGTCTCCTCAGGTGCAACAGTTATTCAATCCTTATTTCAGATTTTATTCTCTATTAACCCACTCCATCATGGTTTTCAGAAGTTTTTGGCCATAAATTATTTTTCTGGTCACATCAAATTTCTTTATAGTCCAGATCATAGACTTTTACCACCTCACAGAAGGGTAAAAGCACATTCTTTGTCCAAGGAACTTGAAGCTTAAAAAGTCATATATTCTGGTAGCTCTACAGCTATCGTACAAGAAACACTTCAATCATTAAGCCAACGATCTTACTATGATAGAGTTAATCTGAAGTACCAATGCATATTTCACCCTGGAAAACAAAACAGGATTCCAATGTCTAAATACGGGGGAGAGGTTTCCACATTTCATGTAAAATCTGTTTTCTAAACATACTTGAACTTTGTCTATTCTTCTGTATACAAGGAGGAGTCTTTGTGAAGTTTTTAATATAAACATTTCCTCTCTTTATCACATAAGGTGAGATGACAGTATTTGCAAAACAATTTCAAAGGGGAAAAAATTTCCATATAAGAGAAGCTGATTTATTGATAGGCATAGGTTGTTTGTTATCAAACCTGCTTTTGAGGTCTAACTGTCACTTTCATTTATAGTGCTGACTTCAAAAGAAATATTTGCTGCGTTACACTATTGATTAATTCCTCCCCACACCCTGTCCTCTCCCAACAAAGTTTTCTCCTCAGTGCATGAACTGGGAACTACTGTAATTTCTGGCAGGCAGCAAAGTACATACTACGCAGAAAATTATAAAAGGACAGAACTGCAGGACTGTAACTGAAGTTAAAAGGCCAAAATGGCAAGTGCATGAATGAAGCTGAAAATCACAAACATCACCTCGATGAGTGGTTTTAGCTGGCCTCAGAAGTTCTTTGCATGCTCATCTCTCATAGGAGGAATTGCTGAAGCATTGAAGGGAAATATCTTCCTCTCATGCATCTTCAAGGGGGCCTGCAAGATTTTCATTGTAAGATGGACACTGACAAAACTGAAGCATCAGTGTTTTGTTCACAGCTGAGCAACATAATTAACACCGCTCCTTAACAACCCACAAAATAAATTAGTGACTTTAAAACACAGTATCGGTTTTTTAAGAGGAAGAGATGGAGATAACTACATTCAAAATAATGTCTGTGCAGATACAAAGGCCTCTTTATTTTTAAATTCTCCCTCCTCTTGTTCCAAAAAAAGCCATCTCATGTGAAATTATGGTCCAATATGTATCAGAACTGAACTTTCTTAGCTAATATGGGAATTTCAGCTGAACTGCCCAAAATGATGTTGTGGCTTATTGTTAACTGGAGTTCTGAAGATGGAAGACAAAAGAAGAAAAGGGATTGAGATCAGTTGATTATGTGGGAAGAGAGAAACAAAGGGAATCATTACTGGAGACATTTTGCTGTATGAAATAAAAGTTTCTCTTTCCCCACCCCCCAACTCTGCTGACCGCTTTGCTGATCGCTGGGGTAGTTTCCTTGTAGATTATGGTCTTATATGCAACTGGGTTGAAACATTGTTTTCAGCAATGAACATATTTCAGATTCTACTTTTATGCTGTTGTCTTAATGAAGGAAAAGTGAGAGAAACATGGAGAAAGACAGAAATATAACTTGGCAGCAAACAAAGAAAAAAAACAAAACAAAACAAAAAAGAAAACCACAACACCATTTTCATACTATCTGAGTGACAAGATGCAGCCTAGGCATCTCAGTCTTTTTTATTTTTCTCCCCAGAATACCTGTCTTACATTTATTTAGCCTCCAAGTTCTACTTTCTAAATGTACACATTTCCTCAGGAATGGTAACAGATGCAGTTTTATTCCATTACATTAGCTTTGCATTATGTTTTCCTGTCAAGCATGTTGGTGGATATGACTGTTGCCCTCTAGCACCCCAGCTTCATTTCCCTGGGACAATCAGAATTATCTTTTCTCCTGGGAAGATGCAAGTGAAAGAATTAATGCACATAAAATAAAGAGTTACTCTTTCACTGTAAATAGTATCAGGATGAATATGAATGTGGGATATGCAGACAACAACGAAACTATCAAACAGAATTCCAATAGATTAAGTATGAGAGATCTGATCCAATAGCTGTCCTTGAGTGAAGCAGCACTGGCAAAAAGCCCACAAGTCAGCAGAGCTTGCCAATAGGGTTTAGCAAGATCCTTTCTGCTAAGTGTACTGGTATCTTCAGCTGAAAATGATTTAAAATATAAGAAAAGTTTAAAATGCTTAGTTAAGATAATGAGGTTTAATAGCAAGTAGCAAAAAATGAGGCAAATGAGCAAAAAGTATTCAAGCAACAACAACAGTAGTAGAACCTTGAATGACCTGCTGTTGATGCTGCTGACTTCCAAGAACCTGGAATCAGTTTATAATCTCATGTGTATAACATGAGACTGACTTGAAATTATCCATGTTTTCAGCACACCCATCACAGGTCATGGCCTTAGAATGGATCATGCAGCACTTTAGATCCCTCTGCCATTAGTTTTATATTGGCTGGCTGAAACTCCAGTAGTCAATCTATTACAAGTCCTCTAGCTTCTCTGTATATTGAAAAGCATGTCCATCTTCATAGGCAAATGTTAACTTGCTGCCTTCTAACTTCTGGAAAATTTTACCTAGCAACTTAAACATTGTATTTTTTAAAAAATAGCAATTACTTCTGTACTTTATGTATAAGATTGTGATTCTGCATTTATGCTTAATGTTGGCAGAAGAAAATATTTAAAATCTTTCAATGGGTACAGTTTCTTTTGTTCTCTGGCATTGACTTCTACCACTAAGAGCCTGGACTTGGCTCAATGGACCAAATGAATAAGCCAAAGCAGTAATATCTATACTCACAAAGGCAAAATTTTTCAGGTTTGAGAAAAGTTAGAAAGGGAACAAAATGTCACATCGTAGTCACATAAATCATAGATCTACCTTTCCAGATATTCACTGGTGGAAACAGTCGCTACATCACTCACATTAAAATCCCTTCAGTTATCATCATCGTTTTGTAGCCTCTTCTGATTACACAAAATACAAAATCCTCCTGCTAGATCTGATAGAGCCCCTATATTGCTAGAAAGAGTTTTTCTTTCTGTATATTTATTTTTCTTGTTTTATTATTTTCTTCAGTGGATCCATAGCTATCAAAAAGATCTCAGATAGTAGCAGCAGGTAGGCTATTTCCATGCTATTCTCACAAATGTATTTCTAGTCAGAGATCCCTGTTAGTTTCATGTATGTATGACAGCTATGCTGGAAGTGTAATTCCAAAACACAATAGACATGTTGTGTTATCCACTAAACACATTTCTGGGGACATTAGTTGAAAGGCATTTTGGTGTACTGCCACCCGCACCCTGCAACCGCAGAGCAATTTCAGTGGAAATAAAGTACTTATATTTTTTGGAAACAGCAATAAAAATTTCTACGAATTTATCAAAAAGCCCCAACTCATGCAGAAACTAAGGAAATTGGCACCAGGAACATTCTGGCAAGAACTAACACATTAAGCCTTTTGGCTCTATTTTCTCTTCTTACTGTTAACAACTGGTACTTTCAGGAGCGTTGATATGCTTAGCATCATAGACGGAGTGAACAGGTTTCTCTAGCGAGTAGTAACTGGAAGCAAATTATGCATATACCAGCCAAGCCAGTTAGAAAACCTGCCTAGCTGAAAGTCACACAGTGTCTACCACTCTGTCTTCTTTAAAATCTCTTTTGAAAAAATCTCATTCTTCAGCGAAGCTTACCAAAACAGTAAGTCTACATCAGTCATATTAATGCTGCCATGCTCTCACTAAATAACTTGAATTGATCACTTAAAAAAAATAAGTGCCCTGAATTTTTCAGTACACTATATTTGATTTTGCTATTTTAAACTGGCAGACCATTATGTTCTCAGTACTTAACACATCCAAGAGAACAGTAAAATGACCTGAAGAATATTGATTCTCCATTTTCATATAGCGATAAACTCACTAGTCATCTATCATAACAGAAAAGAGAAACTTTCTTTTTTATTCATCTTTTTATTTTTTAATACGAAAGCAGTGTTAGTACAGGACTTAAACCAAGAGGAATTACTTCAGATAGGATAATCTTCCAAAACCTTCTTGACTAAACAAAGGTAAATATTATTCACTATAAGGGAAAAAGATACTGATATACTTCTTCAGTCAGCTGGTTATAATTTCTATATTACTTTTAATACTGAAATGTGGTGAATTCTAACAGCACATGCTGCCTCAGCATGAGAAATAGTTTGGAATCACTTCTCTTTTATACTAGTCACCAAAAGAGTCTGGACTCTGCAAATGTATAAGCTAGCAAGCCTCTGGAGAGGAAAGGTAAGTGCAACAATATTGACAGAATTACTTCTTCCCATTCCTGGATATGGTAATGTTTTACTGAAAAGGATTTGTCCACCATACCCCTCATTCACAATTATAAAGGGAAGTAAATTAAAACCGTACTCCCAAGTCAACCACAAACATAATGATGGATGGCAAAAGGTACCTGTAAACAAGCAAATAGAAAAGCCAGTCATCATGCTATATTGCATCTCTTCCTATTTGGCAGGCCATATGCACATACATCTTTTCCTGATGCACAAGTTAACTTAGCTATGGAAAGCAACTTTCTGCACATGAAGGTTAACAACAAAAATAGTCTTAGGAACAGCAGAAATGTTCTCCTATTCCAGGATACTGAATACACAGACAATAAAACCTTTTTTTTTTTTCTTCTTTTTAAGAAACCATATGCTTTTGTGCAAAAAATGCTACTTTGTACAGTGATAGACATCTTCCTGAAATGGCACAGCTTGGCCCTCCATTCTGGACAGATAGTAGCATGGAAAGGTACTGTTCTGATGTATATTTGCAGGCATAATATGGTTATCATGAAAAATAATCCAAAAAGGCAGCAAGTGGTGATTGCCTGAGCCAGGTAAAGTTGCCATTAATTTAATTACTCAGACACGAAAGTCATAGGATGTGAAAAGCCTTAAGTTTACAGAATTCAGCAGAAGGATGAGTAGGAACATTCTCCTCCCCATCAAACCGTCAATTTCACAAAGCTAGAGCTGAGCTGAGCTGAATGTTTGTCACCTACTGAAAAGTTTCAGAATCACAATATATTTGCTAGTCCAAGACGATCATACCCTGTTTGCACACTGATTGCTCAAAATTGGGAATGCTGCATTCAACTTGCTTCTCTGGCACACTTAGAGCACTAGCTGATATAAACACAGTTTAATCATGCAAACCACTTTCAGATGATTGCTGTATTCAAGTATAGATATTTATAGTCTGTAGACTGCAAACCTACATCTAAAGGAATATTTTGTACCAACAGGGAAAAGAGTGTTATGTTTGGAATCATACCTATCACTGCTCACATATACTCAGCATCACTGAATCACAGAGTCATAGGGGTTGGCAGAGACCCCAGGAGATCACTTAGACATCCCCCCTGCTAAAGCAGGTTCAATAAAGTAAGTTGCACTGGTAAGTGTCCAGGAGCATTCTAAATATCCCCAGAGAAGAAGATTCCACAACCTCTTTGGGCAGCTTATTCCAGTGCTCTGTCACCCTCAAATTAAAAATGCTTTTCCTCATGACCATATATTAGTAACTCCTATTTTAAATATATGAGTTTGAATTATATCTAGTCTTCATCAAATAATGAAAATACTAATATACATACTTAAAACATGACTAAGAAAATGAATCCAAGAACTCCAAGGGGGGTAGTTATCAGTAGGTGCAGTGCTGCCTTTACACTTACTATGAACAACAGGAAAAGTAGATCTTTCAGATTACATATTCATCACAAATGTTACGGTAGTACTGGTATAAGCTGCTTTAAAAATGCAACTTACAGGAATGCTGCAAGAAGGTTGTACTCTTACTCCTTAAAATGAGATTTGTTTGGAACATCTGTGGCTGCAGCAACAAAAAAAACATGTCTTCTGACCTGCAAGGACTAACCCCAGAAATGTAATGTTGCTCAACAAAATAGACCACAGACTTTCCCAACTACTGTGAGAGATGAGACATGCTGCAGACTGTGGAGAGATTATAATACGTAGATTGTTAATAGCAAACACTGAACTTAACACTAAAGCAATCTCAGATTTTGCTTACAGCCCCATTTCCCTTATAATTTCACTCATGATGGGTTTAATCCTGCATGGAGTAGAACATTTCTGAGATGGTACAGAAACATTTAGCAAAATGCAGTGCTTTTACGAGGTAAAAAGGAAAGTCCAGGACATGAAACCTCAGGGACAGACTGAATCCCATTGAGCTAATGAGTGAAATGTTCTCTGCTCATTGTGACTGAATAGCAGAGAATGATGGCAGCACTGGGCTGTCAAGAGCACAAGTCAATAGGAGCAAGGTGCAGGACTTACCTACACCCAATTAGCTACACATTCAGAGTGACCAGCAGCCCAGTATAAACAAAATTTAATCAGTTACCCATGTAGCTTTTTATACATGAAACAGAAAGGTAAGATACACTGAACTCCAAATAACATACTGTATGTAAAATCTATTTGCCAGTATACCTACACCTTTATAAACTGCCTATTCTAAAATGCTACTGATTAGTATTCGCCTCTATAAAACTGTAATTCAAAACTTCACTGTTGTATTAAGGAGCATGATAATGTCTGGTCAGTTTACAAAGAAATTAATTATCATTTCCTTTAAATTAAAAACCTTATGCTTGTATATTTGATCACTGCATTCATGTACTATTAAATGTGTGTTTAAAAAGAAAAATGAACACACACCCAAATGATCAAAAGAAAGTTAATTGCTGAGACTGTCTTATGATAAGAACTGACGCAGTCAGCACTTTGAAAGTACAGCTTAGAAGAGCCAGCACCAACAGAGAAGGTTTCTATAATGCTCCGGTATTTACATTAGGAGAGGTTCGTGCAGAGAACAGCAGATTTTCTGGCCAAAGGTGATCAGCCTGGCGTGGGGGTCGATGAGGAAGGAGGGGCCAGCAGGGAGTTCCTGGTGCATGGGCAAGGGAGCGCAGGGCGGTGGGAACGCACGGACAAGAGTTCCTCTCCACCAAGCTCAAAGTGCAGGGTAACAATACTGAGAAAGGAGAGCGGCTACACCCAGGTCAGCACAGATGCACAATCCCCCACCAGCGTTATCCCCCACCACGTCCTGGTTTTCAATAACATCTACACATTTGTGATTGTGAACGGTGGAGTTCTGTTTTATTGTCCAACTTTGTGACTTGAAGTGGAAATGTAGGAAAAGATAAAATTCACATAAATATTAGTGACAAACTACAAAGGGAACAGTCCTTGTGCATTATTGCTAAGCATGCTTTGGCTGACATCCTTGTAACCCCTTCATATTTTCTTCCACAACCTTTCAGGTGCCTGTACTTGGCTCGTGGTCACCTCAGGCCCTTCACCATACAAATTCCATGGCTTTCCTTCCACCCTGACCAGAGCTCTCTGCCTCACTACACTCTTCCTCAGCTCTCTGTTAATACCAGAATGGGGTGTTTTTACACACACAGGGTGAATGTGGGCTGGCATGAACAGATTCTGATTTCTCTCAGCCTTGTGGAGTTTTCTGACAGGGTGGCACCAGACAACACTATACAAACAAATTAGTCATTCCCTCTTCTGTCCCAGTTGAGAATTTTGGAATCCAGGCTTTGCTTATGTGTAACAACAGCACTCTCCCTCACTGCATGCCATGTAACAGGCCACCCTGGTAGCGTTCGCCATGGTACCCAAGAGGTCACTGTGGTTAAGAGGCTTCCCATCCTCTCTTCAGGGTATAAGCCTCATGTCCAGACCCTAAAGCTGCAGCTCTTTCCATAGCAGTTTTATGCTACTAGACACATTAAAGTTCTACCTCACAGCACTATGCTTGTTTGCACTTTCATCCATCAGCCACAAAGCAGCACCACGCTTCCACAGGTTGTAGACCTCTGCTCTGAATGATCTGTAACCTCTTACTCCATTCGTGCCTTTGTAGCAGGTCTCGAGCACAACAGCTGCTCTACTTCCTTGCTATTTACTCCCCGGTCTCTGTAAAACCCTGCCTAACCCCCTCCCTCTGCCGCCAGCTCCGGCTTGTCAGTGACCTCTAGAGGCTCACAACTCGCCTGACGCTGCGTCTCAGACCACAGTCGGGGCAAACCACCGCTGTTGGTCCTATCCACCCTTGGAAGGAAAGAGTTATTTCTGCAGATACAGACCAAGCTGCAGAAAGGCCAGCCACCTACACCTTTACTGCGTGTACAAAATCTATGCTTCGTTTTTCAAGAGGGAAGCACTCAAAATTTACTGGGTAAAATCTAGGACAGGATAGGACCTGCTGAGCACATTGCTAGGTACAGCTGTATGCAGAGATGAGCAATGATCTGCTCGCAGAAGTTTTTGCTGCTTTACAGCAGTTGAATGGTCACAGTCGTTGTAAGATCTCCATGGAACCCCTGAGAAAAGGGGTGAGCCTTGTTTAGTGTAATGGCAGCAGAGCTCGAGCTCCTGTGCTACAGACAGCTCCATGGTCCAAAGGATAGCTTCCAATGAGTGAGTCTCTAGGTTAACATAACATGTAAAAAAAAAAAAAAAAAAAAAAACCATAAAATGGCCCAATGACAGAATAGGGAAAATGATTAGAGAACAGACACTGATACCCTCTGTCACACACACACTGGTCAGCAAGCTTTGCTTTTCTCCTCTTAAAAGGAAGTGTAAACACTTTGCATATTTATCTTTTCAGAACTAAGAAAGAAAGAAAGAAAGAAAGAAAGAAAGAAAGAAAGAAAGAAAGAAATGCAAGAGCAAACAAACCCTGCACACTTCATTACCCACAAGTACCTATCATGCAAGGCATCTTTTCCATTTTGAGGTAAAACAAGATCTGAGCTGCAGAATCCTTCTTGGGAAGGTCATTGGCTGTTGATGCAATTGTCAGTCTGTAGCTTCCTATAGTTTATGCACAAATTCTACATCATCTATGGCAGAACAACCTTTTTCCCATGTTTTCATAAAACCATAATGATTTGTAGAACATGTGACAGCTTTGATTGCTAGTTCTGGGGGGATAGTCATTGCATGCAGAGAGAACATGAAGCAGCCTGTAGTAAGACAGAGTGCACAATCTCACACATGGGTAACAATGAGCTGTTTGGCACAAATCATGCTTGTGCAGCACCATGATTAATGCTCCATGATAGAACAATCTCCAAGCAATCTGGGGACTCAGGACATTGAAAACCCCAAGAATCCAGAAAAAAAATGCTAGCATGCATAAATATATTGCATATACATATGTGCAATATGCAAAACCATTGCTATGGCTCATGAAGTGGTCCTTCTCTGTAACATTCTCTGTAACACTGGCAGGCGGATAATCAGTGCTGATCAGGATTAAAGAAGGGTATTTGCATACACACATGCATCCCACAAACCCTCAGATTCCTGGAGTGTCCTTCCTGAAATAGGAGAACCCTGCTACCAATATTTATTGCATGAAAAAGCAAAAGCACAATTTCTTAAGTACTGCTTTCCTTCCTGCCAGGGAAAGTGCTCGATAACTTGGAGAAACAAGAACAGAGAGCACTTTAACTCATTTGCAACCAGTCTTCACGATAGGCACATTCCAGATTTAATTTTTTTTAACTGAAAAAAGCCGCCATTTCTAAACCTCTCCTCAAGCATGACTCCAGCCTCAACAGTAGTTATGAACAGCCATCTATTTTTATTTTAAAATGCAGCATTGAAGAAGTTGTGCCTAGCTAGTTTCATCACAACTCTGTGAAAGATCCACTGGCCTGGTACTGCCTCTCAGCACCCTTTGGCTGGCTGGACCAGACCAGTTCAATCAATTCTGCCACAAAACAATTACAACTAATGCCTGTGTGATATTCACAAGTACATGATTTATTTTGAGTGCCATAGAGGTAATTAACAGCCCGTCAGCTTTCTGGTTCTTTTCTTGTGTAAAAACTTGTGAAATCTGCCGTTGCTCATCTTGCTGACGATAGGCATCTTTAGGTTGACAGTGCAAATCTTAAATGCAGCCAGATAATAAACATATTTTTTTTCTGAAACTATCAAGCACAAAGCAACAATAATATAAGCTAATAAAATAGTCCATTGAGAACACATTGACAAATTAAGAAAGATTGTTCTATAACATTAATTAAAGAAAATAAAAAATTAGGATTTTTTTAGTAGACGAAGAAATTGCCATACATGTTACTGGTACAACAATATGCATCTAAAACAGAAACTCAGAACTGCTGTAGTTTCATGCATTAAAAGCTTAGAGAAAAGGCTGTTGTGAAAAGGAAGCATTTTCTTCACTTTCTACACCTAGATTTTTACTGATTTTAGTACTTTAGCACATTCGAAGTAAAACTGAGCTTTCATTTTATTCGTGCAATGATATTACATAACAACAATCTGAGAAATCCAGTTTTTGATATTATGTCTGTGAAACCGACAGCTTTAGTCATGGAAAAGAGTGAGGGATGGAATGTATCTCATATTTTGCCTCTAGTTTCCTGGTCAGTGCCAGAAAACATATTCTCTCAAATACAGGCAGTATTCTGCACACAGAAGATTTCCCTGGGGTTCAGAAAGGGAAAACACGAGTCAAGCAGAAGATGTTAAAATATATGACAGTTGCTCTCAAAGTAATGTCTCCTGTTTCATTCTGTTCACCTACAGTGTCAGTGGAGGGTGTTGGTGGTATGATAGCAGAGCTGAATCTTCCCACCAATATCTCATTATAATTTGTTGCCGTGTGACAGATGGCAGCAGTGAGACAGACTGACAAAATGACATCTGATATGGAAGTGTGTATGAAGCAAAGATGTGTCACTGGATTCCTCCATGCAGAAAAAATGGCACCCACTGACATTCATCGATGCTTGCTGAGTGTTTATGGAGCCCAAACAGCGGGTGTGAGCACAGAGAAGCAATGGCTGGTGTGTTTCCGCAGTGGCAACAGTGACAGCGGGTCACCTTCACTGGTGCAGATTTCTTGTTCAGTACTCTTGTTCATCTCTGGTGAAACTAATATGCGTAGCTAATGCTGGAACAGCTAATGCTGTTGAAAAAGAGTGCTTTGTAGCTGAGAATATGCTCTATCAAGTAGTGTTATTGTGGTCTTTATATCTGTTGTAGTTTCTATGGTAATAAATAAGGGGCATTACTTTCAGAGGTGCCTCTATACCCCATTCTATTCATAGTTTTATCACTCTCCACTACAAGCAAGCAAGACACAGATTAGAGGAAGGAAGGAAAGAGAAGGGAAAAGAAAAAGGACCGAAAAACAGAAACAGAATACCAGATTACATTTACAGCACTGTGCACAGGCTGCAATATGTATAGGAAGGCCTGCTGGAGAAATCGCGTCATGTGTAGGGATAGATGTCAAGTTTTCTTAGTCAGGGATTAGAAAGATATATTTGTTTCCAAATAAGCTTATCCTGCACGCTGCCAGGAAATGGCTTAACGAAAGCTGCCACTCAGCCTTGTTTCTTTTGCCATGAAGTAAAGAAAACAACAGTGCTGCTGGAAACACTGACAGTGGCCACTTTGGGCTTTATCTACTGGAGCTTTCTTCTGGTGCTGGCCCAGCCCTACCTGACCTACTGCAAGCTTTGTACAATCCAGGGGTAGGGCTCCTCACAACCCCAATGCTCCTCTCTACCAGCAAACCAACACCTGCTGGTCCCCATCAGAACAATCCTATTTCAGCCTGCCAGAAATGCCCTCTGCCTTTGTTCAAGATGCACAAAACGTTGCTATTCAGCTGCACAATAAGGCAGCAAATCTGTGCAGTCACATCCTCACAAGTGGCATACTGAACACTCAAGGAGGAATAGTTTTGTGATATCTGTAGGTCATAAACATCCCTTAGATCGCACACTGCTTAGTTGAAAGCTGGGGAGAGTCATTGGATTGAGTCTGTTTGTGTGACTTTGTACTGGCAGCAGTGTTCAGAGGGAGCAGAGGAGGGACATCTCTGGAGATCGCGCACCCACCAGTATACAACGCAAACTGAAAACAAAACTAAAGCCACTATGACTTAATACAGGAAAGGGAGCCAAAACCAAAATGTAACCACTCACTTGTAGCGAAGCAATGAACATATTTTTTTCTCTGAAAGGACCTCTGTCACCTGAGATAAAGCAGATAAAAACCCAGATTAAGATGACAGAAAACACTGAGTGCTGACTGTGGCTGGGGCTTAAAAACATGTTTTCAGGATCCACGAGGAGCAGACACTCGTGTTTTGACAGCACAGCACTGCAGCACAGAAGCATCAGAGACAGCCTGGGAGCCTGGCCTGTACACAGTGCCTCATACCTTCTCTGTGAGGTATGGCCTTCCTCACAGACTTCTCCAACCACCACCTGGGATGTTCCCTCAGTGCTGCCAAAACTTCTGGTGATAGTTAAAGGATGAAAAAGGACATAGAACTCTCCTGTGGATGCCACCAGGTTGCTATTTGGTGTGCCGTCCCTCACGTAACATGCTGCAGTTAAGAAATATTCTGATTCATGAGTTTGCTGAATTTTAAGCACGTATTTGCACCTAGGACTGATCCCTTCCCAGCCAGCATAAATGCAGACTTCATTTTAGGATGTGCTGTGCAGAGCTACAGCCTGAGCAATATGAGGACAGTGGGACAAGTGTACTTCTTGCTTCCAAAGTTCTGGCTGTGGTCAGAAGCAATATGTGAAAAGCTGGTGCAACACACACTAGCAGAAAAATACAAAGTGATTGAAGGTCTCCTATCACCTTCACTGGGATCCCTATCTCAAATCTTCCCAAAAAGTTTGTCCTTCCTGTTATGCAAGTTTAATGTAATATGTCCTTACACAGCACAGCACAGTTTGTACAGTAAAAAACCTCTTCAATTACTACTGAGCTTCTAGTTGATTTGTCTTTTTTTTTTTTTAATTATATCTATTTTAACTTTTAAAATAAAAACATCATTTTCATGTTTTCTCCTTCATTTTGTAGGTAAACACCATCATCACCAAGTGTCTGGGCTCAGTAATTCATAGAATCACAGAATCATAGAATCACAGAATCATAGAATCACAGAATCATAGAATCACAGAATGGCCTGAGTTGAAAAGGACCTCAAAGATCATCTAGTTTCAACCCCCCCGATGTGGGCAGCATTGCCAGCCACTAGACCAGGCCGCCCAGAGCCACATCCAGCCTGGTTTTGAATACTTTCAGGGATGGGGCATCCACAACCTCTCTGGGCAACTTGTTCCGATGCCTCACCACCCTCTGAGTTAAAAACTTCCTCCTAATATCTAAACTAAATCTCCTCTGTCTTAGTTTAGAACCATTCCCCCTTGTCCTATCACTGTCAACCTATGTATGCAGTCATTCTCTGTAATTCTGCATTTTTGTCTGGGATCCCACTTCCCTTGACTGTCTCTAGGCCATCATCTGAGAGCATTATTAATTTTATCCCTTACTTAGCAAATCTAAGTATTGTAGCTTTCAAAGCAGCTGCCATGCTGATTTTACTGTCTTACAATTCTAATGGAAGCCTGGGAGAACTGCAAACTACAGTACTTAAAAATGTCATGCAGGAAAGCTACTAAAGTTTGATGCAGTCTTTCTTCTTACATTTTTTCCCAAAGTAATGTACACCCTTTAAAAATATTTAGCTTTTTAAAGTAAAAAATACATTAAAAATGAATGTCAAGGCTAAAAATATTGAAGTATATTCAGACTTTCACAAGGCTTTTTATGTGTAATATTCTCACAAACAATCTAGAAATAGGGACAGGCCTGGGGAACAAGAAGTTGTGCTGGATAACAGGATTAAATAGTAGGGGACAACAGTTTAACGTCCAGGCAGCAATCAGCTAGGGGTGACATTTTTCAGTAGATCCACTGGGCCTCTTGCTATTGAGCATCTTCACCATTAGTCCAGGCAGAAGGATGCAATGTATCCTCAGCAAGTCTGGGGATGACACTAATAGATGCTGGTGATTTCCCACAGTAGGGAAGGCTAGTTGAACTGGCAGGCTGAGGGAAGGGGTGACTACGTTGTTCAGGCCTTCTATGGCCTCCTTCAAAATATAGTTTTTTCTGTAATCACATGGGCATTGAGGGATCAAACCATGTCTGGTTTCTGAAAAGAAAGAATACTAGGGATCCAAAGTGAATTGGCCAAGATAAACTCAAGACTAAGTTTGGATACTGACCTCACCATCCTACTGAGAAAAACAGCTAACAAAGGAGAAAAATAAGGGGAGAGGGAGAAAAAGACAAGCAGTATTATTCGCTGTATTATCCGCCTCCCCTCTATTCCATTACACAGTTCTTCAGTCTCCTTGTGAACAACTAAATGAAGGGATAACAAGCTTGTTTTAGCCTCATGATAACCTGGAGGGTGGAGGTCAAGAGAGAACATACCTTCAAAAGTTTGTTCATCAGGGAACTGCAACACAGAGAGAAGGGGATAGGGCCAGTAAACATTTCCTGTTTTGATCCAGAACATGTAGCATAGGCTCCTGCTCTTCCTTCCTATGTCTCTCTTTTAATTCAAGAGGTCAGAGCAAACTGATCTGTATAAAAACAAGCAGAAAAGGAACATGGACCCAGAGTTTCCACTAGCAACCAACCCCTCCCCACCTATACTAGCCATGGACACTGTCACGTACTTCATGGCTCCTAGCATACATGGTGGCATTTCCAGAGGTTCCTGTGCTCCCTCTCTCACACGTCCAGATCACTGCCTTTTCTGCATTTTCCAATCAGCAGGAGACGCAGCTCACTTTTATCTGCCATTATTGCCCCTCAGATGTAAAGGGCCACCTCTAGATAGGTGAAATGACAAGTGTTCTCCTAAAGGGACAACCACAGTTCACGTTTTTCCATTGTATTTCCAGTTTCCATAAGCACTTATTAATTTTTCTCTCTCCTTAGAACCTCCATGGCGCAAAGAACAACTCAAGCCATGACACAGAATCACAGAATCACAGAATTGTAGGGGTTGGAAGGGACCTCAGAGATCATCGAGTCCAACCCCCCTGCCA
>JAOWBP010004700.1:14123518-14134408 GCA_028571105.1 Tragopan temminckii | reverse complement strand
GATGCTCCAGGCCCTTCACCATCTTTGTGGCCCTCCGCTGGACTCTTTCCAAGAGATCCCTGTCTTTTTTGTACTGGACACCATTTTTTCATCTCAGTGTAATATGCTGATTTTTAGAATGGAAGCTGATTTTTCTACGGTATTCATATTGTGATTCATGCATGTCTCACACATCTCAGTCAGGCAGCATCTCTGGACAGTTGGGTTCTTTAAAACCTTGATTGGAAATCTTAATTCCATCAGTACAATTTATGCACTTATTTATATTTAATCATACATTAAAATAATAACATTTAGATGATGTAATTCTAGTTTTGTCAGACCCATGCAACTCCAAAAATGATCTCTGACTAGCAGGAAAATAGTGTATTTTACAAAAGTTCAGAGAATAATGCACCACAGACTGTTCTGCATTTACACTGAGATGTTGATTTCTTTCAATATGCTGAAGAAGAATTACCTCAAAGAGTACAGGATAAAATTTTTCAGTTCAGTAATCTGTTGGCTGAAAATGCAGATTTAGGTACATTTGTAACTATCTGTAGACAGGCATATGATTTATTGATTAGTTTCTGCTGAAAGGGCCTGAAGAGAAGATAAATATTAAGAAATGCTTTAATTTTTCGTTAAAAAAAAAAAAAAAAAAAAAAAACTTAGTATAGAAATGTTTCTAAATATAACAGAGAATAATTAAAAAAAATAATAAGCCTATTTTCCAGTTCAACAAAATAAGACTAAAAGTTTAATTTTAATCACAGGCCAGACTTAAAATCAGAGCTAATTCACAAACTCAGATGCTTCCCAGAAAATTATTGTAAGGCGGCGTTAAAGGAATCTACCAGTTTGGAAAAAGATCAGTCACTGAGATTTAGGCATGCTGTTAGACTGAATCATAAATTCTTACTATCACCCTAAGGACAACATCTGAACAAATTCTGAGACAGAACTACACTGCTGGTTATTTTGTCATAGTAAGCAGCTATATCCCAATTCAAAAAATTCAGCTCTCATTTGACTGCTGAACTGTTTAAAAAGACAACACACAGCAACTCCTAAAAATATCAGAAGTTACTGTCATCTTCTATTAAATCAAGTGCATGTTTGCTCACAAAATGGAATGTTAGGGTTTTTTCCTCTCCAGTCAAATAAATTATTTCAGGCAACAGACAGTGATTAGTGGTGGACAGCATTTTAAAAATTACCACTGAGTTATTTGTGTCTCCTAGAGTGCTGACTCAGCCCTGGGTTTTTGGCTATTCTTTATTAGAAGCAATTATTTTAGTTAAATAAAGGGATAAATAACTCAGAACTTATGGAAAACACCTGTTTATGAAAAATCAAATACTGTAAAGTGCTAGGAAATGCAAGGAAATCCCAAACAGTTGTCAGAGTCACAGGGGTTCTCAGCCAGGCAGCCAGCCGGCTGCCAGCCTGCTGAGAAACTTGCTCTGGGACTGATGTATCTGCACTATATAACCTGAATCAGGGCAATTGATTTTCCTAAGAAGCAAGCTCCTCCTTTGACAGCTTTGCTTAATAAAGCAATTCTCAGGCCTACTTATGATCCTGTGAATCAGCCTGACACTCTTCGCTGTGCCAAGAAGGTGTTTGTAGTTGGCTCTGTAGCATAGTTTGTGCAGTTTACCCCACAAGGACACAGCTTTCAACCAAAGCCACTTCACAGAGCAGCTGCCAGATTTATCCTCAAATGCTGCCTGCCTTTAGCAGCTTAATTATCTTATCAACTTCATCATCATATGGTTATCTACAGGCTCCTGTGGGAAAGAGACAGTCTTGGGAAAAGGGCATTATTCCTCCTTTCAGGTCTGACCTCAAAATATTTTCCCAAGCCTGAACACTTGTTATAACACCAATTTCAAACCTTGCAAGAACTCAGCATGGTAGAGGAGACATCAGCCAGAGCTCACACCCTTCCCAAGGCCAGGAGGCTCATAAGCCCTGGAAACCACCCGACCGTGTCCTCCCTGCATCCAGTAGCTGTTAGAATAGCTCTGCTCTGTGCATCAAGCAGCTGACAAAAGGCTTTGAAAAACTCATTTACTAGGATAAAAACACTGAGGCCAGTTCTGCACAGTGCATGCAGCGTGGGCAGTGAGGAGCACTGTGCCTGTTTGACCTCAGGGCATGCAGCCTTGGCAAGGACTGAATCCTGCCTTTGGTATCCAAACAAGGATTGCATTGGGGCAAAAGGCTGGAAGTAGCACTGCATCTCTCCTCAAGGGCTTGCAGATTCTCTGCCCTCCCTGCCCCTTGTGTTACTGACTTGCACACTTGTAGGATGCTATAGCACATTGAGCAGTGTTATATTTAAGGGATGAATTAGGCAGCTTCCATATTTATGACAGAATTTAAAAAAAGCACTGCAGTGAGTTAAAGGCTTTGGAGGTGAGGAGAGAAAGAAGAGGAGGAGTGGGAGTTTTTGCAGTCCTTAGACTTTTTTTAAAGAGTGAAGTTGTTTGTCCTGAGCATTGTCCTGCTTCTGCTACATGAGTGTGCTCATAAATGAACAAATCACCCCCTAAAAGAGCCTTTCACAAACTCAGTATTGATATAAATTGCATCAGTCATTTCCTGTATATTCTGAGAGCAAAGTAAGAATTTATACATGAAATGTTAATTAAGATTTCTACTGTACATTTCTAATTCACTCACAGGGGACTATGCTATATATAATCAAAGCAAACCAGACCCAAGGAACAGACCTAGACTAAAGGCAGAATGTAGTATTAGAGAAGCAGGATGATACTGCATTAAAAGTAATGTCATGGTGATCTTCAATTGCATCACTAAAGAAAGGAAGGAAATGTATTTATTATCATTTAAGCAATGCTTTTCTTGAGAATATGGTGAGGAAATAGTGTTTCTTGGAAAATAATGCAGTGAGGGTAGGTGTCACCAAAGACAAAGCCCAGCTCTGTGTCCTCAGTTACTCCTCCAATGGGAAGTCACCCAGCAAGCTGCTGCACATCAGCAAGCATGGGGCACAAAAGGCATTTTTATTCCCTTGCACAAAAGAAGCACAAAAGAAATGCTGAGAATGAATGAATAGTATAGCAGAGTTTCTAATCCTGATTATTTGTGTATAAGATTTATTTTACATGAGCAGCGCTCTGGAATAGTCTGTAAAGCATGTTTCTGTTGTCTGCATCAGGGGAAAACAAAGCCTGCTACAATCCTCCAGGCCAGGTTTGTGGTATGTGAGACACCAACAATTTCTGAAAAGGATTTTCTGATCACCTTCAAGTACACCTCTAGAAAAGCCTATCCTCCTGTTCAGCTATTCCTTGATTATGGACAGATCCAAGCTTTTGTGATTATCAACCTTCAGTTCCTCTTTAAACATCCCATAAACTTGCAGAGAAGGAAATCTCATTTGAAATTCTGCCAATTGGACCATGAGATAAAAGTAAATCATGTTCTTAGTTTTGATATTCTTTGTACTGTTTTCCAACATCTGTACTGATTCTTTGTAATAAAGCATCTCTCAATTTTACACCACACATTTTCCTTGAGAGTCTTTTAACCTCCTTCAAATAAATAAAATTTCAATTTTGGGCTTATGTCTTTGCTCAGATAAATGTCATCCACGGTTATTTGCTTTCATAGCAGTCAGTGTGAGTAAGTAGCTCATGTTGGCACACTGACCACACACTCCTTACCAGATAATTTGCTCTTTCATGATGGATTTTTAACTGCTTAGAACTTTGTCCAGCTAAAGCCATAGTAAACCGGAGGGAAACCATGTTCCTCATATTTGATGCCAACATTATGCAACTATTGGGGAAGGAGGGCACTGCTATTTTACTTGATCTTACAGACTCCCAATAACTTCTGACTGTGAAGCATGGAGAAAGGCTACAAAATATTCTTAGATGTTGATATTAAACCACTATAATTGAATGTATGGCTAATTTTTCATAGAGGATGTGAGGGAGCATACAGTCCCATGATCATCAAAATCTTTTTTGCAAGCTTATAGTGTGTATTTTTCTACAGGAACTAAATTTTCTGTAACATTGCAGAAAATGTATTACTGTATTTCCAAAATGACTTCCAGAAATTCTGGGACCAAAATAAATATCCTTACCCTCAAGATACCTGCAATTATTTCCTTACACAAAAGCAGATGAGAAAAGGGAATGTCATTATTTATGTGGGCCCTGTTGTACAAGCACTGCCATCAAACTGAGAGCCCTTTTCTCCTTTTTTCTTTTTTTTTTTTTTAATACATATCCCCTTCTTTTTTTTTTCCTTTCCTTTCTGACAGATTTGAAATATTACTAAACACAATGTTCAGAGCAAGTTCTGAGGACGCATAGAGCTAACTGCTGTATCATGGCAGGGCAGCCATGAGAAAGTAGTGGGCACCATGAAACCTCAGACAAAGATAGTGGCTTTGTTACCTCTGTTTCCACTGTTTGTTTCTAGCAGTAACCAAGTTTTGAGCTGGTCACTCAATGTGTTTGAAAGAATAAATCACTGGATACATTCATATGTCAGGAGAAAAAATACCATTGTATTTTGAAACCACCCATGTGGCCATAAATCGAATTATATTCTACAGCACCATAAAAATTTCTTCACACAGAGCAAGGACAGCGCAGAGAAAGAAAGTCTCTGTGTATCCATAAATACTTAAACATAGTCTATTCTTTTTCAAGCAGGGATTTACATGAAATTCTTTAGAGTCGGAACACAGAAAACCACGTTTGGTGGTTCAGGTTCTGTTCAAAATGAGGGGACTGGTTACAAGAATCAAAGTCTCCCAGTAGAGTGGGCATATCTTAGCAGGTGCCTGTCCAGCCTACAGGATTATTACAGATACTTCTCTGGGAAACAAAAGGTCTCCCCACAAATGAGGAAAAAAATAACTGTCATTTTCCTTGAGACGTTTGATTTTAAAAGTTCTCAGGCCATAAAGCTAGTGCTTGTTGCCTGCACATGGAAACGGAGTGTGACAGCCTGCATTAGTTGGCAAAATGGGTTAAGTAGCATATTATCACTAGATACATACTACGTACTAGATACTAGACAGTTATGGAATCCTGCCTTGATCTGAGACATCTGGCTGCCTACAGCACAATCTACTCAGAAGAAAAGAAGCTAAGACTTCCCATTTAAATATTTTTATGGGGGAAAAGATGAGGTTTATTTTTAAAAATCTTTTTTTTTTTTTCATGCAGTTTCTCTGTTTTTCAAAGTTGCAGTTGGGGTGTGGGAGGAGATTATTTCCAGAGAAAATTTCCCTGCTTTGCTAATAAATGATTTCCAAGCAACCTGTGATCCCACCACAGATGTGTCAGCTTTAGAAAAGAATGTGTGAGGATATCATGTGTCTTAGTTATTTTAAGACTTCCAGTATTACAAAGCCATCCTACTTAGAGAAAGCATGTGCAGGCACAGCCTTATTTTTGTAGTGGAACCCACATCTAAGGAGAAAGCTGAATGAAAGAGCACAAATATAAAAGGGGCCTGCACCATTTCAAATAAATTCTGCACTCAAGACCTAATCTCATTTGTACCAGTGTGAGTATACTGAAGTCAGTCAAATTACGCAGATGTAAAATGAGGATATGCAGAACCAAACCCTAGATATCCTTGTCCCTTGCATGATATTATATTCTTGTGCTTCTATACTAACACACAGGCAAAACTAATTTTCTGTGGGAGTGGCTATATTCTCTGATATATAAGTCAGAGACTCAGAGACACAGCAGCTCGGCTGACAAGCAGAACAGGTTTCAGTATGCTATTGCAGACCTTTCTGCCACAATATTGTCTGCCTGTGAGACGAAGGAAAAAAAAAAGAAAAAACTCAGGCGATTTCAGTTCTCAATTCTGACATAAAACATGATCTCCACATTCACTTTTGTAGCGCTTGCTAATGCTTGCAGATTTTACAGTCTTTATGAAGAGTGAGAGCATGCAAGAATCCACTTACCAAATATTTTCTGCAGGATGGGGCCATAGATTTTACACAGCAGGATAATCTTGTATGTCGGTGCCCGTCTTTTCTGAATAAAGGTCACACAAGAGCAACAGAAAGATTAGCAATGCATCATTTTAGACTGTAGTCTTGAGTAATCCCTGACTACAGAATGCTTTTCTGGTACAATTTACTTTGCTACACACTGTTGCCCAAAGTTCCCAATCATTTGAACATAAAACCTTTATCCGTTACAGATGGGTTCAAAGCATTTTCCCATGTCATGGGCAGGACAATGGAAGTGATGCATTTTAAGCAGTGATCCAATTGCTGACTTATCATCATGAAGACTGCCAAATCTATGCACCTGTTTCTTGGGTTTAGATCAGGGATGTTTACAACATAAACAATATCAGATGCAAGCCAGCTCTGCCCATGCTGGAAGCCTGAAAAGGATAGCGGATAATGGTGCATTACCATCACACCAAGTCTAAGGTGATATACCCTGCCATTGCATCTTGTCTCTCAACAGGCTTAATTAGCTAAGTCTCAATCACTGTACTGACATGATCCATGCTATTTTCTGCCAAATAGGAGGCCTAGGGCTCCTGGTAGAAGCAGCAATGGAGAAAGAAACAGAAGATACTCCCACCTCACAGCGCAGCTTTTGAAGGATGGCAGCAAGGGATGGATGCCTGAGGAAGGAGCTCTCCGCTGGCAAGAGAGAAGGGAAAATTCCCCAAGACAGTGTTGTTTCTGTTCACTCCTCAGCAAGCAACTGGTGCAAGTCTCATCCATTTCAGGACTTATTTTACATGCCTTCATTGCAATTTGATTACCAATCAATTACAAATTAACTTTTTATGTAGACTGAGGGCATGGAAATTTCAGGCCTCTAATTACATGAATTCCTTATAGTCAAATATTTATTGCAGTAAGTATTTGAGAGAAAGCCAAGGGAGCCCATGTGTTCACAGAGCTTGACTGCATTTCAGCCTTACTCAAGGTGAAACTAAGATTTTCTTCCTTCTGATTTCTACATTTATAAAATAGAAGTCCAGTTAACCATACTTAAGGACATAGGCTGCTCGTTTATAAAATACCACCTGTAAAATTTCATTCAGTCACCCTGCATTGAACCCAACAACATGCACCTGAGGTATAACTTCTCTCTAGCTGAAGATTACCTCATATGAAAATGAGAAGTATTGTTTCAAAGAAATCTTTTCTTCTCTCTCACCTTCTTCATTTATCCCATCGCTATTTGCTTTCTGTAACAAAAGTACTTAACGGAGAGGCAAATCAAAATATTGGGTTTAGATCAGGGATGTTTACAACATAAACAATATCAGATGCAAGGCAGCTCTGCCCATGCTGGAAGCCTGAAAAGGATAGCGGATATATCACCCCTCAGCCTTCTTTTGCTAAGCTAAGTAGACTGAATTATTTCAAGATTATCACTGTTCCTATAGTAATGGCTTTTGTAGCTGCTGTCATACCATCTTCAAATTCATTCTGCTTTTTAGAGGTACACTAGACATGAACAGTCTTGCAGTATCTGTCCCTTTTTACTCTTTCCTCCTCATCTTCACTGTTCTTCTAACAATTTCAGCCCTCCTTACCACAGCACAAGGTATGGCGAGGTACAGACAAACCCCTAAAGCTTTTCCAAATTCGCTGCTGTTTCAGGATTCTCTTTCAAGGGACTGCCTGTAGTGCCTGGGTCTGAACCAACAAGTTTATATTTGACTGCATTAGCTAAATGTGTGTTAGCAGGACTGCTGTACTAAGGCATCCTGTTTTCTCCTTCCATTTTCTGTTTCCTCATCATTGATTAACACTGTCTATCATCCTAACAAAAAATCACTGCTAATTACAGTATGAGAACATTTGCATCTAGATCACTGATTGAAAAAAAAAAAAAAAAAAAAAAGAGAGAACATGAGACTTGGTAGTAATCTAGTATATGGAACTATATGCTCAAAACACTTCCAGTTGGTGAGGCTTCCTTTTTGATCCAGCTTTTAATCCACATGATATTTGCTTTAATGATATCATAGTATGCTAGTTTTAAATCAGAATATTATGTAGTACTAATACTCACATTTTGTTTATACTTTTTAATAAATCTGATTTGAATAAGGTTTTCTTAGCATTATTTATTTCTTTCAAAATCATGGTGACTGCCATTAAATGTATTTGCTATCCTTTATTTTTTTTTTATCATTATCACTCATATTTTTGCTTTCTTTCTTTGCAGAGGATGAGAAAACAATAGATGGTGTAAGTTCCACTGGACTTTTACACTTAGCTTTTCAAAATTTAATACTTTTTCAGTTTTCCATTATATACTAGCTCCACAATTATCATAGAATCATAGAATCATAGAATCATAGAATCATAGAATCATAGAGTGGCCTGGGATGATCATCTAGTTTCAACCCCCCTGCTGTGTGCAGGGTTGCCAGTCACCAGACCAGGCTGCCCAGAGCCACATCCAGCCTGGCCTTGAATGCCTCCAGGGATGGGGCATCCACAGTCTCCTTGGGCAACCTGTTCCAGTCTGTCAGCACCCTCTGAGTGAAAAACTTCCTCCTAATATCTAACCTAAACCTCTCCTGTCTTAGTGTAAAACCATTCCCCATTGTCCTATCACTATCCACCCTTGTAAACAGTCATTTCCCCTTCTGTTCATATGCTCCCTTCAAGTACTGGAAGGCCACAATGAGGTCTCCCTGCAGCTTTCTCTTTTCCAAGCTAAACAAGCCCAGTTCCCTCAATCTTTCTTCAGAGCAGAGTTGTTCTGGCCCTCTGACCATCTTACTGGCCCTCCTCTGAAGCTGTTCCAAGACCTCTGCATCTTTCTTGTGCTGGCGGCCTCAGGCCTGGACACAGTACTTCAGATGGGGCCTCACAAGAGCCAAGTAGAGGGGGACAATCACCTCCCTG
This sequence comes from Tragopan temminckii, assembly GCA_028571105.1. Lineage (NCBI taxonomy): Eukaryota > Metazoa > Chordata > Aves > Galliformes > Phasianidae > Tragopan > Tragopan temminckii. The sequence goes on along the minus strand of JAOWBP010004700.1, from coordinate 14,125,512 downwards.
CTGGCCGCCCCTTTTTTAATGCAGCCCAGAACACAGTTGGCCTTCCGGGCTGCAAGCGCACACTGCTGGCTCATGTCCAGCTTCTAGTCCTCCAGGACCCCCAAGTCCTTCTCCGTATAACTGCTCTCGAGGAGCTCTTCCCCCAGTCTGTATAAATACCTGGGATTGCCCTGACCCAAGTGCAGCACCCTGCACTTGGCCTTGTTGAACCTCATTAGGTTTTCATGGTCCCACTTCTCCAGCCTGTCCAGGTCCCTCTGGACGGCTTCCCTTCTCTCCAATCTATGGACTGCACCTCTCAGCTTGGTGTTGTCTGCAAACTTGCTGAGGGTGCACTCGATGCCATCGTCTGTATCACTGATGAAGATGTTGAAGAGCACCAGTCTCAAGACTGACCCCTGAGGGACACCGCTTGTGACTGGCCTACACCCTGACACAGAACCATTGATCACAACCCTTTGGCTGCGTCCAGCAGCCAATTCCTAATCCATCAAACAGTCTATGCTTCAAATCCATACCTCTACAATGCAGAGAGAAGGATGTGGTGAGGGACCATGTCAAAGGCTTTGCAGAAATCCAGGTAGATGCAGAAGTCCAGGAATTATGAAGAGATGCATGAGTTCTCCTTAAATGTAGAGAATATTTTACACTAGTAAAGTAAAGGTCAGACAAGCCAGGATTTTTAATTTATCCAGGATGGCCCATTTAGAACAAAGGAAAAATTCTTTATCTGCCAATAAATTGTAAGTCACTTTCCATCTATTTAGAACCTGAATACATCATCCTCATTTTTTCCAAACAGAACAAAACGTAAAGCATACCAAAACCTCAAATCATAAGAGAAAATGAAAAAAATATACATGATTTTAATATTTTCTAAGATGAAGCCTTTTCAGCCGCTTGTAAGTTGAGGGAATCAGTAAAGAAAAGCAACTGCATGTCAATATGTTAGGAATTTAACTTTCGATTTTTTGCCTCACTCTAATGCAAAGGTTAAAGGAGGTGAGAAACTTAAAGAGAATGCAAACATGTTCAAAAACTTAGAGCCTAACTTTAGATTTGCCATGCATCTTCCTTTTATTGCAATACTTGGGCAAATTTAATTTTGCAATTAGTGCATCGTTCAGTGGAAAAATATTTTCCCCAAAATTGAAGAGGAAATACTTTGGGGTTTTTTTTGTTTGTTTGTTTGTTTTTCTAAAGCTAGAAGCTAAGACCCACTAACAAGTTGGGATATGATTAGAATTATACTTGGCATCAACACTGAACTGATCTGAGTCTCCTGACTGGTCTCACTGAAAATAGAATTTAATTCCCTATATGTGTTAATTGTTAACAAAAGCAGGTAAAATTCCAGCCAAGTTTAAGTTCCATATCACATTAACCAATGATTTTACAACAAACCAGAAACATGCTTACCAGAACCAGAAACACAGCATGTCAAAAGCATAATAATAGGTTCATTACACAAATTGGAAGGAATTGCACGATACAATATTAATTCATGTCCTGGGTGTGTTTGATACATAAATGAAGTAAGACCAGCTACCATTAAGACCATAAATACTGGCACTATTTCTGTTCAACCTCCAACTAGAATCCCGGAATTGGTGCAGCAATACGAGGTACGCTTTCTATGCAAAGCAGCTATCTAGTACTATGCACCAGCCACATTTTTACACAGTGGTGATTCAATAAGTTCGATAGAGATCTGAGCACACCTTACTCAGATACAATCACTTTGTGAGACCAGAGAAACTTCATTTTAAAACTCACCCTACCTGTACTATCTCGATAGACCAAACTTCGTAAAGGCCACTCCTCTGCCAATCCCCAAACAAAACAGTTTCGTGTACTTAAAAGCTCTCTTCTCCTGCTCCAAGCCTTCCTTGTCTCCCAGGACAGCCTGCCCTCTTCCCATGCAGTGTCCAGAGCAGATGAGCTGCACCTGAGCAGCTCATTTTTTTCATCTGGGAAACCCCAGCAGCACAACC
>JAOWBP010004700.1:14107409-14123418 GCA_028571105.1 Tragopan temminckii | reverse complement strand
AAGAAAAGAAAAGAAAAGAAAAGAAAAGAAAAGAAAAGAAAAGAAAAGAAAAGAAAAGAAAAGAAAAGAAAAAGAGCAATGAAAAGCCCTAATAAATATTAGCAGCTGCAGATCAAGTTTTGCCCAAGTTTATTGCAAAATTTTCTATAGTATCTCTCATTGTGAACATTTAGCTTGATATTCAATTACAGAAGCACATTTTACAAGGAAACTGTTACACAGTTTATTACCAAGTACTCATCAAATCATAGCTGGCATCTTCAAACCTATCACAGAAAAATCAGTTAGACAAGCCATGATGTACTACACAGGTTGCTCTAAATGCTTTCTATTTATTCCCATGGAAACTACAACAGGCACAAAAAGCACAATAATAGTATTTGATAGAGCAAATTCTCAGCTACAAAACACTATTTTTCAATGTAGCCACCACCATTAGCTATACATTTTTGCCAACAGTGAACAAGAGCCCGCATGCCACTCTTGTAAAAATCTGCACAGCTGCTACAACAGTGTTATTACTAGGAAAATGTTGCCCACACAGTTCATCCTTCATTGGCTTAAACAGATGGAAGTCAGAATGTGGCAAATATGGACTATAAGGTAGATACGGTAGGAGAGTCTATCCAAGACTGGCAGTGAGTTCCATGGTCTTCAAACTGGTACGAGGTCTGAGGCTATTCTGTTGCAGGAGAAAGTTTGTCTTATTCTCTCTGACCCTGGAAGTTCAAGCCTTCAGCTCAGTTGGCATCACAGTGTAGTGGTCAGAGCTGACAGTTTGTCTAGGTTCCAGGAAATACAGAAGGATCACCCCTTTCCTATCCCAAAACACAGTGCACATCACTTTACCTGCTGAGGAGGGCTGTGTCTTGAACTTTTTCTTCAGTGGTGAATTCACATGTTGCCACTCCATGGACTGCCTTTTTGACTCTGGCTTATGGTGGCAACATCATGTCTTCTCACCACCAGTGATGCAATCCAGGAAACTGCCACCTTAAGCCTCATATTGGTTCACCAGATCCAGACAAATTTATGTGCAGTGTTTTTTCTCTTCCTGTGTAACCATTTGTGGAATCTACCTGGCACAAATTTTCAATATTCCAACACTGTCACCATTGTTCCCAAAGCATCAAAGCTGATATTCAGCTCTGCGCACAATTCCCCGGTTGCAATCCATCAGTTAGTGTGGATGAGCTGATTGAGATATTTCACTGTGTGACAGTTGTGCATGGCAGTTAGGAGCATGCCTCATCTTTCTCACTGCTGTTGCCACTGCTGAAATGCACCACCCACCACCTCACTGTGCTACAACCACAGTTTGGGGCTTTAGTGTCGCTCAGTCAGTGAATGTCAGTGGGTGCCATTTTTTTCATATGGAGGAATTCAGTGACATACCATTGTTTCATACACATTTCTGTGACATCATTTTGTCAGAGTGCCCCTCTACTGCCATCTGTCATGCAGCAAAAAAATGTAACAGAATATTGGCAGGAATGTTCAAACTCTCCTGCCATAGTGCCAACATCTGTTTCTGATGTCATGGGCCAATGTCATAAAATAAGAGGCATCACTTTCAGAGCAAGTTTACTTCACAAGGAAATTATAAAGTGTTATCTCTATCAGTATTTTACGGTGAACGGGTAGCATGGATTCCACAGGGATAGCAGGATGCAGGGAGAAAAGCATCCTTTTATTCTTTGCTTGAGACGAATATCTTTGGAAACACGACATGAAAGACAGGTTCAGAGTTGGAGAAACTTGATAAACAGCAACTTGATAAACAGCGTGGGGCCACACCAAAAGATGAGTATGTCATTTGTATATTATGTAAATCATGCTGTCTGAAATAAGAGAAAAAATAAGTTCAAAGCAAAAATGTGAACTGAAGGAAAAGAAACTTGCTCTAAGTCATTAATTATGAATCCTCCTGAATTCTAGTGACCCAAGTGATGAACTGAGTGATTAAAATCACTCTTGTTTTCTGGACTAGGAGGGAAAATGAGAATAAAACTTTTTGTTTCATCTGTGATATCTGTGTTACATGGAAACATTACAAGCCTGATTTTCTCTCTTCAGACAGAGCACAGAGGCCTCTGTACCAGAGCCTGGCTGAAGAAGGCTTCTGTGGAGTCTATCTGTCTTGACACAAGCCTCCCCACAGAGGATGAGTTTTAGCCTAAACAGAAGATCAAAGAGAATCAAGGAGTAAGTTATAACTCTCATTTGCTTGCCAAGTGGCTCCAAAGGGCAAGGCAACATCATGACAAGGAAGTGAGCCGGGCATAGGCTTTGCTGGAGCAGCTTCTGCACTCAGGTTCCTCCACAATCTTGACATCTAGAACACCAAAACATACAAAAATAAAGAGCACATAACTATCTGAGCAAATGAGAGATAAAACATGTTTCCTTTCTCAGAGGCCAAGTCAAGGTCTTTGTGTTGTTCTCTGAAGAGCTGTGGTGCACACCAGTGGACTTGCAGACTCCTGCAAGCATGACCCAGCCAACAGCTCTGCTGCTGTTCTCCAGTGCTGGAGCTGCTGTTCAGTCATAGACACTATCTTTTTCCTTCACCCTCAATATCAGATATTATTTCCTTTATTCACACCACTCCCTCTCTCTTAGTCCCTCTTTTCAATTGAAGATAACCCCTATTTAACTCCCGGAGAAGTAGAAGGGGAAAAATATTTGTGATGACCCTTGCCAAATTAAAAAATATTTCTTCCTGTTGCAAAGATAAATAATGCTTGTGGGCATTAAATTCCACTCTGAAATGCTATGGGCCACCAAACTCAGGTGAATGCAGACTGCCCTAGGAAAAAGGTTGTCCCTTCCTCCCAGGAGGTCAGGTCTATCTCAGGGTACTCCACTTCTACCATGCCCCTGCCTGGTGCTGCAATGCCAGCAAAACTGCCACACCTTTGCTATGCATTTATTTTCTCCAGTGCCCATACCAAATACAGGAGAAAAGGATGTTTATGCAGTTTTCCAATATCTGGGTTTTCTTCTCTTTTTTTCTTCTTTTCTTTTAGCATATAGTAGTAATGGAGGACATCACTGCCTAGCTATGGGCTGAGGAAGTGGAAAATTCTTTAGCACTAGACTAAGGGTAAGATTTAATTAAGTTGCCTTCTGGAAGGTGAAGATGCCTGCAACCATGGCTGACTTATTCCAGGGGCAATTAAGGGGATTGTTCTGAAAAATATTTTTTCCCACGCTCCAAGTATTCTATGAAAAACATAAAGCAATCAAAGGAAGAATCATACACTGTCCTTTTGGGCTTTGATGAAATGTTCCCTTTTGCTTTTCCCTTTCTTTGTATTTTTTCTTTTCTTCATTATATAAAATGGAGTAGCCATCAAAATCCAGAGGTTTTCCAATTAAACCACAAAAACTGGGAAACAAAGAAGCCAATAGAATTTGGCCCTCTGGGTACTGCATCAGAATTGCTCGATTTTCTGGTGTTTGTTTAAATTACAGTTGTCTTCTCCTGAATTCTAGCCCACACTTCTGTCTAAGCCTCCATCCTCTGAGTCCAATGAAGAGGCACTGCATGCCTCAGGATCAGGAGTAGAGCTAAGACAATTATTTCGTACTGCATCAAATACCATGTTATTTCCACTTAGCACCAGCCCTCATCTCTCCTTTGAAGATTTTGATAATTTTCACTGCTGTTTTCCTCATTGCCATTCTCAATAATACCTAGTCTAAAACCATCTATTTCCCTTCTGCCCTTGCCTTTGGACTCCATCCAGCTGGTCTATCTGTTCCTGTGCTAACAAACTTTGTGAGATTCAGCCTATTATTATTTGGGCTGGTTTAGGGCTCAATTTTGCACTTAGAAAGACATACCTACTTGCAGTGAATACATGGTTAGTATAAACTAGGTTCACTTCAATGCACTTTTAAAGGAAAACGATACATATTTTGAGAAATATGAGGAAACACATTGTGTTTCTGCTCAACACCACAGAAAGAGCAAGGTAACAGAGAAGCACTCAACAGTGAAATGCTAGCCCAACAGTTTTGTCTACAGAAGGATCTGCTCTTCAGAGACATGTAGACATACTGGAAAGAGTCCAGTGCTAAAGGGACTAGGGCACCTTTCCTCTAAGGAGAAGCTGAGAGAACTGGAACTGCACAGACTGTAGAAGAGGCAGCTCATGGGGTTCTCGCCAATTTCTGTAATTAGCTGAAGGAGCTTTGGGAAGAGGACAGAGACAGGCTTTTTGTAGTTGTGCCCAGTGCAAGCACAAGAGGCGCTTGCCAAAAATTATAATACAGGAGGTTCCTTCTGAATACCAAGAAGTAATTCTGTACTGTGCTAGTGGATGAGGTCTGTCACTGGACACCCAGAAAGAATGTGCAGTCTTCTCCTCAGAGACCTTCAAAATCCACCTGGACCTTTTTCTCAGAAATCTGTTCTGGGTGCCCCTGTATGAGCAGGAGTTGGTCCAATTGGACTCAGAGAACCCTTACAACTTCAACAGTTCTGGGATTCTGTGAACCCACAGAACTGTATTCAAACTGCAACAAAACGTTCGGTCCAGTCTGCACCAATGCAGCCATGTCTTCATGGCAGGTAGAGAGCCAGCACTATCTCCCCACTGCACATCTTCTACATGCCCTCTTAATGCTGTCACATGCAGGTGAGACCTGAAATCTACCTATGTGCCCTGCACTAAAAACAATTAGCATCTATTCTTCAACTGCATCCTTCAGTCCTCCAGAATAAGCATCTATCTCCCAACCCCACACTCTGTTGCCTGTCTCTCACCTATCCTTCACTATGCTTCTTCTTACACCTCAGATTGCTTGCACCACATCTCATTAATACAAAGATAGACTGCTACCTAAATTATAGGTATTTCTAAGCTAATTTTATTTGGAACTGGAAAGGCGCATGGTTTCTACTGAACCTTTTTAAGGTTATTTTAACTCAGAGAAAATATTCTGTAGTAACTCAATGTTTCTTTAAAACAAATGAACAAAACAAAAAAAAAAAAAAAAAAGCCACCTTAAACTAATTACTGTCATAGGAACAAAAATTCAGTATCAGCAAACACAACAGAAGGTAATGTGATTTATAATAGACTATAATAAAAAAGATGGATCATCAGGCTGAAAAATCATCCAGCAACTGCAGGTTCCTCACACTTTTTGCAGTGCATGCCAGCTAAGCTCTACAATGCAAATACACTAGTCACCCAAGAAAATGACTGCCACTGAAAACTGAGTTTCTAATATTGCCTTTATTTGTATACTTGCTCAATCAACTATATCCCAAATTACCTTTATACTCAACAACACACTGAAGTTGTTAGCATATACTGTTAGTCACTAAATGTGGGACTCTCAAAACCCAGCTCAACCAGATTCTCTTTCAGCTTCAAAAATTAATGTGAAAGTTACCCATAAGATGAACAGTGTTTCTATAGCAAAAATCCATTTAGGTTTTATTTTTCAATAGAAAATAGGTATTCAGGCTAGTGAGCAAGTTGCAATCTGGAAGATTATATCTTGACTTGAGCCAGCAGCATGCATGTGGAGCCCAGAAGACCCGGGCTGCATCAATAGAGAGGTGGCCAGCAGGGACAGGGAGGTAACTTTTCCCCCCTGCTTTGCTCCTGTGAGGCATCATCTGGAGTACTGCATCTGGCTCTGATGCCCCCAGCGCAGGAAAGGTGTGGAGCTGCTGGAGTGGGTCCAGAAGAGGCCATGAAGATGAGCGAAGGGCTGGAGCACCTCTCCTGTGAAGAAAGACTGAGGTAGTTGGGCTTGTTTCACTTGGAGAAGAGAAGGCTCCAGGGAGACCTCATTGTGGTCTTCCAGTACTTAAAGGGAGCAGGAGGGAGACCCACTTTTTACACAGTTGAATAGTGATGGGACAAGGGAGAATGGTTTAAAACTAAAGGAAGGGAAATTTAGATTAGATGTTAGGAAGAAATTCTTTACTCAGGCACAGGCTGCACAGAGAAGCTGTGGATGCACCCTCCCTGGAGACATTCAAGGCCAGGTTGGATGGGGCCCTGAGCAGCCTGATCTAGTTAGTGGCAATCCCATCCATGGCAGTGGGGTTGGAACTGAGCGGGCTTTAAGATCCCTTCCAACACAAACCATTCAGTGATTCTATGATTACATTATACATGCACAGATAAGTAAGTACAATGTTTAACAGTTAAACATGAATACATAAGGTTTTTTATGTAGTCTTAAGAACTGCCTTTTATGTTAATTCCTTTAATATACCCATAAATGTTTCTACTATAAATAATTATGAGTAACTTAAAAAAAATTTTTTTTGTATATAAAAGCATTGGACATAAATTTTACACACATAAACTGGTCACACAAATTGAGCAATTCTATTGCAGTACCATTAATTGAAGACCTACATGAACACTGCAGCAGAATCTGGCTATACATGTATTTTATGTATTTTTAATTCAAAAGAAGACATACATTTTTAAAATTTAGAAATGAAAATGTCTTTCCTCTAAAGAACTGTACACATCATTCTGATCAGAAAATCAAACTGTCCAAGAAACTCTTTTCAACATCTCATAATATAACGCAGCACTGTACTGCCATTTGAATTCAAGTTTGCTCAACATTTCCAATACTAAAACAAAAATTTTAATGGGGTTAGATTGGATTTTTGACTAAAATTGTCTCAGACCCAAAGTTCTGGCATCAAAGCAGAAGCAATGTATTTTCAGCAAAATTTGAAAAGACTATGTTAAATATACATAGCTCATTTCTAGATTATAGGGATGTAAGAAAGCTGTTTTAGCATGTGGTTTCAGTTATCAAATGGAAATTCTTTGGGATGTAAGTTATAGTAGGGATGAGACATGAGACATGCAGCCCGTGTACACTAACGGTTGCTACTTTAAATATTTATTACCAGAAAAATCAGTAAGACTCTAATTGTGACATAGATTATTTACTTTTTCTTGTCTGTAGCATTTCTGCAGCTCCCCTAGGGTAGGTCAGCACTTCAGCACGAGGCTCCATTGATAACTAGCAGATAGTGAATTTTGCAAATGGCATCAGTGGACAAGGGGAAAGCAACTGATGTCATATAGCTGGACTTCTGCAAGGCCTTTGATGTGGCACCACACCACACCCTTATCTCTAAATTGAAGAGATACAGATTTGAAGGGTAAACTATTTGGTGGATAAGGAATTGATTGGAAGGTCATAGCCAGAGTTGTGGTCAATGGCTCTATGCCCAGGTGAAGCCCAGTAACAAGCAGTATCCCCCAGGGTTCTGTCTTGGGTCTGGTACACCTTAACATTTTTATCAGTGACATAGATGATGGGATTGAGTACATCCTCAGCAAGTTTGCTGATGACACCAAGCTGGGCAGTACAGTTGATGCAGCAGTAGAAAGGGATGCCATCCAGAGGAACATTCATAAACTCAGAAGATGGACCCTTGTGAACCTAATGAGGTTCAAGAAAGCAAAGTGAAAGTGCACGAGTCAGGGTAATCCCCAATATGTATACAAACTGGGAGAATAAATTCTTGAGAGCAGCCCTGCCAAGAAGGACTTACGGGGTCCTGACTAATGAAAAACTTAACATGAACCAGCAATGTGCACTTGCAACCCAGAAGGCCAATGTAATCTGGGTTCCATCAGAAGAGAGGTGGCCAGCAGGGAGAGGAAGGTGATAGTCCCCCTCTACTTTGCCCTGAAAAGGCCCATCTGAAGTGTTGCATCCAAGTCTGGGGTCCCCAGTGCAGGAAAGATATGGAGCTGTTGGAGTGCATCCAAAGGAGGGCAATGAAGATGAACAATGGGCTGGCACACCTCTCCTGTGAAGACAGGCTGAAAGAAATTGGCCTTGCTCAGCCTAGAAAAGAGAAGGCTGTGGGAGATCTCACTGCGGCCTTCAAGTATTTAAAGGGATCTTAAAAGCAGGAGGGAAATCAACTTTTTACACAGGTAGATAGTGATAGGACAAGAGGGAATGGTTTAAAACTTAAGGGAAGGGAGATTTAGATTAGATGTCAGGGGGAAGTTCTGAAGAGTGAATAGGTGCTCGAACAGGCTGCCCAGTGAAGTCGTGGATGCCCCATCTCTGGAAGTGTTTAAGGCCTTCAGAGGTTGTATGGGGCCTTGGGCAACTTGATCTAGTACTTGTTCTAATGGCTGACAACCCTGCACATGGCAGGGGAGTTAGAACTTGATGATCCTTGGGGTCCCTTCCAACCCAAGCTGCTCTATGATTCTATGAAAAGCTCAACCTTCACCTCGAATAAAGGTGCTGTGCTGCCAGCTGGGGGAAGTGAGCAGAAATGCCTGACTTGTCCATTTATTTATTTATTATTCTAAAGAGAGCAGGTACTTATTCTGCCTGTCTTACAGAGCTCAATCTGAAACCTGCCACCACCCACACTTGACTGCACATTGCTATTTATAGACCATTTGAACTTTATTAAATGGAAAGTATTGCTGGTGTAGGAGGAAAAAGTGAAGTGCTTCATTCATGCAATCCTAATTCTGTATGGAAAGTGTAGGAAGCCCTGACAACCTTCTAAGACAGCAAGCAACAAATGACTGGCTGTTTATATTCTGTCTTCCCTTCTAGCAGTATTGATTTTTTGACTTTTTCCTTATTTTTTTTCAGGGCCATCTTACTAGCAGTCGTCTAGGCTATACTCCTCTTACAGGAGCCTGGACTATGCTTCCTTTTTTCTGCTTATTTTTAAGGTGCACATATTTTTTAAATGTTGATATACGGCGAAGAATGTTTCTGGGACTGCTAGAGCCATTTCATCCCTTGAAGCAGCTTCTCAGTCTCTCTGACCACATCACTTCATTTCAGTGAGGTGTCAGGACTCCAAACAGTATCTCTAATGAGAAGCAAAAGTGAATGGAAATATTTCAAAGAAGACAGTTGAAGTAGAATAATCTCAGACTCCTCCTTAGAAGTCTCTACAGAGCCTGAGATGTCACATTAAATGTTGATGACTGTTTTCTTCTAGAAAAGCCCTCAGAGTCCCGGAGGTATCTCAGATACCATGATATGACAGCTGATGTTAAAACACTACTTCATCTATTATTGAAGAGTGCAGGAAACAGTTATGTAAGGCTGTTTAACTACTTAGAGTTGTTTGGAGGTCTACAGCATATAAACAAGGTTTTTTCCACTCCTCCAGTTATACCAGCTGCTCTTTGAAGTGCATTCATTTACCGCAAAAGCTCTTGGCTGCTTCCAGGCCCAGCTCACCTGGCACTTTGAGGGCACACAGTTCCCAGGAGCTGTACAACTCCTCAGAGGATTTACCACTCAGCAAGTCCCTTTTACCATGGACCATTGGAGAACCAACCCACACCAAGTCAATCTGAAGGAACACTGCTGATCTCTAAGATATGCTCATATCACTAAGTCAAAACTCCTCATTTTACCATGAATTGGTTTCTTTTTTTGCTTTTGAAACTGACTCAAGTCCTAGGGGTGCTGGTATCAAAGGCTTGTTTTAGGAGGTCTCTGCGCTTGGACTTTTAGTCACGGCCCTCTCAAGCTCATCCCCTAACGCTGCCAAGAACAGCATTTCTCCTTGTAGCAACGTCCCAGGGTAATGCCAGTGACCAATTGCCTGTGAGCAGCATTACCATACCACTATGCCTTGTTCCTTCCATAGACATCACCTGTGCCACCCTAATGACTGCTGACATAGATAAAGCAAAGCACCTTTGCAGCAGAGTCAGGACAAGTCTTAGTCAGGCCAGGACTGCAGGTGTACATACCACACTGCTCTCCTCCTACATGGGTTTATACATCCAAAAGCATTTTTAGCATATTAGTGGGCAGTTGCTACCAAGGCAATCTGATTATCTATGACGGAATTGAGCACCACCCTGAATTTTTCTCATAGTCATGACACCTTCCAGACTAAAAAAAAAAAAAAAAGTACTGAAAAAGATGTTTCATGCGCAACGTCTGAGCGTGGGAAAAAGCATCAAATGTTTCACAACAGCTGAAGAAACAGGATGAACATGCCTCTACCAGAGCCCAGAAGTGGGATATATCTTAAGGAGCTCTCCATGACACTTATTTTCCAGCTACTGGTTCTGAATTCTCTGGATATGTCTCAAAACTCCTATCAAACACAATCTGTCTGTGTCACTCTAAAGGAAATAGCATTTAAGCTTCAGACTGGCCTCCAGGCAGAACTACCACTGAAAAGTCATGTCTAGGAGATATAAACTTGCAAGTGTTCTCATATACAAGGGAAAACTTTACAGTAAGTGAAGGAATCCAATAAAGTAACTTAAAAATAAGTTTGGGAAATTGGCATCGTCTTTGTTTTCTTCAGGTGGAATCAAAACATGCTGCATCTCACTGATAGGAAGTAAGACTTGTGTCTTTCTCGGTAGCTATCATTCAGGAATTGGAAAGGAATGAGATCAGAACCAGAAAAAATGTCTTTGCAAACAGAAGTCCTATTAATCTCTAAGAACATTAGAAAGCTCCTCATGAAGAATAACTATGCACAGATTAATGTTAACATGTGCCTGACTGGTCAAGCAAATCCCTCATGTTCCCACAGCTACTGCAGTTAGGAAGACTCAGCGAGTAAAATTCTATTTCAAAAATGTGCAAGAAATTCTAAAAATAAAGCAGAAGGAAAGCAATTATCATCTGATTTGCTGGAAGAAAGAGCATGGGGGATTGGAAAAGAGGCTGAAGACTGGAGAGGTTAAGGATGATGGCTTACCTCACGTACTAAGTACCTCCACAGGTTGTTATTTTAGCTGTCCGGCTTATAATTCTTCTGAAAACGAACTGCATCCATCCGCCACAGAGCTGTGTTTTCCTGGACCTTCAGACCCACCATCTAGTCTGAACCCCAGAGCAAACAAAAAACAGGCCACAGTTCTTGGGCTTTACAGAAGGATGTAAAGATGAGCAGTGCCATATTACATACAAAAATCTTGGATGAATAACCCTGGTGGTAATGAATACTGATTTTAATTGACCAACTAAATTGTCTTTCTTAATCAGGGAATAAGTAAAATTCAAGTGGACTCCTCCATGGCAAAGAAGACAAATAAAAAGCCAGGAGATAGCAGGTATTTTAATGATCTTGAAGAAAAATCTAAGAAAATTCTTAAAACAAACAGGTAATCAAGCAAACATGGGGAGTAACATTACCAATTCATTAGCCATGGCCATGTGCAGTGGGTGGGTATAAGTCCTGCTGACACACAGTGAGACTGTAGGACATGGGACTCAGGGTAGTTTGGGCCAGTTTTCTGGACCATTTTGCTTTTGTTTCTGGAACATGAAACTATGTTTCTTCATAGGCCTGGAATTCTTTGAGTTTCTGTTGGAATGGGCCATACCTGTACTGCTGAGAAGAGTCACATGTTTCATTGACTAAAGGAAGAAACATAGAACAACTCCTTGCAACTAATTCACTGCATCAGCTATGCACAGACCTCCTGACCTCACTGAGCTCTGAGAGGGCAGTCACATGCACTGAATTGATGATAGTGCACACATACTTCTGACTGAGAAATGAAATTTCACAGAACCTCACATAAAAGTTCCAGGTCATTTCTTCACAGGAGACTAATATTCTCAGAAAAACTAACACAATTCTGCCACTATCAGCACCTCAGAAGACAAAGAAAAGGTTGTATCGATCCCAGCCATAAGACTGAAGACATAGACAGTCTTTCCAGATTAAAAGTCTGGTCCCAGTGCACTCACTTTTAGGGCTTTTTAGATCCTTGGTTAAATAGCTCAAGATTCTAACAAAACAACTTAAAGCAGAACTATTTTTGGCTATTTATCTCCACTATTAACAGAATAAATAAAAAAAAAAGCCACCATAATAATGACAGTTCATATGATCACCTGTTTCTCTTCTTTCTCCTGTATACACAAACCATAATTACACTTAATGATTTTTCTTGATTCTGGAATGCCTTTCTCAGGTTTACATTAAAAGGTCTGTTTTCTCTTCTTGCCTTTCTTATGAGCAGGAAGGTGAAATTCAGGAAGGTCTAGTTTTTAAGCAGATAGCACTATTGACAAGGAGCTGAACACTATGAAGACACAGACAATGAGAGGTCATCTCTGGGTAGCTTGCAGAGGTGAAATGAAAAAGACGACACAGACTCATGGGGTATCTTTTTCAGCTGGAATCAGCTGAGACCTGCTTTAAAATGACAAAAAACATGCCCAATTCTATGGGGTCCATTACACTCAACTTCTCAAATAAAGTTGTTGTCATGGTACTATTTGAAAATTAATGTTTTTAGTCCTCTCCATAACACACAGCAAATCCTCTCTATTATAATCCCTAAAACTGATTTTCCTTTGACCTGTCCCTCTCTCTCCTTATTTCCTTCAACTCTCTGTATTCATGCCTTTTTACAAGCCTCTCATTTAGGCATTTTTATAAGGTCCTTCCTGAAATTTTCTCATCAAAGCTTGGCCAAACCAACAATAGGAGCCAGAAATAGTTTAATGCAAGTATCTGGAAGTGAGCTCTCCCCTTTAACAGCCCCAAAACTGCCTTGGAGAACATCAATCCTAAAGCTTAAAAACAGGTGCAGCATATCAAAGATTGTCAGACATGCTGAGAAACCACCATAGGAGGAGAAACCACATCTAGGTAGATACTATTGTGAGAATGTTGACAGCTGTTTGAGCAGTCTGGTCACTTATATGGACAATGTGTTAATGTTACATGGTTATTAACTTCTGTTAACACTTTCTTACCTCCAAACACCACTCCAATACCAAGAAATCACTATAAAAAGAATAAAACCGTTCTCCTGGCTGCAAAACCAACACCATTGCTGAAAGAGTTCCAGGATGTAGGGCAAGTAGAAAAGACCTGTCAAGCCTTTGCCAATTAAAGCTAGCAGATTGCCTTATAGGAGTTGTATGCAAATCAGATGTAGCACTGCTGGCATGTAACAGCAGGGCAGATGAAACCTGCAAGGAACACCTGGCCCTGCTCATTTAAAATACTTGAAGATAAGGATGCTGCCATTAAATATCAGCTCTCCAAGCATTTTAGTGTTACAGTTTAGATGAAATGAGATGTGACTGCCTACCAGAAACAGAGAAGACATTAAGTTAGCTGTAATTTTACTAAAGCTATATTAGGACAAACTGATCAGTAAAATATTTCCCACCCTCAGCAGGACCAGACAATAAAAATGAACCTACGTTGCTGCAAAATGATTCAGTGAAAATTCAGAAAGCTCTTCTGTACTCTGCCAGCATGAGGTGTGGAGACTTGTCACACAGTCAGGCTTTGCATCAGTTCTGCCCTAAAGGTTTTGACAGATGCATTTGACAGCACAGAGACAGGATTAATATTTCACTGTCTCATGTGAAGGCAAAATCTAGTCTGGCTTATAAATATTTTACTGGGGAAAAAAAAGGAAAAAAAAAAAAAAGAAAGAAAAAAAAGAAAGAAAGAAATCATGATTCTTATGCTAGCAGCAAATGATCCAACATTTAGCTCAATAGACCTGTAAGGCTTATCCTAAAATAACTTAAGCTCTAAGCTCTGAAAAGCTGCTCTAGCTACCTGGGATTCAGGCTGTCAGTACAGCTCCAAAATCATCCTGCAAACTCAAGAGAAAGCTCAGTATTTGGGTAGAGTCTAGAAGTGGACTCTCTCTGCTCTCAGCTTTGCTGCAAAGGGAAAGCTGCCCGTATCTCAATTTGTGTCAATGTGATCACCTCTGGCAGCTGTTGAGAGACAGTATAATTTATAAAAGCAATTGTCAATGAAAACAAGCAGATAAAATCAGAGAATTGACTGTCAAAGCTATAACGTAGGAAAAAAATCACATCTCAAGTATTCTCTAAATAATAGAGATGTGCGGGTGCAATAGCCTCTAAAAACAGCAACAATCTGGTTGTTAAAATGGTGTGAAAACAACATCCCAAGAACTAAGCAAAAGCAAGCAAACATGTGGGAAAAATGGTACGTTCTTAGAGATTGTATGGAGAAAAACTCACGTAGACATTACCAAAAGCAGCCTCCTTGCAGCCCTTATCAGCAGCTGATGGGCAGGAGCAGTGGCATGTGCAGTGGGAGGACAGAGTCCCAGTGTTTGGCAAGGACTGTACTGATGAAAGACAGAGTGTTATTGTAAGGCTGCCTTATAGGACTCACTTCTACAAACAAAGTAGAAAAAGAGAGCTTACATGTTGGAAGCACCCTCAAGGAAAACATCAGAAAAAATTACAAATACTGTTCTGCCAAAATTAGAGACTCTCCAGAAGCAGTAAACAGTGGTGCAACCAAGAAATGTCTGGCTTAGCTGAACAGCCTGATATGACATATTTTTATTTCAGCTAGAGCTTCCATAATAAAATAAATACAAATACTCATAGAATAATTCAATTCAGAAGAGAATTTGGGATGTCATTTAGTCAAAGCAGGGACCACATTTTGCTCTGTAACACCAAATTGCCAAGTGTACAATGGTAAATTTTTGCTTAGGTATTGTTGTCACCACAGTAGTTACCTATTATCACATTTGCTAATCACATTTGCTGAGAAAGTAACAAGACAGCATTAAGATCAGCCACCTATTTTCTGATATACAATAAAACTGCCAGCCATGAAAGCTAAATCCTAGTTCTCCAAACTTGTTACTCCAAAGTCACTTGCTGACCCATCACAGATAGACTTAGTTTGTTTAAACAGAAGGAAGCTTCTTACTCAGATATCCCACATTAGCCTAAGGCCAAGGTATCTCTATTTCTAAACAGTGCTTGACACACTGGTGCCAGATGCTATCCACATGAAAGTGATCCTCGAACTGCTCTCTTTTGTACCAAGGACCTGGTCTTCTCCAGAAACTGGTCAAAATCAAGAAAGAAAAACACACTGAAACCACTTCTGTCTTCTACCTTGCTGTACATCTTACCTTGGAATTGTTTTCAGAAGAGGGTCTTTACCAATTCATTTGTGCTATTTTACAGGAAATGTATCATATTTTGATTATTATAAAAAGCCATGAATAAGTTTGTGAATAATCCAATATGCATAGTCCACAAATTGGACACAAAAAAATTTCTAATCTCAGCAATTTGCTATTTTAATGTCAGTATACTTAAGATTCATAACACATTTGGCAACTAAATGTTGCTCTTGTATAAATCCGGTAGTAAGTAACCATATAAAAAAATCCATACCATAGAAACAAGTGGGAGTAAAATCTCCCAACATCTTGCCTCATAAAACTATATTTCTAATAAAGATTCATTTTCCTAACTCTTCGCTAATCTGCAATACTTATGTTCTTGGAATAGAAGCAACCAATTGAAAAAAAAAAAATCTTCAAAGTACTTACTGTGGTTTACATTACTGGGGAAAACAGTTCCAGTGTGGCTGTGTCTGTTATTGTAAGAATAGAAGCGTCCAAATATTTTCAGCTAGTATAGAAATTTGCCTTGGCTGTATGGTGCAAATACTTTTAATGAACGTTCAGACCACAGATATTTTTTTAAAATTTCGAAAATAAACAAAAACAAAAAATCTTACAAGCAGTATGCATGGTCTATAGTAGTCCAGCTCACAAAGATTAGATCCAACTATCACTCTCCATAAGTAAAATCATGCCAACTCTCTCTTAGCCCCTAATGCTCATCTAAGACTCATCAATCATGACAGATCGATTAACTTCATTTTGTCCCTACTAAATGTCATTTTTACCTCTTCATTCCAAACTTTTATTTTTGTTCTGTAGTACATTACCAGAAGATGCCTTACCAATTCATTCAAGAATTGCTGCCTACACCTTAACTATCTTTTAAAGATCCTTCCTACTCCTTAGAAGCTAGACAACTTAAAGAGATGAGAAAAGGGAAAGACCACTTTCCACTGTACTGACTGGAACCCCATGCCCACTACAGAGCATCCCAGAGGAAAAGAGATGAAGGAAAACTAGTCTTTAAATTTATGAAAGATTGTTGAAAGGAGAGGGGAAGAGAGAGGAGCAAAGGGGAAGGGAGG
>JAOWBP010004700.1:14086542-14104443 GCA_028571105.1 Tragopan temminckii | reverse complement strand
AATGGAATGGAATGGAATGGAATAGAAAATGGAATAGAAAATGGAATGGAATGGAATGGAATGGAATGGAATGGAATAGAAAATGGAATGGAATGGAATGGAATGGAATGGAGTGGAATGGAATGGAATGGAATGGAAAATGGAATGGAATGGAATGGAATGGAGTGGAATGGAATGGAATGGAATGGAATGGAATGGAATGGAATGGAATGGAATGGAATGGAATGGAATCATTCAAGTTGGAAGGGATCTACAAACATTATCAAGTATGATTGTAAGATCACACTGGAGCTAACCCAAACTTAACATGTAACATTCAGAACACTATCCAAACTTAACAGCAAATGAAAATTTGGGTAATTCCTCACTGCTGCATATCAACTTTAGAGAGTCATTATTCCCTCTGAGCTTGTTTTTCTTGATGATGACAGGAATGTGGGGTGACTGGCTCTGATGCATACGTGCAAATGGAGACGTGTACATTTAGTCAGGAAAATGCGTGATATTGCAGCACTAACATTTCCCTGGGCTGATGTTATGTGTCCAACAAATCTTATCCAAAACCATGCAGGTGGTATTTAAGCACAGCTAATAATGTTCTCAGATACACTATCTTTTTCAAATAAAGACAGATCTAATATTACTGGTTGAAGTACATTACTTATGAACAGGTGGGAGTGCTATCCTTTCAGAAACACGATTTTCAGTGTAAGTCATTATTCTTTGAAAAGAGATCTATTTTAGTGCCTGTCCACTGTAAGTATCTTTGAATAAAATGCAGTTCTGTCTGCAGTGGAAAATTTAATGACTCACGTTGTGTTTATCATCGACACACGACAAAAAGAATCACAACTTGTTATGTTAGACAGCAAATAAGGGCATTGGTGGCACGCGTTTTTCTTCCAATTTCAGATAGTTGAGTAATTTCTGATTCTTAATACATTTGTCCACTGTTTGTTTTTAGAACAAGTGGGGGCAAAAGAGGTAAGGAGATTAGCTTGTAGTGTGAAAAATCCACGTACCAAGATTATTTGGGGCTGAAGTGGAAAACGGAAGGGAAAGAATCACATTTGTAAATTAAAACACCTTTTAAAAAGTAGATTATCTAGCTTCTCTTTGAGACTTAATTTTTAAAGAACTGCAACAATCTTATATTAAGTTGACTATCTTAACTGAGCAGATGGGGTGAAATTCTACCTGCTACTTGCTCCTTAAATTCAGTGGGAAGTCTTAAGCAAAATACTGTTAATGCACATTCTGAAAGGTGAATTTCGATATAAGATATTGCCCATTTTACTATTTGATATGCTCAGATGATCCATGCTTGGAGAGAAAGATGCTTAGCAATTTCAGCTTTCTCTCCATTAAGGTGGGATGGGAAAATTTGTCAGCAATAATTTTTGAAAAATGTATATAAAGATAAACAATGACAAGTGAACAAATGAAGATAGGATGGGAGGAAGAAAAACAACCCACAAATTTATTGTGTCATTGAAGTGGGCAAGCACAGATCAGCTGCTGAAAAACACATGCACACTGTGGAAAAAAATCATCATGTCTCATTCTTTGCAGCTCATTAATCTGAAAACAAAAATATTGGCTAGATTACTCAGAAATAAAGTAAAATCCTATACAGAAGAGAATGACAAGAGATAAAAACTGTTTAGAACAGCAAACAGTAATTTGAAGACATCTAGGCAAGCTCTGACCCACATTTAAGCCATATTATTTATTAATCCAAACATATCTGAGCATACTTTTAAAAAATGTTTCATAAGTCTTTCAAGTCAAATGCTTGGTAGCCCTAAGCAAATTATTCTTCTAAATGATTTATCTTCGTCCTTACTATATATCTGACCAAGTCTGCTTATCTGCTTTGAAGCTTCCTTAGGACTAATCAACTGTCTCACTTCACTGTCTCAACAGCCCTTGTTTTTGTCTTCCTTTCAAGACAGCCTGCATGACTAGGAAAAAAAGAAAAAAAAGAAAAGAAAAAAAAAAAAACACAAAAGCCAGGAAGACAGATAAGACGCTGGAAAGCTATAAAAACACTGAAAGTCATTAAATCTTTTGATCAACACATTACATGCGCACAGGGGAAATACAGTGGTAGTTTTTCCAGAAGAGCAGAATGAATGGAAGTTATGTATCCATATTAATGAATATAATTTTTGTAATAAGAATCTACTCCCATAACATTTAGTCCTGAACTACCTACTGAAGAACTAAGCTGTTGTCCACCATGTGCAATCTAACTACCTGTCACAGGGTTAACATCATACATCAGATGTAGATAAAAATGTGACTGGGCCCATTTAACTCCCTGGACAACTCATTTATTCAAAACAGAAGAGCACATTAGAATACCAGACAAGTTTATTAGTCATGTCTAAGAGACTCCTTTTATGGATCAAGATCATCAGCTTCCATACTGAGCACTCCCTAGAAAATTAGCAGTTTAACAACCACATTGATAAGCATACTTCCTGGTGGATGAGAAAAAACAGATTTCATCTAAGTTATTATGTGGTTTTCCAGAGACCTCTCAGAGTCTCTGGTGGCTTAGAAAAATGAAACAATGCATACTTTTTGTGAAGAAGTGTTCAGTATAAAAGTTAGTAGTCCCAGTCTGAAGAAGGGTGAAAGTTCTTGTCACATCAAAGTTTTCCAAAGGAAAACTGTTTCCACATAAAATCTCAGTTTTTCAAGCAAGTTAAAAACTGATTTCCAATAAATTTTTTAATTGTTTCACTCTAGCTGAGGCACAGAATGTCTCACCAATGAGTATTGCCACTAAATAAACTACAGCAAGCATTGTCCACTGCTTGTTCTTATATTCAAACTAGAAAACAAGAATCTTGCACACCTTTTCACTTTCATAAAGGTATTGAGAATTTTATCTTCAAGGTGAGCATAACATGTGGTTCATAATTAAAAAGCAGAGTTTAATGACTGGCCATAAATGGTGCTAGCATGCATTGTACTATATATTTTAAGAAGGTATTTAATTTGCCTCAAAACTAGGTCTATAGTTTCCACAATCGCATCAAAAATATAGAAGCACAAGTACACCTAACAAAAATAAAACTGAGATAAAAGAAAGAGGACACGTTTCTGTGCCCTGTAGAGACTTCTGAAAAAGGAAACCACCCTAAAAGTAATTAGCTATTATTGCCCTTCGTACTGTTTTTCCTTCAATTCATGTTCATTTTTTTCAAAAATCCTTAAATAAAAACGCACAAAAATCTGGAACTGATGGTTAAGCTCGTATGTAGCAATTTTGTACTTGAGAGCAACAAATTATTTCCCTTTCCAACTCAACTTGCCTCAGAGTGCTTGTGACAAAGTGTGGGTGTTTAACGTAAGCAGAATCACTGACATGCATTCAGCCCTTTAAGCTCAAAGTTCTGGCACATAACCAAAAAAAGGTAATTGTCTTATTGTTTGTGCTACAACAGCCACCTCTTTGACAGAGCCCATACTGGCTGGCCATGACACAAGCTTGGATAGGTGAGCCTCTGTTCCTGCTGACATCTGTACTTGTGCTGGATTACAGTAAAGACACGTAACAGCCAGAAGGACTTTCAACCACTCCAAGACCTGAAGAGGCATGCCTATGGGGATTTTATTTCATGTTCTTTCTTTCTTCATGTCCTATTGTTTATGCAAACATCTCCTGCAGTGGTAACTGCACAGTATTATCTTGCAAATATGACAGTTAATGACTTCTGTACTTCTGCATTACAAACTCTGAAACTATTTTTACCTGATCAAGGATGTTACTAGGAAAACAGGCCTTTAAAAAATAAATAAATAAATGAAATGCTAAATTCAGTCCAAATGCTAAATGTTTACTAATCTGCAGGAAATAATAGTCTCCAAACCGCATAAAGCCCTTAATCCTGCAACACATGTCTGTAGCTTCATTCTTGCCAATAGTTCCACTGGCTAGTAGTGGAATTATTTGCAAAACTACAACAGGATAGGTATGTAAGCATTCTGCTGGATGAGGATGAAAGTACTCCTCACATCAGAAGATGAGGCACCAAGCTCATGCCAACTATGCTACAAGCTTGAAGGTCTAAAAGCTCCTCAAAACATTACTAGGAATGTAAAGTAAACCAGGATCAGCTCAAGTTTGAAGACTAAGTGAACCAAACTTTTGATTGTTTTCACTCCAGCATTCTCAGGAAAACCAAAAACCACTCATCAAGTGCCATTCTTTGAGATAGAAACAGTCTCACTGGAAGGGAAAGGAGAGCAAAAGCTTGCATCTTTGCTTCCCTGTATATGATAATTACTAACACGAGGCTCCAACTTTGCCGAGGCTCACTGACTACTGAAACTAAAAAAAAATTAAGAACAAACAAGCTAGTGAGAGGGAAATCCACCAGTTAAGATCATTTTAATCCAAAGAAAACCACAGTTCTCATTCACCACCTCAAGACTTCAAATCAGACACAGACTTTTCAGTTCAGAGATTGTGTCTTCCCCTGCTCATGGTTCCCCAAGCAGAGTACACAGGAGAAAGCAGCTCAGGAGACAAGAAAGGTCACAAAACTGATGTACATCATCACAGAAGGGCAAGAATTTATCTATGAAACAGGACTAAGCTCTAGACCATAAAGTTCCAAGGTGCACTGAATGCCAGGTGAGACACAGTTGGGATAGGTGATGAGACAGCCAGGGACAGAGGAATGTGGTGAGAGAGGGCAACCTAACAAAAGAGGAAAAAGCATTCCATTTTAAGCTTTGCTGTGATATAAATGTTATATTATATATATATATATATAATTTTCACATATGTGTATGTATGTGCGTGTACATATATGTATACACACACACATATATAGGCCAAGCTTTTCAGAAATAAGCTGTGACTCTAAGTGCCCGTTCTGAAACTTTTGAGGGGAAGCTTGCTTTTTGCATGCTCAGCAAGTACCAAGAATGGTGCAGTTATTCAATAACTTAGGTTCTGGCTTCCACTCACTTTGAAGCCACATTTCATCTTGTTTGACACCAACTAGGGGCCTGGAACTAGAAGGTGCTCCAGGGTGATAGAAAGAGAAGACACTGATCACCTGAAAGAAATCATTCAGCATATACCTGTACCAGAACCAATTTGTCTCTTTTTATATGTGCAATTTATACCAATTGTAAAAAGACTCTAGTTTACTAAAGGACAAGTATCTTCCTAAAATATATATTGTACGCTATATCATTTCACACTTACCCTAGCCTAGAAATGCATTTGAAGCAGAGCTGCCATTAAATGTGCAGTTTACTTTTTCTCCTACAGATGAATTCCTGAATCACTTTTACAGTCGTGCTGCACTAAGTGTGAAAACCTAATATGCCTCTCTTTGGCAGGCAGAAGACAGCACTGGTCCAGAACATATTTTAAATACTGGCCACCAGTACAGCAAGAATAGCTGTACACATCTGCAGTAATGGCCTTAGTTTTCTCTCTCTACATGTTCCTGCTAATAGCATAATGATTTGGCATTTTATATGTACATTGTTCCTACTTTTTTCTCATATTTTAAAATTAATTTTGATCTAGAATTTTTGTCTAGCCACAGGGAAATTTATATGTGCATATATATATACATATGTTCCAGGACCCTTGGTTACAGAAATTTGCTGCACATTCTGCTGCTACTGTAGAATTATTATCACATTTTTCTAGTCACTAAAAATATTCAGTATTAAGTACCACAAGAGGATGAGGAAACATCTCCAAGGTTAATACTTCTTTTCTGCTTGTCCTTGAACAAGAACTCAGACCAATTATTTTCTTTTTTAATGAAACTTTAAGAGACTCTTCTATGAAAAATACACTGAAATCTTGTTTGACAAGCACTGCTACTTGAAACTGGTGACTGATAACATCCTTTTAAATTGCAAAGAATCTGGAATCCAACTTACCTATTCTTTCAACTTGTTCACACAGGAAGATGTAGACTCAATTGTACAAAACTGTTGAGTAGCATTCCTTCCACCTCTGCAGAAAATCATACCATTTAATGGCACTTTCTCCCTTCCTTGAGAACATCAGATCAGAAACTAGAGAGAAATACGAAGAATGTTATTTAATCCACTGTGTATCCTGCCATGTGAGTTGCAAAACAAAGGGAGCAAAATTTAATTTAGTAAATCTTCAGCAGATGGAAAGATCCTCATCTAAGAAACATTTGAACTTAGGCCAGCAGTTAACTATATCATCCCATGTCATTAAAGACCTCAGCCTCTAAATGGAAGAAAAGAGCATCATTTTTCCAGTCTCTATGCACATAACTTCTGCTACACAGATGAACTACCCTACTCTTCCATGCTGGAGAATGGAAATTTTCCATGTTTGCATCTCCTGAAGGTGGCCCTGACTTAGGAAAATCAAAAAATGTTTGAAAACTTAAAATGTGCTTTAAACTGAACAAGAGTCAGAAAAGTCATAGTGCAACAGAAGTAGTCTCTAATGATACCAAGTGACACCAAGCCCTCGGAGTCAGTTAGAGAAGTAACTTCTCACAAAAAAATTGAGTTCTGAGAATCAGATTGTTCTTAGCAGGTTGCAAGGCATGAAACACATGCACCCATTATCTCACTTATCAGGGATCCCAAATAGAGCCCAGCATGCTCCCACATGCTGTCTGTGCTGCTATAGACCAACAGCAAGGCAAGGGAGGTATCACAGAATCCTCGAATGATCAAGTTCAAAATGCAGCACCTCAGGGCCATCTGTTCCAAATCCCTGCTCAAGTACGGATGTCCAGGGTAAGTTCATATCCATGCAGCTTTTGGAGATCTCTAGGGAGAGGACTCTACAACCTATTTAAGCAGTCTATGCCAGTGTTCCATCTACCACGTAGCAAAGAAGTGCTGCTTGGTGTTCTAATCTGTGCTCACTGCCTTTTGTCCTGCACTGGGCACCACTGAAAAGAGCCTGGCTCCTCTCCAGGCTGAACAGACTTAGTTCTCTCAGCCTCTCCATAGAGGAGAAATGTTAGTTAGGTATCTTCAATGAGGAAAACTTCCTGCTCCCAATTAGAGAATTTCCATGTGAAATATAAATTTCAAATATGGAGGAGCACCTCAGTTTTGACTTACAAAAAAAAAAAAAAAAAAAAAAAAAACTGCTATGTTTTTCTGAAGACAGATTCCCTGAGCAACAAGGTGAGAGACACAGATTAGTCTCTAGTAAATTGGTGTTATGGGTTATTCTGCAAGATTTACTCATGGAATTTCAAATGTCTGCAGAGGAGGTAAAAGCTATTTCCTGTTTGATCTATCTTAAAAGTCTGACATATGAAATATATTTGTGAAGAAATTTTAAGTGTTGAATTAAAAAAATAATAACCTAGAGGTAAACTGGAAGTCATCTAGAGGCAAATTGAAAAAGTATGCAAACCACGATTAGTGATAGCAGATAAACAGTAGTAAAATCTTAGTAAATCTCAGGGATACACCTTGTTTAATTTTACAGTTGCTTTACACTTGAGATGTCCTTGGCAATGGTTCTGCTAGCTGAAATGACTACATTTAAGTTCCTTCAAATGCACTGTTACACATAGCTTGGTCACAGTGGCAGCTTTCCAGAGGCAGTAAAATGTGTCACAACACTCAAAGTAAAGATTTTCATCCTTACATTTTTGACCTTCATGGTGATGATCTGGCAATATCTTGTCTGTATGTGTAAATGCAGATTGCATAATAGACTGGTTGAAACTATATGATTTCTACTATTTAGTGGTCAAGTAAAGGGCTAGAAATTACAGAAAACCAGTAATCACTGTGGTTTTAGCAGAGTAAGGGGAAACTTCACTGGAACAATCCCATACTTCTATAGTTACAGCCAAAGAAAAAAAAAAAAATGCATGCCATCAACATCAAAAAAACATCAAAAATCTCTACTCAAAAACTGAAATATATTTTGGCATAGGACTTGGTTGACATTTCAAACATGTATGCATTCAGCAAACTATGCAAATCTAAATCTATGAGGGCTGCTCTGAAAATAATGCCTCCTATTCCATTATGTTGGCCTACAATGTCCGAAGTGGATGTTGCTGGTATGGCATTAGAGGCTGAACCTTTTCACCAGTATTCCGTTACGTTTTGTCACTATGTGACAGATGGCAGCAGAGGGGCACTGACAGAATGGTGCTTGACATGGAAGTGAGTATGAAGCAAAGATGTGTCACTGAATTCCTCCATGCAGAAAAAATGGCACCCTGATATTCACCAATGCTTGATGAACATTTGTGGAGCCCAACCAGTGGATGACAACACTTTGAGGTGATGGTGGTGCATTTCAGCAGTGGCAACAGCAATGTGAAATACAAGCCATATTCCAGATGGTCACACAGAGCTGTCACACAACAAAATAAAGAGCATCTTGATCAACTCATCAACAAGAATCCACTAATGGTGTGACTGTGTTGAAAAGTATTGTTATGTAGCTGAGAATCTATCAAATAATGTTATTGTGCTCTTGGTATATACTGTAGTTTCCATGGAATAAAAATTAGGAAGTGTTACTTTTTGAGCAACTTACATATGTAAGAAGTCCCTTCTTGAATTCTGCATGTAGTAAAATCAAAATCTAGGAGAGAAAACATGTTTCAACTCTTGTTCAGAAATTGTCCTTCCAGGAAAAACAAAAATATCAGGTTATTTATGCATGGAATATCTTCATTTGTTTGAAGAGGAATATTGCATAAATATTTGATACGGCAGAGAAACTACAGGAGTAATAATGAATCTAGCATTTTACCCAAGATTATTTGGTGAATGTGGTTATACTCATATTTGTGACAGAAGGTAATTACTTGTAAGCCCTCTTTCACCTGTGAGAACCAAAAGATCTTGCTGTAGTTGAGGGGCCTTCTAGCCATCACCCTTCATCCAGTCATTCAGTGGAGGATAAATAAAGATTCTTTGTGCAACAGAATAAATGAAACAAGGGAATCCACTGGCCAAAGCACTGACCATTTGAGACTTGAGCAAGAAGAGTCTTCTAAGAACAAAAAAGTCCCTCGAAACAAACAGAAGATTTAGGTTCTTTGCTAGGCATTGTCTTGAAATCCAAGTTTTTGAGAAGAAACTGAACCACAGTTACATGCACTTGTGCATCTTTAACAAGAAAATTTATTAGTCAATATGGAATTTCAGTCTGACACACACAGACATCCAGAGCCTTTGGGAAAAGCAGGAGGGGAGGTAAAACTGTATTCTTCAAGGAATGAGATATCTTTTTACATGCTATGGGCTTTTCAGAATGTCACACTGCCTTGAAAGCAAGCAGAAGAATCAGTGTTAAAAGCCAAGGATGTCCATACCTCCCTGGCTGGCCAAGCTGATTGGAAGCCTCCTGATAAATTATTACCTAGTGTTCTTAGAAGTTTTTTTGTTGTTGTTGTCATTTTTGTTGTTGTTGTTGTTGTTTTTGTGAATGTCTTCTGAAGACAAAAAGAAAAGATAAAAATTGAGCTTACAAGTTCCAGTTGGAGCTTCTCAGTATCTATAAGCAGTCGATACCCTGCTTACAATAAGCAGGAGCTGGGTAGGTCTAGAGAGCAGCCACAAGCTGGGCAACACTACATAGTCCTCCTTGTTTTCATAAAAATTAGCCAAAAAGTGATTTTCAGATTAACTAGTAGTTAACGAAATAAAACAGGTGTATCTAGACAGCCATGAAAAATAACTCCGTTGCTAGTGTCCTTCATGGGAATTGAGTGAATTATGTGTATTGCATAACTTATTTAAGTATTAGCCACTGCATAGCTCAGAGGAACAGTTTCTTACTGTAAGGATGGCCGTAACTTGTTTACTTGGAGGATTAATTCTCTGACATAACAGTCCATAAAAAACAAACAATAGCAAAGTACAGAATCTTAAAACACGCATACAGTGGTAAGCTGCCTTTTTTTTTTCTTTTTTTTTTTTGCACACTAATAACTTCAGTTTATTTGCCTGAAAATATAAATATTTTGAAAAGGACATTCCTTCCCATGCCTTCACAGGGACAGCAATAACAAAACCACATGCACCAACATGAGGGAGCTGGATTAAGCCTTTGCAGAGCAGCTAAAAAGCATATGTATCTTCCCAAATACAACACAGCTGAGCACCTATCCACTAGTACAGCTTTTTGCCAGTCTTCTTCAACAGAAGTACTCAAAACAGAAGCAAATGAGACACAATATGTTGTTTATTCCTCCTATACCTCTCCTTTGATCTCCCGCTGCTGGGTATCCGATACATCTTAGAGTCCAATATATCTTAGAGTCTCAAGCCCACATTGCAAGCCAGTAGAGTAGAAGAAGCTCCTTGTGCTTCATTTTGCCCCTAAAAGGAGACACAGGAGATCCCACAGGTTTTAAGTCCCATAGACTTGTATGAGAGGCCATCTAGCCCATGAGAGGTCATCTAGCATGGCTTCACCAAGGGCAAATCTTGCCTGACCAATCTGGTGGCCTTCTATGATGGAGTGACAAGGACAGTAGAAGGGTGACGGATGTCATCTACCTGGACTTCTGCAAAACCTTTGACATGGTCCCTCACCACTTCCTTCTCTCTGCATTGTAGAGGTATGGATTTGAAGGATAGACTATTTGATGGACTAAGAACTGGTTGGCTGGTCACAGTCAAAGGATTGTGGTCAACAGTTCTATGTCTAGGTGGAAACCGGTCACAAGTGGGGTCCTCCAAGGCGCAGTCTTGGAACTGGTGCTGTTCATCATCTTCATCAGTGACACAGACAATGACATCAAGTGCAGCCTCAGCAAGTCAGAGGGCTGGAGCACCTCTCCTATGAGGAAAGGTTGAGGGAACTGGGCTTGTTTAGCTTGGAAAAGAGAAGGCTTCAGGGAGACCTCATTGTGGCCTTCCTGTATTTGAAGGAAGCATATAAACAAGGAGGGGAAACAACTGTTTACAAGGGTGGATAGTGATAGGACAATGGGGAATGGTTTTACACTAAGACAGGAGAGGTTTAGGTTAGATATTAGGAGGAAGTTTTTCACTCAGAGGGTGCTGACAGACTGGAACAGGTTGCCCAAGGAGGTTGTGGATGCCCCATCCCTGGAGGCATTCAAGGCCAGGCTGATTGTGGCTCTGGACAGCCTGGTCTGGTGGTTGGCAATCCTGCACACAGCAGGGGGGTTGAAACTAGATGATCTTTAAGGTTGTTCCTTCTACCCTTCTAAAAAATGAGTGTGACATTGATACGTTTCCAGTCACCAGGGACATTGCCTGACTACCATGACTTTTCAAGAACCATTGAGAGTGGCTTGGTGACTACATCTGCCAATTCCCTCAGGACACTGGGACACATCTCATCAGAATCCATAGACTCATGGATGTTCAGGTTTCTCAGGTTACTGGCTGATCTTTGCTTACAGAGGGAGGGCTATTGCTCCCCCAGTTCCCACCTTCTGACCAATCCACTCAAGATCTGTGTGAAGGGAAGTTGCCAGTAAAGGCTGAGGCAAAAATATTATTGAGTACCTCAGCCTTTTTCTTGTTCATGGTTAACAACCTGCCTGTATTGCTCACTAGGCTGTTAGGCATTCTTGGACTTTTTTTTTTCTGGTTGATGTAAATGTAGAAGCCTTTCTTGTTCTTCTTTGCATCCTTTGCCAAGTTCAGTTCCTGTTGGGCCTTGGCCTCCCTGATCCCATCCCTACCCAGCCTACCAGCATTCATACACTCCTTGCAGGGTACCTGTCCCTGCTTTCACTGCCTCTGCACTTTCTTCTTGATCTCCAGTTTGACTAGCAGAACCCAATTCAGACATGCTGGTCTCTTGTATTCCTTTCCTGACTTTCTACATGTGGGGATGGAGCATTCTTGTGCTTTGAGGAAAGAGATCTGCCAGATTTGCCTCGTTCCCTTGTCCTTGAGTGCAGTTTCTCACAAGGTTTTGTTGACTAACTACCTGAAGAGCTGGCTTCCCTAAAATTTAACATCCTGATTTTACTTTTTGTCTGTCCCTCAGGAGTGTGAATTCCAACACTGCATGGTCACTGCAGCCCAGGCAGCCTCCAATTCTGATGTCATCAACCAGTTTACTTGCACTGGTGAGCAATAGGTCCAGTATTGCATTCCTTCTGGTGGGACTGTCTTTTACTTGGCTCAAGAAGTTACCTTCACAGCATTCCAGGAGCTTCCTGGATTGCCTACAACTCACTGTACTACTTTTCCAGCAGATGTCAGGGAGGTTGAAGTCCCCCAGCAGGATGAGTGCCTCCAGTCATGACATCTTCTGTAACTGAAGGAAGAAGTGTTTATCAACAGACTCTGTATGATCAAGTGGCTTGTAGAAGACATCTACTACAAGGCTCCTTTTGTTGCCTCAGTCTCTTATTCTTACCCATAAGCTCTCAACTTGTTCATGGTCATTCTTCAAGGAAAACTCTTCATACTCTTCCTTGTTGTAGAGGGCAACATCTCCCCCCTTCCTTCCTCGCTTGTCCCTTCTGAACATCTTTCAGCCATCAATAGCCACACTCCAGTCACAGAAAATATCCCACCAGATTTCACTGATGGTAATTACGCCATAGTTATGGGATGGCATGCTATGATTCTACCCAGTGTGACCGACTGCAGTGGAGAGAAGATGCTAGTTCTGAGTCACTCCTGCACTCCCTACCACCACAACATGAAACAC
Source organism: Tragopan temminckii (assembly GCA_028571105.1). Classification (NCBI taxonomy): domain Eukaryota; kingdom Metazoa; phylum Chordata; class Aves; order Galliformes; family Phasianidae; genus Tragopan; species Tragopan temminckii. The sequence goes on along the minus strand of JAOWBP010004700.1, from coordinate 14,091,773 downwards.
TCCCTCTCATCCTGCATTCAAACAATCTGGGATGGTGAAATGGTAGTCTCTGAGGGATAGAAGAGGTCATCTTCACTCTCTGGCTTGGAGGGATCAAAAAAGGTCATATTGTCTCTCTGCTTGCCCAGGGCAGGATGCTGATGCTGCTGCTGACAAGTTCTTGTCCAACAAGTTCCTGAAAACCTCAGCCACATCCCCAGGCATGTTGTCCCACAACATCTCCACCTCACTGCACATGTCTCTTTTGTCAGTTAAGACCATTACTTCTTGTGCTATCTCCAGTAAACATAAAAACAGATTTTCTGTTTTCTTTTCCTCTTGGTTTTTCAATGTTGTGTTCCTCACAACATCAGTAACTCTCAAAAACATCAAGATATTTCATCTTCCCAAAGATTTTTCCCTGTGACCTTTGCTGTGAACTCTGAACATTCATGGAGTATGTTCCTGAAAAAAATCAGAATCTTGCTGTTGACTTTATTTATGGTTTTATTTCAGTGGATGTGTCTTCACATAGTCTTTTCTTTTGCTGCTGGGAGCTGATGTGGGTGTCTCCAGAACCCTTGCAAACTTCTCTGGTAGAGCATGGCAGCATCTCCAACAGAAAACAGTTTTCAAAAGAACAGAAATCCCACTGCTTTCAGAGGAAACAGTATTTCCCATTACACCAACACTGCAACAATCCCAAGCCACTACACAGTTACAGGCACCATCAAACAGCTCCTCCTTCTCCTCCTCTCTCTTCTCTCAAGGTAACCCCTTGAGATGAAGCTGAAGCAGCACAGAAATAAACTGGGCACTTGCACCTTATTCTTCACAAGTAGTAACCATAAACCTTTGCATAGGGAGCAGCAAATCCAGCAGCTCCACAGGCACAACTGAAATTATGAAGGCCAATTGAGGAGTATTTAAGAAAATATTGAGTATTCTAGACAAGGACAGCAAAGGAACTTTAAAAAAAAAAACAAAACAAAACAAAACAAACAAACAAACAAAAAAAAAAAAAAAGCAGTGCCATGAATAGCAATATTCAAGAGAGTATCTGGCTTAAGGGAATTGAAAGAAGTTAAAACAAAAGCCCTAGGGTCACAGTATTTAATTTCTTAATTCTTCAGACAAAATACATTTATGACAATATTTTCCTAAAGATAATTCATTATTCAGTGCTTATTAAAAATCAATAGTCATTAACCAGACTTCGCTGCTATGCTGCCTCCTTTGTATGAATCAAATCCCTTAGTTGCATTCAGGCAGAATAATTAGACATCTCAGTGCCTCGTTATAACTTTCTCCTGTGCCTTGCAGTTCCCAAAGTGCAATCTTCTCATTTCTGTCCACATTTATCAGTCAGACAAATCTCCAGAGCAGAGTATTGTTTCCCCTGCAACAATTATAGTCTTATCAAGGGGATTTTGGTTAAAAGCCAGCTTTAAAACATTACATTCTTCTAAAACCAGAGTTTTTGTCACCTTAAGGTAAAAGAAGAAAAGAACTGAGTTCCAGTGAAATATGAAATTACCTCCTAGAAACATAACCCTCCAAGGAACTTAGAGTTCAAGTGTTTTTTCTTGCAGAGATATTGCATGGGGAAAAAAGGCTGATTATACTGTGACCATCTGATAGTCTTAACATAAAATGCTCTGTGTACTAAATAAAACCCTGTAGTTTCACTTTCTTTAGCAGAAGTAAACAGTTTTCCCTCTCCATCATCTGCCTGTTGTGATTCAGATACATAAACAGAACAATAAAAAGTACAGTGCAGTTTCATTTTGGTTTATTATGTATTTAACAAACATTGGCCAGTCTGCTTATAAGCTTCCACAGAGGTGCATCAAAGCCAAACTATTTTAGAAGAAAATTAATAGATTGAAGCAACTTTATATTCCATCAGTAAACCCAAATTGCAGTAGCCATAGAATGACAACAAGCTGAACATTATATGGATGAACTAAAGCTTAATTTGCTCACCACATGTCTGGTAGCAAATTACTAATAATACTTGTAGTCTCCATCTTTATGTTGACTGCACAGATACCATTACATCCAGATTGGTTTCTTCCTTCTCTTTATGTATGCTGCCAACAGTGTAAGTTGAACAAATTACCAGCTACGAATTCTTCAAATGGCCACAACATACAACCCCTCCCACAAAAACATTCATTCCTTCATTTTTTTTCAGTCCTGGAAAATCCTAAACAAATACATACATAATAAAACAGTAAGAAAATTATTCTACTTCTTGCATTCTCTAGCTAAAAGCCTATACTGATGCCAACATGATCATGTTCAAAACAAGGTAAAGTACAGTGCAACATCTGTTCTAAGCATTTAGAAAAATACAGTGGTCGTTATAATTTTGGCCTATTGTCCATTCACCAGCAAGACATATTCCTGATTAGTATCTCAGCCTGGTTACCTCTGAGGGTGATCTTATTCTGTTCAAGTTCCTGCTAACCCTGTAAGCATTGTGCTAACAGCATTTGTTCATTCAGTTCTCTCTTACTATTCACCACAACCTTTGCCCCTCCACCTTCACTAGCTCCAGTTTCAAAGGCAAGCAAATATTAAAATTTTATTCTCAGTGAAGAGAAACATTTATTGTGGAAGTAATCATGGCTTTTCTTCTTTCCAGATAAGAGCTAGACTTAAAGATGTAAGTCCACCTGCATTAATATTCCAAGAAAACACTGTTGCCTAAAGAAAAACCGAAAAGCAAGTTTTAGTAAGTATGTTGAATCAGGAAAGAAGACACTGATCCACCTGCAGTTCCTACAGTCAGGAACTGGGAACCAGGAAGAATTACTGCAAGGATGCCTCTCTCTTGTAGTGCGTGGAGGCTGCCTAAGGAGTGGGCTTGCTTTCTGGATCTTGGTACTTCTCTTTTCTACATATAGTGACTGCTTCTACACCTTTCATCTAAAGCGAAAAGCCCTGAAATTAAAATGTCTTTGAAGTCAAAAGAGAATAGCTACACTAAGAGAAATAACATACTTAAGCCACATTGCTATTGCATTTTTTTTTGTTTGTTTGTTCAGTAGGTTTTCCACACAGAACACCATAGCTTCAGAAAAGTGTTTCTTTTGTTTCCCCTTTTTTCTTTCCAGTTGTTATCCAGCTTTCCCTGCCTGGCCCTCCAGTAGTAATTATGGCAATTAAGAACTAGCTGGAGGCAGAAAGTAACATAATACATCCAATTTCCCTTCCAAGAAATAAACACACAAAAAGATGAGAGGGAAGAGGAGGGAAGCAGCAGACAAATACTGAAAAATGTAAAGACAGGACATGGCAAGCTTCTGATGAGCACATGCAGCTTTTCCTCCTGCAAGCTAAAGACCACCCCGTCACAAAACCATACACTCCTATATCAAAAATCTGAGACCTCTTTTTTATTTTTTTCCCTCCTGTCTAGACGGTGCTTAAAGAAGTGTCCAGCCATTTCTTAAAACCATCAAGGAACAGCAACAGAAAAGAAGAGCAGCAGCCCTAGACTAGTTAAGATTCTTGAGTAGGAGCTTGTTCAATTTAACTTAAAAATTGTACAAGGCCACAGTGTGTAACTGGTAGTGGATTAATGAGATTAACAGAGAGTAGGTTTTCAACCAAGCTGTTGAATGTGTGTTACTCCACCTTCACTTAGACAATAGTCCTTTACAATAGCGTTCAGCAGGATTCTTTAACACGTTAGTTTAAGTAGTCCTATTCAAGGGCACACACATATTATGTAGCATTTCCTTGCTAGTGTCATGATGGCACTCGCTATATCCTTATGCTTGTTTGCAGGATAGAGCTTCTTATACTCTTGAAATGTAAGCAGGTGAGAATGGGAACCAAAATTAAGCAGCAGGAGACATCAACAGCCCACCAAGGCTACAGAACCAAATCAATAAAAAGCAGAGGAGCCCATCCTCTCCATGCAGACACCAGCCAGATGCAAGATTGGAATAATCAGGAGTAGGAAAGCAAGACAGTGTGAACATGGAAAAAGCTTTCCTTTCAAAGAATGTTGCCTACAAGCCAGGGACATGCTGGTAGTATTCCCACTCAGCAGAGAGGAGCACTTAAGCAAAGGGTAGCAGAATGACATTAGGCCACAGTGATGGCCCACAGCACAGGTGACACAGCTATGCGTTCTATGCCACAACAGAGAGAAAGTGACAAGTAAGGACTTTGTGCAGAAAATGACACTAGAGAACAATGAGCTGTTTCAGCAAATCCTGCTAAAGATCTGAACCTCATTTGTTGTGTTTTGGAGGGGGACATTCTCCCCCCACTCAGTTTAGAAGAAGTGGGCAGGTTACTCAGCTCCTCTATCAATATTTCTAACCTGAAACAGGCCACCTGCAAAGCACAATACTGTCTTCTGTTACAGGGGATGTCTTTACCCATGGGCTGACCGTGCAGATCTCACCTTTAAACCTCAAGTTTAAAAAGGGTTCAATTCTGTGCCTGTTCTCTCCATCAGCTTTCCTTCTGGGAAAAATTGAAAAGCCTTTCCTCTGAGGAAGGGTAGATGGAACTGGGATGGAAGGGACTGTTCAGCGTGGAGAAGAAGAAGCTGAGGGGGATCTCACCAGTGTCTACAAATACCTAAAGAAGTATTTTAGAACAAAGCCAGGCTCTTCTATTGGTACCCTGGACAAGAGGCAGTGTGCACAAACTGGAATATAGGAGGCTTCCCCTGAATGTCAGGAATGCACTTCTGCGGTTGTGGAGTTTCCTCTTCCAAAAGTTGCATGGATACAGTTCTGGGCAAACTGCTCTGTGTGTCCTTGCTTGAGCAGGTGTTGGACCAGACAGTACTCAGAGGTTCCGTCCAAACCACTCTGCCAAGTCCAGTCAGAAGCTACGTGTACAAATCAGACACTGCATAAGGTGTGACCAAGTATAAACTTAGTCCCTTCTTTACACTGTCAAAAACTATCATAAAGCTTTAAGTCTGTCAGGCCGCACTGTTATTGTCTTCCAAGAGAGCAACAACACATGACTGAAGGAATTGTCTTTTGACTGTGTAGACTACAAAATCAGAGGAAATATCTTCTTAGCAAGCAGAACCTCCATGTGAAGTGAGGGCCACTGCTGTTGCAGTTTAATCAGACAAGTGGCTGAACACCACACAGTTGTTCAGTCACTCTGCCCCAGTGGAATGGGGGAGAGAACTGAAAAAAAAGCAAAGTAGAACTTATAGGTTGAGATAAAACTATTATTTACGATAGAGAAAAGGAAAAGGATAATAA
>JAOWBP010004700.1:14061818-14085818 GCA_028571105.1 Tragopan temminckii | reverse complement strand
GGCAATGTGCACTTGCAGCCCAGAAGGCCAACAAGATCCTGGGTTGTTTCAAGGGAATCATGATCAACATGTCAAGCGAGGTGATTCTGCTCCCTTACTAGGCTCTCATGAGACTCCACCAGGAGCACTGCATCCAGTTCTAGAGCCTCCAACACAAGCAGGACATCGAGCTGTTGGAGCAGGTCCTGAGGAGGGCCACAGAGATGATCAGAGGGCTGGAGCACCACCACTATGCGAACAGACTGAGAGAGAGCTGGGGCTCTTCAGCCTGAAGAGGAGAAGTCTCTGAAGGGTCCTTATAGTGGCCTTCCAGTACTTGAAGGGGGCCTCCAGGAAAGCCAAGGAGGGACTTTTTATAAGGCCATATAGTGACAGAATGAGGGGAAATGACTTTAAACTGGAAAAGAGTAAATTTAGGTTAGATATTAGGAAGGAATTCTTTACTGTGAGGATGGTGAGACACTGGAACAGGTTGTCCAGTAAGGTTGTGGATGCTCCCACCCTGGAGGCATTTAAGACCAGGTTGGATGGAGCTCTGAGCAACCTGGTCTAATGGGAAGTATCCCTGCTATAGGAGTTAGAACTAGATGGTCTTAAAGGTCCCTCCCAACCCAAACCATTCTATGATTCTATGAATATAACAAGTGATGTGCACACCCCACACCCCAAACGATGCCCAGCTAGCTCCCCAAACGGCATAAGAGAGTGAGATGCACTTTCACCCCCTTCAAAACTCCTTGCACTTGATGTCATATGTCATGGAATATCCCTTTGACTGGTTTAGGTTAGCTGTCTTAATTCTGTTCCCTCCCAGCTCCTTGGGCCCTCTCTGCGAATACCTTTGACTCTATACAACGTTGCTTAGCAGCCAACTGCAAACATCAGTGTGTTATCAACATTGTTTTTCTCCTAGAACTATAACATAGCATAATACCAGACACCAAATGAAAGAATTCCGTCCCAGCTGAAACTAAGACTTTTTATTTCAAAAAGCCACTCTTTGCCACGTATTACAACAAGCCCTGATTACAGATTTAGACCCTAGGTCTCTTTCCTGACCTAAGCCACCCTTCCACACTTTGCAAAAGGTTCTGCCACAGTTTGCTAAGAGAGGAAAAAAATATGCTGTAAATTAAACAAGAGTGCAGTTTTCTCAGGCTCAGTAAAAAGCAGTAAAAATGAACATTTATAGATATGTAAATTAAACAGGAAGCATTGTTTCCTCCAGTAAAAGAAAAAGACAATGAAATACAAGAGCTCAATCTTTTCAAATAAGTGTGAAGTAGAAGAATTGACTTCTTGGAGTCCTTTGACTGTCTTATCTTCCAGAGTGCAGATAACTCTATCCTATCAAGAATTTCCCCTAAGTATTCACATCTCAATTTTCCTGATGGATTCTTTCCTGTAATCACAGCTTAAATTTGTACTTTATCACTACTCTGAATACATTGGCCTATGAGTTTTACATACTAAAAGTCTGCTTGAAATAGTCTCCGTTCAGAGTTCTTGGTACCCTTGAATCATACCTACAAATAAAACAGAAGCTTACAAATGTGAAATTGAAAGGCATCATCACTCCTCCATCACTTTCACACTTCTGTTGTGCGTGTAAAATGAACTTTCCAGGGACAACTGTGTTTCTGTGGCAAGGGAAATCAGTCACAGGTTGCTAACTGCAGCTTTGTTGCTTGCTTAGCTCTGAGAATCTGAGAAAAGCAACAGAGAGATGCGGGTTTATGTTCAAATTAGCACACTTTACAGCCAAGCAAAAAGATCCCATCTAGCAGCTCGATATTGGGGCAGATATTTCAGAAGGTGCTGGGGAATGCTTACCCCAAGGACATGGAACAGATGCACTTGCCATTGGCCTCAGCTCATAATCCATAGCAGAACTTCCATCCAGGACACTGACTTTCAGTACCACAAACAGGCCACATCACCCAGTGACTTTGTAGCCTTTGATCCATATTTCAATATATCCATGAAGTTTAATATAAGCAGTTTGCCAAGAGCCTTATATGGTTTATTTAGGAGCTTCCACTGCTGCAGGCAGCCTACATGGCGAATGATGGCCTCTCTGGAGCTGAGCTACTGAGATCCTGATGAAGGAGGATGGTTGTGAAATAGGAATTAAAAAGTGTTCTTTTGGGATGGATGTTCTTCTACAGTAGATTCATTGCAACCAAAACCAGAAACATTGCTCTTACCAAGCTGCCTTCCAAGCCATGTACCTTTTGGACAAAGGTTAATGTTACTTCAGCTTCGCTTTCTCTGATAGCATTGTGTTACTATAGGGTTGAATACTCTGTAATTCCACTCACAGACTTTCACATGACATGGAGAGGGCAGCACGCAGAAGAACTGGCTCTGCAGCTTCATAACCTCACAGCTAGCCTGCCCCAAAAAGAGATTTTCTCTTAGGCTAAAAGAAGAATTAATCTTTGTGTGAGAAAGCATTTGTCTTGTCTTACAGAACAAGGTTTATAGAGAAAGGGCACTGTCTTAATCAGTTAAAGCCTTTAGGACATGGCCATCTACTCCAACAAGCACAGTCATATCTGTATTCCTCTGCGCTGCTCACTGGAAAGCCAAATATAAGGCAGAACCAGTCTGGAAGCCACCACACTGCAGCACAGTGCATCAGGGAACAAACCCATGGACCAGAACCAAACGAAACAAACGGAACACTCCACTTCCTGTGCAGATGCAATATTGGACACCTACAGAAAAAGCATCCTGTGGGCTGCTCCCATTTCATCTGACACTTGAGCTACTGGCTCCAATTGGGAGCCAGAGGTTGAACCAGATGTCCCAGCGGAGCCCTGAGCTCCCTTTTTGGTATGGTCTTAAAACACTGTCACCTTCACTGTTATTCTCAAGTGCCAGACATGATACATACCGTGGTTGCACTGGGAAGAATGAAAAATTATCTTCTCTGTCACTTTTTCTTTCTTCTGTCCCTTTTTCTTTCCTCTTTGTTATTAAATACATTTATACACATACCTCCACAGATGCACAAAGCTATCTTTTCATCTACTCTACATTTTACTATTCAGCTCGCAGAAATGCCAACCAAGGCAATGGAAACTATGGGAAGAAGGCAAGTAATACATCAGAATAAAGTCACCTAAGCTGAAGGAGATTTTTCTAAAAAATAAAAATAATAACATTTTCAAGGCTAATAACAATCATACAACTCAGACTTGCTGATCTACTAAGAACTGAACACATAGTCTGAAAGTATTGCAACCCTGTCATTTCAAGCTGCCAATGGAGTTAAGCAGTTCACAGAGGCTTTGGCTCATTTCTTCCAGTTTTGATGCACATTACTCAGAAGAAGCCTTACTTTATCTGTGACCGAAAAGATGAGAAAAAATGTCTCAGTCTCAGCAGCACTGAGCTGGATGCAGCTCTCAGAAAAGCATTATAGTACGAGTAATATCTGATATCATTCTAAATTGTAGAGTTCAACACATACACAAGCTCTCTTTTGTATCCGAAATAGATGTAGAAGACTGCAAAGTAGAGGCTGAAAGCAATCTACCATGGTTTTATTAGGTATGTACTGGTACAGACATCTTTGAATGTAAAGATAGCTTATGTCTGTGGGGCAGGAAGGAGACATGGTAAGGCAGTTATCCTAGTGTCACAAGCTTACAAAAAAGACTCGGGACTGGGATAAGGTATTAGCTTTCTTCACTAAATAATGCAAATATATGACTTTATCTCATCAAGTCATTAACTCACTGAGAGTCACCCTGCAAGAAACAGAAACAGGACTGTCTCCTGTCTGCGTTTCTCTGTTGGAAGTCAGTGCTGTGCAGGTGTAGCTTGCCTGTGGCTCTCCTTCGCAGGCTATTCTCTTCAATTCTACCCACAAAGAAGTGTAGATAATCAAATATAAGAGTTACTAATATTGGACTCTTTGAAAAGGTGAAGCTGATGAGTCAGTCCCCTTCTGATGAGTGTAAACCTATCAAGTTGAGATTTCATTGCCACTTCAGCAGAGAAATTACCAAGAAAAGGAAGCAGTGCTATTTGATGGGCAGCAACACTAGACTCTCAAAATGGTGCTGTTTCTATCCCCAGCCATTACTTGTTTGTTGGCCAAGATTATCAAGGGGCAGAGATGAGTTTTCATCTCAGTCACAGAAGATCTCCTGCCAGCACTGGAGTGGATGACCTTTTAGCTGAGCTTAACTGTACTTCAGTCTAATGCAATCACAAGATTGTGTCTGAAGACTGGGTGTACCACAGAGTTATTTTTTCCGACATTTTGAATTTCATACACATATATCCACCCTTCTCACTGTTCTTAGAGGTAGCACATAGGAAATTCACTTCCGTCTTTGTGACCATCTTCCTTCCTAGGACAGTCCTGCAAAATGCTGAGAAATGACTCTACAGATTCATAAGGGATTTGCTATGGGGAGCAAGCAGTTCAGCAAAGCAATATGCCTGGGCGTGTGGGTAGGACCATAGCCTGCTTGCCAAGGTCTGTGGAGATGCTCATGGGTTCTGGCATACAAAGGAAGAAATGGAGAACGCTTCAGGTGATTTTCTGAGATCCCAGACCACTAGTGGGCTATGTATGGCATGGTGCTCCAGCTTTGCCTGAGGCTTGTGCTGCAGAGCTCATACGCACAGGAGCATCCAAGTGATTGCAGAATCCCCTGTCCTCATGCCCTCATGCCAGATGGATTCATATCAAATGCAGAGCTGAAGTATGCTCAGATTTCCAAGTTTTGTTCATACTCATCTCCCTTGCACAAGAACAGTCCTGCAGAGAGAAGACTCTCTCATAGGTCTCTGATGAAATTATCTTGTGTCTATCAGTGCAAATTAGGTGCATGTAGCAGAAAGCATGTCTGTACAGAAATATCCAGGCAAGCTCTGACAGAGCTCAGGTAATAAAAGAAGGCTAAATTAGCTCAAAATCATCGTGCTAACACCTCTAACTGGTCACTTCCAAACCAGCTCTCTTGTCTTGCAGCAGGGCAGTCAGCTCCATACACACACAGAAGGATCACCCAGGAACAAAGAAAGCACTGGCAGTCAGCAGTGCTGGGAGGTGAGGACTTTAGGACGGGCTGAGTATTACATACAGACACACTCACACTTGCACATATGCACTGCCAAGATCAACCAGTATCTCATTTCCCCTATTCTTCTCCAGGCAGAGAGGAGGTTAACGCTTCAGCAGCCCTTGGAGCTGCAGAGGGCTGGCTGCTTACATTCAAAACCTTTTTTTTTTTCTTTTCTTAAAAGACAGGAATTTGAATCTCATGTGAAAGTTGCACCTCTCCCTTCAACACACATAGTCCTGACTCAGAGCAGAGGGGCTCAGGGGGAGCCCCAGGCACCCCCAGATGCTCTGCCCACTCAGGAGGCAGGTCACCTTGGCACAGAGAGACCGGATTATCTCCTGAAAGGAGGGGGTCAATCCACATGTGATAGAAAGAATCTCTGAACCGTTTCAGCTTGTAGCATAGTGACTGGCTGGAGAGAAAAAAATGCAGCTGACAGCTACTCAAGCAAGATGGACTGATAATTGCCCAAGGTCACATACGCAGAGTTGGCTCCCCATAGATTTTTCTCTTTCGAAAAGAGAAGATTGCTCTTTATTGATGATTTGCTGTCCATTGGTGATTTGCTTCCAGGTTTTTTCTTTTTATTGACATTTTTCAAGGCTATAGGTCAAAACCAAAAAGAGTAATCAAGCATGAATGAACTCAGACAACGTAAGATTAAATTAAAAAAAGAAAAAAGACAAAACAAGGACTTTGACCCACATACCGTAATGAGGGCAGACAGTAGCGTGCCCTAAATTGTCCTTGATATCACAGCCATAGTGATAACACTATACAGTCAAGGAGGTCCCACTTTGCTAAACAACAGAGCACATTGCAAAGCACTGGCAATGTACGAGCCTAATAAAAACAAAACAAACAAGCAAGAAAAACAAGAACCATATTTTCTTTTTTAGAAATTATTAGGATGTTGCTCGAAGGAAATTTTTCAGTTTGCAGCTGGTTTAGCTTTCTTATGAAAATGTATATTCATCTGCATCATTTTTCACTGAGGATAGAAACACTATCCTACAAAGCGTGATCCCATTTACTTCAGTATGTTCCAAAGGCTCATTAAAAGATTTATGGAACTTGGAAATAAGGAACAATAAATATAACCTTTCTCTAAAAGATTGCAGTGACTGGTATAATGCCATTATCTAGAATGATTCTCACTGCAATCATAAACACAAGGAAACAGTCAATGCTGTGACATATCCTCAGCTGTTATGTAAGCGCTCATTCCTTTATTTAATAAAATTTAGTCCAGTGGGAGTGGACTTAGGCATCCAGGCTCATTACCAGGTCTCTTATAGAGCAGACTTTATCCTTCTGTCCTTAGGATTTCTCACTTATTCTTTATTTAAGGAATGAGGCACAAGACAAAGTCAGTCTGAATGGTTCAGAGGTCTGCAGAGTTCAAGTACTGCATTGCATGTGTTGCAGTGCTTTGCAGAAAACCTGCTGTACAGTTTTTGCATGGTCTTGTATTTATTCCAAGTTGTCATCTGACTCATGTTGTCTCTTACATGCGATGACTAACCCCAGTGTGTTTCACTGTGAGAGAAACTGATTTTGAAGAGAGACACTAAGGTTTGGACAATAAACAAGCACAGCTCCTGCAAGAGAACAGATTATCTCTGATTTTGAAAGAAACCTTCTATGTTTGATTGATTTTGCTTCTAAAAAAGACCTAACATTTTAAGGCGTTCTGAGGTTATTTACTCAAAGTTTACTACAAGTTATGTGATTCATATAATGTAATTAGTAGCAAAATTTTAGCAGCTAGTTGAGTGGGTTTTTTCATCAAAATTCAATACACTCAACAATTTGAAATACATGGCTAATATGAAACAACCTCTGAAGTGTTATATCAAAATGCTAAATCTATTAGTTTACCAGGATGCTGGGATTTAAGGAATACAGTTAATAATTATTCTGTCCAAAAGACAGAAGAATTTGATGAAACCTGATGTCATGTGACCAAAGTCTTTGTCTAAAGCCAATTATAATTCTCTGCTAAGTATATTTAATTCCTATAGCATGTTTAAACTGTTGCTGAAAACAACAACACTGACAATTTGAATGCTTGAAACACAAAAGTAGGATCAGGAAATTTGAAGTTAACTTGAGACAAAATGCTAGCTGCACAGTCTGTATCCAGTTTTCCTACTGCTATAATTAATAATTTTGTCAGATTGGCAAAAATGCTGGCAAAAACTTTTTTTTTTTTTCTGACCAGAGCTGTAATGAATGGTTGGAATGGGCAACTATTTTAAGTGTTGAGGACTGATGTGTCTGGGAAGTTAAGTCTTCTGCTTATCTGCATGATAAGCAGTGTAAATGCAGATCTGCCCCAGTTCTGGGATGGCAGAGGGGCTCCCAGGTACTCCATGAGATGGGCAACACAGAGGTCAGTCAATATCAGCCCTGGTGATGCTTTATCCTAATGGAGCTATGATGAACCAACTGAAACAAAAAGCAGGAATGAGGAGAGCATTTTATGCAGACCACTGAGCATGAATGAAACAGTTCTATGCCAATCAGTAATGGCCCTTGCTAGATTTCAAAGTGGTGTATAAGTAAAAGGCTCCTGTTAGCATTCTGTCTTCCTTCAGACCTGGAAATTTTGACTTCCTCTAACAAAGAGCTTTAGTCAGCTTTTATAAAATTACACTCCAGCATTTAAAAATGTTTTTTTACTATTTAAATCCCTCTTTCCAGGAAAAAAAAAAAAAAAAAAAAAAAAAAGTGACTGCTGTGATTTATTTCTATTTATCAAATACAACAGTCCTTTGTAGCACCTTTATTTTTATAGGAGGAAGACTAAAGGTGAAATTTGCTGGCTCTCACTCTGACTGTGAGCATAGCCAATGATACCCGCATATTTTCTATTTTCCAGATTTATTTCTGCTGTAAGTCTTCACTTACTTCACTTTGTTCCTAACTTGGACACAAGTTCAGTAGCCCAAGATGCTGCCACAGAGCTCGGAAAGCTGTCTTTCAGTAGGTGCAATTAGTTTCATAGAAAAAGTACCAACCATGGCTAGGAGGAGAGGCTCCCTCCTGCACAGCTTCTGCTAGATCAGAGAGGAAAGTTGAATGGGTCAAGTGAAACCATCTGCCACTTGAAGATCTCCTGAAGTTCATGTTTGCTATGAGAAAGAACATCACAGACCATGGATTTGCTCTAGTACTACAGCTATCGGACTACAGCAACTTCACATGATTTCCAGTGTTAGAGGAAATTCACCAGATCACTGGCCAAATTATTAGTTGTTCTTGTGCTTTGTTGTTTTTTGTTTGTTTGTTTGTTTTGTTTTGTTTTAAAAACCTTTCTATAACACTATGTATTTTAACAAAAATATATATATGCATTAATACTCCTCCATTTTTTAAAACCACAGTTATGCCACTGATGTGTTCAGAGACTTTCACTGTTCTGTCAGATAGCCATAATTTGCTTTCTTCATGCTGCATCATAGAACAAAATATATTTCCTATGCAGAAGTTTAAAAAGGTTATATTAAAGAAAAAGTAAAATCTTTTGTGTATATTTTTCTCCCAACATATCAATAATAGGACCAACAGGTTCCAATTTATTTTATGCCCATCTGAACTGAAGCCATAAAAATCCCTCTGATTTGCTGCATGTGGTTAATCAATATTCAAACAAAAACTAAAGCTTACATCCAGCCATAGAGGTCATACCCATGTAGATCCTTAGGAGAACAGTGAAGACTGACTGTTCTTTGGTCTGAGTTGACAGACATGAACTACAGATTTTCTCCTTCTACTCTCTCCCCTATGCATGCATGAGGTTTAAAATTAATTTCCTCTATATCATCTCCAGTTCAGACAACGATTCAACATGATTTTCCTCTCTGTGCAACACAAAATTCATATATTTTAGTAATGGACTGGGACTTCAGGGTAGGTCTGTACCTCCATTCAAGGAAAAAAGTCTCCTTCAACAAGAGTAAAAGCTGAGATGTCAAAGGAAATGAGAAATTCTGAAACTTGTCCTCGGTTGCTCTGAGAAGGGTCATCATTTACACATTCTCAAGGGATCTGCTTTTTAGCTGGTATGGCTCATTATTTGTTGTGAAACAGTGTGCAGCCTGACTTGAGCCCAGGAAACCATAAAAAATTACTCCAATAGAGTCATCTAGGATGACAACTTCAAAGGAAATAATAATAATAAAGTAGCAATTTTGCCAGAGAGAGATCACAAAAGAAAAGTAGATTGCACCAATACAGTATTTTCTTGCAGCATTTTACAACTTTTACTGTCTTGGAGTGCCCTCAGGAAAACTGTCAGAAGAAGTCTATCAAAAAATCTGATGATTTCCAGTCGTAAGAAAAAGTAATACCAGGAGTAAATCTACTCAGCGTGTTTCTTTGTATGTTTTTTTTCCAGGTAAGAAATGTATAATATTTCCTCTCTTCTTTGCAAATTTCCTCTAGTTCTCCACATACCATCTATTATAACACACACACACACACACACAAAACAAACAAACAAACAAAAAAACCTATTTTTTTATAGAGTCCAGATCTGCTTTCAACACAAGAAAAAGGTACGAATAGGCTAGACCTAATTTAAAGACTTTGGTGCACTATACAATTAGTCATGTTTAATGAATTTAGAATTTCCCCCTCACCCCCTCCAAAAAAAAGGGGTTAATTAATATGATGAAATCAAAGAGAAACTATAAATTCTGCCCTATTCTATCTTATTTTGCAGCATTGTACAATTTGCATAGAAAGGGTATTTCAGAAACATCAGTAACCACAATTTTGAAGGACTACAGTAATGTCTTAATTCTAACCATATGTGGGAAACAAATTCTTAATTCAGGCAACAATATCCAGGAAGCCTGAAACAGCAAATGTGTCATCATCTGAACATATAATTAAATGGACTTGTATGCATTTATTTTATTAATGTATTGTCTTACATGACGAGCTGTAGTCAGCCTGCTGTAAAAGATGAAGGGGAAAATACTATCATCAGGAGAAGGTTTTCTTCTTAAAACACTCCAGAATATCTGTCTGAGACATTTTGCTGTACTCTGCCACCCAGGCTGTTGTTACAAGAATTATAAGAGGGTAGCAACCCACAGAGGCCCCAGGAGGGAATTTATTTCATTGAGCTTGCTGTACACCATGAACACTCAGGAAACAAGGATAGTGTCAGCAAATAGACTGACAAATCTAATGCACCATATGAGCTGGGGTAGCAGCATGAGCAGTTTGTGGCATCCCTGAAAATAACATTGCAAAGGCACAAAGAGACTGCCACCTGACCAAGGTTACTAAAGAAACACTGGGGTGACCAAGGAGTGATGCCAGATCCCCCATGCCTTGTTCAGATGCAGGCTTTTAGAGACACCTAACTACTACTCCACCAAACCCTATGTGGCCTCCACACATGAAGATCAGCAGAACAAAACAGTTTTCTAGAATTCTTGTAAATAATAACTTCTTATTTACAATATTGGTACTATTACCAATACCAGGGCAGATTGCATATCTGAGTGAACACTGACACTGGGAGATCAAACCTGCTAAAAAACCATGCTGTAAGACTGCAGTTTCTAATCTTTAGTGGTAGCCTTGTTACTCCCTTGTTTGGTCGTAAATTTGAATTTTCACATCCGAGGAGAAAGGCATCAAAAGTGAGGCAATAAAAATGAACTTTAAACAGAAACATAATTCCATGCCTTTTGCTCTTGGCTGAAGCTAAATGTGCTCTGAGAAATACCATATTCTCTCAAATAGTAGCTATGTTGATTTCCATATTCTTTGATGGCCATTCATCATCCTTACCTTTGGTAAATCAAGTCAACACAGATATGTAAAGATACAGAAGAACCCTTCTCAACCATGCTGATTCCAGGAAGGAAAAAACAGAAATTAAAGAAATCACAAAATTCCTCAGACTTTTGTCTTTGTTCCATGTCTCTTGCAGAAAGTTCATCTTGCTTTGGCCGGTGGTAGTTTTCAGCTACTGTCATCATCTATTGCTTAGCGGGCCACTTTATCTACATTCATCTCTTCTGAGAGATAGTTCTTATAAATTTTTCATATAGCAGTAACTAGGAAATCGGTTGACTTGTTTCATTAAAAAAAATCAGTCAGTAAAATCCAAACTATCTTGAATCTCACAACATGTCAGATCTTGAATGACCAGGAAGATCTCATCAAACACATTAACATAAGCTTTCATACTATTATGACTGTCATCTTATGGTCCTTATTGTGAAGGACTATTATTATATTGACTTTGCACCCGAGAAGCTGAAACTCTGAAATTCCAGAGGGACCATATTTCAAAAATAATAGTCCAGTAAATGTAATCAGGCCACACTCCAGTATTAGTTATCTGAAATAAGAAGTGAGCAAACCCACTCACTGTTCAAACATCTTTTTAATTAAAATTCCTTTGTGAAATTTACCACAGCTATAAACCAGAATAGTAATTAATAATATGTGGCACAGACAGTTAGGACTTGGGTCATAATTAAAATAAATACTGCTTATTAATAAATAAATTGTCAGCTAGCCAGGCTTTTGATGCAGTAAGAGTTTAAATTTGGCTGTTTGTTTCTTATTCAAAACAAAGAATGAAGAACTGAATATAACAAAGGCAAGAATACAGACTGTTCTGCTGGGTTTTTCCCTTACCCTGAGACTGAAGATAAATAATGAAATATATAGTTATTTTTCTGTCTTGCTCTCTCTTGCTCACTCTCTCTCAGTCCTCTTCAAGGCAAATGAATTACCTCTAGCAATAGTCACAATGTGTCTGTGGGATTTTTTGTGCAACCATACCAGCCTGAGTTTGCTTCAGCTGCATCCATCAGAGACTCCAGAGGCTTATTTGTAGGAGGACTGGAAGAGGGGGGGAATGTCATTTCAAGAGAAGTGAAATCTTCCCAAGAAACAGAATTATTCTTCTTAATGTGGAAGCTACTGCATGTGGGAATGGCCTACATTCCTCTGTAATGATCTCAGAGCAATGATTCCTTAGCAAGGAACACCTCACTCATTTCTTCTCACAGCTTTATGAGTCCAATTGTGCTTCCTAGGAAAGACCTGCTTATGTAATGCAGTAGCTGCCATAAGTCACACCCCAGACCTCTCTGTCTGCTCCTAATGCTCAATTCTGGCATCAGGGCTGTTGAGAGATGCAGATATTTAATATTACTTGATGTTATGCAGTCCAAATGATAACCCTGAGACATTGACAGATGCTCTGTGACAGTGACAAGCCTTAAACACAGAGCTGGCAAACACAAGAATCTTTAGCCAGTGTGTATTTTTCCATTCAAGCAACTCACACTGGTAACATGGGCAATAAAAGAAAAAGTACATCCTTTTCTTGATGTACTTGAATATGCAAATGGACAAAAGACTAACAGCCTAAACCAAAAAGCACAAATAATTAATGAAATCAATTTTCATAAGAGAGCAAGCAAATCTGTTACATTCAGTCATATCCATAGTACCTTTGAGGTGAACTTCTGCTTTCCAGTAAGCCTGACAGGGATATACATCTCAGTTGACTTGTCTGTTTCCTGCATTATTTCAATAAACAATATCAGAAATCAAGCCTCTGTTTTTTGTTTGCTCAGGGTTTTTTTGCTTCCTTGTAGTGTTGGCTTTCCTTAATGATTCCACTCCTTTATTTTCTTTCATGACTCAACCTGGCATTGAAGGGAAAGTGATAGTCCATGAAACACAACATTGAAATCCAAGTGACCACTGCTCAAATCTTTGGGAAAGGCACTTTGCCTAACCTCAAAGTTAGCTTCACGTTTTTTAGAGAGCAGCAGCAGTCCCAGATTTCACTGGATTGTGGCAAGGATACGGCCTGTTGGGCATCCGTGCACCACACATGAGAGCTCACTCACACGGAGACAGACAGCATTCTTTGTCAACTGAACACATGGCCACACAGATCCAAAAGGACGACTTCTTGTCATGACAGTGATTTCCAAACACATTCACTGACCCCCAGCCTGAGTCTCATACCTAGCTGGCTGTTGCTTTTCATTTGGCCACTTTGACCAGCTGCAGGCCTGCTCTCACTTCAGGAGCATGCGCACGAGGCAGACCTTTACAGCACAAACCCCGTCTGGTGTCCAGGGCAGAGAGATAACAGTTTAGCTTAAAGCACCAGTTGCTCTGTGTCCACAGAGCAGAACAGCTCTGAGAAGGGTTTCGCAAACACCTGATTTCTTTCTTTATCAGTTTTTCACTGTTCTCCAAAGAAATTGCTGTTCTGGTAAATACAGTAAAGATAACAAATGCATGGTTAAGCTGTGGGAATGGAGGCCTAGAGTTCTGTGAGTTTTTATGTAAAGCACATGTCCTCTAAGAGATCAGCAGCTGATAAAGACGAGACACAGGTCTTCATCAGCTGCAGCCAGAACAAAGTTCAAAGGCCACCAATAGGATTTGCATTCATAAAGGACATTTGGTCACAGACTGCCAATTTCAATGAGACACTAATATTCGTAAGGAAGAGCAAGAGTCTAAGAAGGGGTACACAGAAAATTGTAGTAATTAAAGTTTTAACAGGACAAGGTGATCTGATAGAAAACAGGCAGTAGAACTGAAGTGAAGAAGAGTCATTTCAGGCCATTTCAGAGAGGCCTCAGAGAGAAAAAGAAGAAAGAAAAAAAAGGAAGAAACTAATGCAGGAAACAAATAAACACTGGCAATAAACTAATTAAGGTCTCCAAAAAGTAGTGTTGATATTCTGTCAAAAGTGACAGTCATCCTTTCTCTTTGAAAGTCCTTGTCACTGACTTGTTTTTCTTATGAAAACAATCACATAAGAAGCTGGTTTATTAGGACGGCCATCAATGTATAAAGAAGCAGTTGTTTTGCTATGATAAAAACAAAATATTTCACTCTGTCAGGCAAGAGAAAGGGAAAAGGAGAAAAAGGAAAGGGATGAGAGGAGAAAAGCAAGAGAACATTTAAACAGCCAATGGGATTTTTTAAAGTAGTTTTGGCAACATTTGCATCATCAGATGCGAACATATTATAGCAAGTCTCAGAGCTGACAGAAGACTTCTTAGCATTGCTTTGCTGCTTTTTTCCCCTACTCTAACATTAAGAAAGCTAACAAGGCTAAGCATACAAGTACACTGAGAAAATTTGATTAATTTTCAGCAAATATTGCAGACATTTATTTGAGCCCAACATTAGATATCCTCAGAAATGCTTAGACACACATTCCTGCTTACAACTTCTCCACAATAACAAGGAAAGGGAGTCACGGTCACATGAAGGAGGGAATTCTAGTGCTTTCACAATTTGGTGTGAGAACCTCATCTCCCATTATTTTTAACTGGTCAGTGACATATGCATACTAAATGCTGAGTTTATTTCAAAGTATTGTTCTCTATTCATAAAATAGTCAACTACAAAAAGTTACTGATGTGGCATAAAAGGAGAGCAAAGGGCTTCATTTCCTTTTGTTGGAACCTTTATTGATATTCCATAGGCTGCTTAACAAGAATAAGACATACTAGCAAGGCTCCTTTCCCCTCAACGCTCTTACCTCTAATAGAAGGACTGGATTTGACTAAAAAAAATACAGTATTACTCGCAGAGTACCATTTTACCCACAGCAAAAGGCAATAACTTTATTTTACACTATTATTCTGCATATGCACATGCAAACAGCCTGAGTGACTCAAAAATCAAACTCGCACATAAAACAGGAAACAGATGGCATCAGATGGAGATGACAAAGAAAAGCACATTAAAGAAACAACTGACTTCAGCAAATACTGTCAAAAAATGGTCATATTTTTCTCCACATGCATATATTTTGAGTTACCTCATTCATAGTATCATGTAATCTCATTCAAGCTAAGAGACTGAATTTCTTGCCTGAAGTTTTACCAGTAGCTTTACTCCACACTAATAAAAAGAGGTCCTTTTGCTGGAAACATTTTACAGACCATGCAAACAATCTGCTTCATTCATTACTTCCTATTTCCATATTCATGTGCTCTAAACAAAAATATGGCTTGTGTTCAGTCAGCTCACTCATAATTGTGACCATTTTTCTGTCCCTGGCTTGCCTCTTCCTGGTCCATCCAGTGGAAAGCACAGTATAGTGTGCATCAGAGGGTAGAGCTGATCACTTAGAGTTGATCTTCTTCCACTTATGTTAGACATCAAGAAAATAAAGCAGGAAGAATTGATTGTTCCCTTCTCATAAGGGAATGAGCACCTTTATCAATAGAGAGCACTGATGTAATCATATTTCTTCTGATGGTCTCTCTTATTTCATAGAATCATAGAATCACTGAATGGCCAGGATTGAAAAGAACCTCAAAGATCATCTAGTTCCAACCCCCCTGCAATGGGCAGGGCCGCCCGTGGAGCAATTTGTCTCATTTGTCACAAAAGCTTGCATGCCAACTGCTTTCCTATTTGAATAAATTTTTCCATAGTTTGTCTCAGAACTACGTGACGCATGATACTTCACAATGACAACTCCTTTATGAAGGGTGTTCATCTGGCTTAGAAATGTTTCTAAAGACGTGGTCCTGCAACAACTTCAAATTTTGTATTTACTTTTTCTTCCTTTCTACCCACTAGAAATAGAGTACTGGCAATTATATCAGAAGTAATAATTCTAAAATTTGAAGGAAAAAAATGCTATGTTAGAAAGGACGAAGAGATGGTTCAGAATACCTGAACCGTTTCTTCTTATTACTTGACTATGGCATTTGATTTTCAAAAATGCAAAATCATAAGAGTTGGATGAGAAAAGTGAAGTCCAAACTCAAAGACAAAGGAAAGGATTACATTCAATTTTTTAAATCCAGCAATCAGTCTCCGTTTACTAGAGGTACATGTCTGAAGGTTGATGCCATTTATAATTTAAGAGTACTTTTGTACTTCTTGGGACTCCATATTCCCTCTCGTTAGCATTTGCAAATGATGCTTACTGGCCAGATAAAAACAGTCTGCTCCACTGAGGAAAGCCACAGTCAAGCAATAGTTATTTGTACCTTAAAGCTCTACTAAAAAACATCAATACATCCAGGGCATGAAAATATTAGTGATAAAACACTTAAATTTTCTGATAGAATTTCTGTGGTATCACTAGACATCAGTAGCACATCAAGCCTGTCCTCTACTCTCTCTTCCATAACATCAGAGAACTGAGTATCAAACTCAAAAGTCTCAACTATCAAGATGTAAATGTTCTAGGCAGGGATATCAAAACGCCCATAGTCAACAGCTTTGCTTCTGATAGATTCTACCAGAACATACACAAGTTCTTACTACCCTGAGGGCTTGGAACTAGATGATCTTTAAGGGTCTCTACCAACACAGACCATTCTATAGCGCTTTGCTCTTTTGTGCTATATAAAACCATATTCATAATAAATCTACTGTACCTCAATAAAGAAGTATGAGTAACAGATGTATTACAGTTAAAGCACAAAAGCCCTGCTCAGACTAAGGCAGTGCTTATTCCCCAGTAGGAGACACAACTGCGTCACCTGTAGCTACAGTTAAGGTATTGTCAGTGGATTTAGCAGCAAAGACACACACATATCTGAATTTCAATACTGTGTAATTTGCCAGATTCCCTCGGGATATCTATAGCTTTAAGTACAACTTTGTAGTTATTAATATCCAGTTTAGTTAAATTAAAACGAGCTCACCTACAACTGCACATGCTGCAATCATGCATTCAATCACAGGGCAGAAAATATCACCAACAGCCAAAATGCTGACATAGCAGCCACCCCAGGATTTTTCTGATACCACAGTGTGTCATCTGTTAATATCTGCAAGTGAGGGGGAAATTATATAAATAAATTCAGCCAAATGACATCAAAGTCCCTCATTTTATTTTATCAGGAGAAGGAAGAAAAAAACCCTCCAAACACAAGCTTTTTCCAGCTTCCCACACTAGTAAAAATGAAAAATCCCTCCAGCTAGTTGAAAGTAATATTTGAAGAACTATCTGCCCCGGGATTTGCATTTTAGAAAATTATACAGCAAACATTTCATGAATATTGCATCTGCTTAGGGAATCCATTTCCAGTATTTCAAAAATGCTCACCAAATGGGACAGTGAGTTCAATGTGAAGTGGCACAGTCTCCTACAAAAATCAATAAGCCACAGCTACAGCACCATGAATCCCATTCCAGCTTGCAACTTAATTACTTCATGTCCTTCAAGAAGTCATTTTACATCTCTCCTTTTAATTCTGCTCACACACTTCTTTACAAACACTTTAGAGGTAGAAGAGTAGGCAGGTAAAGGACTTCAAACATAACAGCAGATGATCTACCCACTGGGAATAAGGCTTTACTTCTCCTTAAAAATAAAAACTGCCAGAGTTCAGCCATAGTACAATGGGAAGTGCCATCAAGCCCTACAACATAAACATATACCAGCAGCACACCTTACAGCTCTAGGTTATGATATGACATTTACTGATAGTACGCCTCTTTCTCTCAAACTTAGGTGTGTTCAGTAAGAAAAGAATCCAATGTATTTACTGTTACCCATCATGGATATAGGGGTCTGTAATAAATTGAAGATCATAAGCTTGTCTTAGTGAAGAAAATTGTCCTGACAACAGCAGAATCACAAGAACTGTGTAAAAAATTCTACAGAACCTTAAAGTTGCTTCAAAATAAAAATGCCATAGGACCAAGGAGACTTCTTCTTCTAGTTCATATGGCTTTATTTTTTCATTTTGAAAAGAAATTCATTTGCCAATCCCAGACCAAAACACCAGATTGAAGCAAACAGCGAGTTTGCAATATTTCAGCACAAAGAGTTAAGTCTCGTGCAGTTGTGAACATTGCCCGTGTTATGGTACATCAGCTCTTGAAAAACAGATGTGCTTCCATCCACAATATAGCACAGTAAACCTTGGTGCTCACAGAAAAGAAAGAATCCACCTAGCAAGAGAGATTTTAATGAAAATTATAAATTTTTAGAGCCTAGGTTAGAATGTATCTGAAAATAATAATAATAATAATAATAATAGAGCACTTTTTAATTAATAAGGAAGACAAAGAAACAGACTCTCTCCACTTACCCTGTATTTTAGTCACAGTTACACACCCAAACCACAGCAGAAACACTAAGTATAAAGCTGTTAATTTATTGGACATGGGTTTTTTTGCTTTATCTGAAATCAGAAAGGAATGCATCATTTTCTCTTTTTATGTGAGGGTACATTTTGTCCATATCATTGCAATACCAAATACTCCCTTAAGTATAATTTAAAAGTGAAATTGTATGCAGCTTTTATTTTCAAGCACAACTAAAGCAAAATAACAAACACCGCATCAACAAGAACACAGATCATATGGGCTAAGAAAGAGACTCCATCCTTCATCAATTCATAAACAGAACTGTATTGAGCACTAGGAAGTAATAATAATAATAATAATAAAAACTATATTCACATGCAGGTACATGCTGAAATTATGAAATGGCCATGGTCAGAAATATTATAACAATTTTTTTCATAGGACAGGAGTAAATAAATTGTCTACTGCTTCTCCTCTTGCTGTCTTTCATTTTCTAATTCAGAACAATATATATAGTCCCCAGATCTCACCTTCACACCTTTCCAAGCAGTCAGTATTCAAGAGTGAACAAAACATTTGAAGTGTCAAAAGTTCAGAAACCACAGTGCTACCTGCCTCTTCTCATCAGGCAATCACAGCTTGGGATGATAGTCTGTACTGAGGTAAGGAGAGAAATGAGTTGATGCAGTTTGATTGCCCTTGATAGCTTCTCTCAGAGGTGTCCTCAACTATCTGGTGCAGCAGCTGGTAGCCAAGGTCCACATTGCTTCAAGGAATATTTTCAGATGCGTTTACTCTCTCTAGAGCTGCAGAGGTGCTTACATACCCACTGGTATTCATTCACTGCAAACAGGCACTTCTGTCTCTTGTCTGAGTCCTCTGCACAGCTCCTCTATGCACCAATGGGAGTATCTATTTGCAGTCCACCAGAGAAGATTAAATTGTCCCACTGGGGCCAACATTCCTGCCATTTCTACAGCAGAAAGGCAGCAGAAAGGCAGCAGAGCCAGGGAGGCTGCTTATAGGTTCAAAACTCAGAGATGTTTTTTCAAGAAAGCCACTGATGGGACAAGCAAACGTTGGAAGCTCATGTAATTCTTCAGTAACTGAAATTCATCCTGTTGATTTCTTCCAACAGTACATTTTGGAATATCTGGCTTAGTGACATAGTGGCACCACCTTCCCCTAATAAAACAAAAGCTTAAAGAAAAAGATCAGATCTCCAGTTGCACATGGCATCATGGCTAAATGCAAGACTCAGGCCTTCACCGCTGTTCTTTTCCTTTGTTCTGGAGCACAAAGTTTAGGGATTGTGGTAGGTCAAAACAGATAAGCTAAGGCAGGATTTGAAATTACAAGTGCCTTGAGTTTGAAATAGCATTCTGGCCACAGCAAATATTTTAGTAAGTTGATATGCTCTGGTGATACTGTCAACTTCAGAGTCCTTTGGGTTTCACCATGTTATTCTTTCATTATCTTGTGAAAATCCTCATTAAAAGTTGTTATGGCTATGCCACAGCACACAAGGTAGGGATTGGTATATATCACTGTAAACTGATGAGCTGTGATAGAGTCTGGGCAAGAAAAAGTCACTGCTGCCACTGCCTGCATGCAAAAGTACAAACTTCCTCACAGAAGTGATCAGAGAATCTGCTGCCCCGGGGCTTGCTCTTACCAATGAGGACATATTTGAGACCAGCCACAACTTCACTATAACATGCAGCACAAGCATTTGCAAGGACTGATGCATGAGAAAGGCACTATTTACCTGTGGGTGGCACCCATTCATCCAGGCTTTAAGAATTCAGTTTCTGCCTTTGATACCAACTGCCATAAGAATTCAAGTAATCTTCCCACCTTGACTTGAACATTTGCTCTAACTTTGTATTTTCTTTTTAGCATCTCTCCCACTTTCCAGTAGGCTGGATTAGCAAACTGAAGTACATATGATAAACCTGTCTTGTCTATTGCCTTTTAAAAAAAAATTAAAAACAAAAATAATCTAAGGGGACTTACATTCTACTTATTGTATGAATAAGGTATCCAGTATGTCAAACTATGTTTATCTTCATCCTGGTAGAAAACTGGTAACCACAATATAAAAAGGATGTTGAGATCCTTGAAAGCACCCAGAGGAGGCAACACAGCCAGCAGCAGGGCTGGAAGGCATGTCCTGTGAGGAGAGGCTGAGGGCAGTCGGGTGGCCCAGTCTGGGGAACTGGAGACCGAGAGGCGACCTTACTGCTCCCTGCAGCTCCCTGAGGATGGAAAGCAGAGGAAGATGCTGGGCTCTGCTGGAACCTGACAGGAACAGCACAAATCTGCCAGAGGAAGGTCAGACTAGGCACTGGGAAACAGTTCTGTGCCATGAGGGTGGTCAGATATGGAACAGGACAGGTGGTTGACGCCTGTGCCTGTAAGTGCTCAGGAGGCAGTGGGCAGTGCTCTCAGTCATGTGCTGAAACTTCTGATGAGCCCCGAGGTGGGCAGGATGTTGAACTAGATGATCTCTGAAGGTTTCTTCCATCTGAACAATTTCATTCTACTCAGATCCTCTTAAGGCAATGTGCAGATTCAACAGGATCTTGTTTTCACAAAGTTACATTTGCTTTGAAATGAAATCTGAGTTTTGACTTCAACGGCTGAAAACTACTTGTGTTATAAGAGAGAAAAAGCATTTTACATTTCTTTCTAGTCTGAAGCTAGGGGGGAAAGGCCAGTGTAAACTCATTCCCTATGAAACTCTAACCATTACCAATATGAATAGGCAAGTTCTGACTAATGTCAGTGTATGTTCTGGCTGTTTTTGTGTTTTGGAAACTATATCTGCTACTGTTGCAAGGGAATTTTGGTCCTGAAAAAGTTGCAATTCATTGTAAATCAGCCACTTACAGTTCACGTTTTCCATAAAGCAGAAAATTTGCAGACAAATCATTATGGTCTAATGTTAGAATTCTTTATCGTGTAATATCCATTAACCACTCACTGCACAAATTTGTAGCTGGAAGCTTAAGATGAGAGATTAAAATAGCTCTCAAACTTATTTAAGAACAGCAGGCAGCACTCCTGTCATGAAATTTTGATCTACTTCAACACTAGCATATTCTTTCTTATAGGAGTAACATTCTTTTAAATCAGAGCTCCTTTTAAAGCAAAGAACTCAAATTCAATCATACTTCCTTTTCTGCAGGGATTGTGAAAAAAAAGTCCATCAGTATCCTGCTTTGCTAGAAAATAAAACAGCGCCATATGAAACTCTGTTTGGGCTGAAACGAAACTGCAAAAAAAGCAGAAAATATTTCACTCCCTTCAAATGCAGTTCCTATGCTATCCCTGCTTGACAGTATTCAAACTTTCTGTATTTCACATCCAGAAAGAGCAGTTTTCTACAGGCAGATCCAGTGCAGCACATCTAAAGAAATTCTTTTTCTTCTATATATAGGAAAACACTTCAACAAGCTCTTAAGAATCTGAAAGGCAAGTGATTGTGATGACTATGACTGCAATCTATTGTTTGAATAATAATCTTTACTGATCCTCATTCACTCATTCATAAAATAATGTTCTAGACATCACAGATACTCCAGGGGCAGTTTATGTGATCACTGGTATGTCAAGCATACATTTTGGTTTCCACAGAAAGACTAAACTCAGGGCTAGTCCTCAGAGTAGTGTTCACTCAGGCTCTAACCACAAAAGAACTTCAGGTCTGCCCACCCAAGTTCCATTTGCAGCACTGTGCTGGGACCTGGTGCTATGTTTGGAACACGGTTCGGGTTCAAGGCTACTGCCCAGCTGAGGCCTCCTGAAGTTTCACCATCTGAAGCATAGATAACACATCAGCTGCCCATCACAGTAACTCCTGTTTATCTGCTTAGCTAACTGTTACATTTCAGGTATTGACATGGACTGCACTCATAACAAAGGTATATTTTCACTCAAGGACAGCTGACAAATGCCCGTTTAAAAGGGAGAAAAAACAATCAAGTAAAAATGTCCCAATGAGATCAAAGCTCAAAGCTGTCTCTGAGCCTTCTCTACTCCAGATGAAGGGCCTGAGGTGTATGACTACATTTTTTTGACAGTCATTTAGTTTTGCTGTCAAAATTCTCTGTTTTGTTTATTGAATGTCATAACAGGGAGGTGATTTTACTATCCAGAGACTGTCACTACCTGTCAAGAAATCCACCAGGACATAGTGGGGTGGAAGGATGGGAATCAATGATGACATCCTCTCCATTGGGCCAGGGAGAGTGCCCTGGAACCTCTTACCTCTTTGCTGAGGGCCATGGTCCATGTTCATCTTCCCAGTCTTACTTTCCCTTTCACACCCATGGTGGTGCAGTGCAAAATGGTGTCTCTGATATGGAAGAAGGCCCCCCTCCCTTTCACTCCCATTCAGGAGAAGAACAGAGGATGGCTTATGTCCAGCTGCTCTCCAGTTCCACTTGGAGACAGCAAGAGAAATCCCCTCAAATACCAAAGGGGGCAGCTTTGTTTATGGCCATTCTGATTGTAAGTCTGGGTGAGATGAAGCTTCCCTCTGGCCACCTGAGTGGGAAAATAAGGAGGATTAGTGACATGAGGGGGAGAAAGTATTGCACCATATTTTGTCCTAGAGACTAGATGCACGATGTCTGTGGTATACTGGGCTGTCCCAGTTCTGCACCAGGCTCACATTACATATCCCAAAAACCAGAATAACTTTTTCTCAGTCAAATCTTTTGTTTTGAAATAGGGTACATGGACAAGACTTCACAGGGTGCACTGGACGCTGAGTTGCTCTTAACAGCTCATTACAGTGCTCATGTTGATGGCATCACTCTCACTCCGGAGGTATCACAGGTCATTTGACCCTTAAGGCACCAAAGTAAACAAGTAAGGAAGACTTATTTGGGGACTTATATGGGTTGGTATTCTCACAGAAAACGACAGAAGTAATTTGATTCAGTATTTACTTACATTCCCGATAATCAGAAACCACTTAACTCTTTTACTGGGCTTTTCTTCCACTCTTTGTACAATTTTAGCCTTAAAATAGCTTGCATTACGGCCAACATTGCCTCAGGAGCAAACCTATCAGCTCAGAGAGAAAAGAACAAGGCCACATTATCTTCTAAAACCATTAAGGAAAGCAAGAGTCTCTTTATTTGCCTGAACTGAGGCAAACACTTCTCTTTATTTAACATAGATCTAGTCTTACAGCCCTATTAAGAATGTCTTCCTGTGGAACACTACATGCCATTCAGGAGAACAGAGCTACTTAAAAGTTTAACAAAAAGCTTTTTCATGGATTCTTTCTTTGATTGAAAACTCCCTGCTGGGGGGCAAGAAGGTCTAAGGGGTGGGTAATGCTCTCAGTGCAAAAGAAAATGTTAAACATGTTAGAGCAAGAGATGGACAAGTTTCCAATTTGTCTCACAAAACTCTCAAAATGTCACCTATTTAACCTCCAAAATATTTGCATGGATTTGCCTTTTCACAGTCCCCAAGATTTTCTACAGCTCTTTTCCAGTTGGCACTGATATAACTACTAGATATAAATATTGATCTCCTCTCTAGACACACACACACACACACACACAGAGGAAGAAAAAGAGGAAAAAAAAAAAACAAAACCACCTCTTAAATGAATAAAGCAGTGCATTTCATCTAGGGTGAAGAAAAGCAGGGTGGGATGAACTGACCGAACACAATCAACAGCACATGCTACTGCAGTTTCCTCCAGATGGAGGTCTTGTTACACCTCTAAGTGTTGGAAATATCCAAATAATTTTGTCAGGACGGGATCTCTGATAAAAGCAGATTTTATTCGCGATTGCAATGG
>JAOWBP010004700.1:14043675-14061718 GCA_028571105.1 Tragopan temminckii | reverse complement strand
TATCAGAGATCTTCCCCAAGTCAAGTAGAAAGACTCCCGAAAAGAACTATGATAGCAGAGATCATGAAATAAAAAAAAATATTATCCAATTCTAATGCAGAAACAACAGTTGATTCCCACATAAGTAACCCAACTAAACCTCATTTGGCAGAAAATTAATCCGCCAAAAACCATCAAAATATTCTACTCAAAGTGTTGCTTGGCTGGATGTTCAGAAAGAGCTAATTCTGTACAGGTTACACTAAAGCTGGGAGAGAAAAGGGAAGCAAGATTCTGTTCTTTTTCTAGGACAAGGCAGTTACTGAGGCTGCCTGTCTGGTAGAACCGCACTGTCCCCGTGTGGATACAGATGTAAGTAGCTTTGCACACTGCATTACTTATTCCTCATGGTCTGCAGGAATGTATTTGCCAGCACTGCATACCTCCACACAGCAATCACTGAATCCACACAAGATACTGGACAGAAAAGTATAACATACTAACCAGGTATGTATAATTACGAACATACAATCCGTGTGTGTTCAAGCCCTTACTTGCTGAGATTAACAACTTGCAAAGAGAAAGTGCTTATTATGATTACACACTAAGTCCTAAATGTGTCACTTAAAAATAACACCGAAACTCCTTTGAAGACTGCTTTGAGGCCTTCTGGGAGGCTTTGTACACTTACTATCTGGTACCCTCAGCTGTGTGAAAGCTAAACTACATGAGTGCAGGAGCAGTAGTGAAACCTTTAAGGAAAGCCTACACACACATATGATGGCATTAGGAGGAATGATTCATTGTGCCTTCCCTTCTGGTGGGGATGCTGCCCTCCCCCTTTTAACTGTTTATTATTTCCATTCCCTTGTTCAAAAAGTGTCAAACTATATACTTGGAGAAACAAGCACTCACAATTGAATTTTAGCAAGATTTTTGTTCTTGGAGCCCAAAAATATGCCTTCTGTTTCTGAGAAAGCCCAAAACTCCTTGCTACAGTGCATTTATAAAAGTAGCTATTTCTTCTCTGCACAAAGCACATGGAACAGTCATACCCAGCAGAGGTGGTGACAAGACAGACAGCTCTGTTCTGGTTCAACACAATCTGCCATGAGGTGCTATTTTCATTTCCGTATCTGGAATATTAAAAAGGAAGGAGAGAGAAGTGTGTGTTTCTTGTGGCTTTGTTACTTCAAATACCCCACGCTATGTCGTCTCAAGATTTGCTTGTTTCTAACATGCTGACATTTCACAATCTACAGTGAACAGGAAATCACCAAGAATTATGTTGTTTACTTTTAGATGTGGAACACACGTTACTCATAATTGAATGTGGGCATCATAAGAACATCTGGCAGTTAAAAAGCTAAATGGCATTATATGAAAATTATCCTTGACCTTTTTAATCCTGGCTGTATGCTACCACTTGCATACAAAAAAATCTAACTTTATGCTCCCAGCATTTAGCCAGCATAAATGAGTGGGAACAGGAGAAGCAGAGTGGAGAGAATCAAGTATCTCAGCATCTTCATGGCAGGATTTCTATCCCAGACTCATGAGATAAAAATACTGTTCAAAAGTGATGGATTTGGAGGTGCAAAAAAGAAGGTGAAGCACAAAAAAAAAAAAAAGAAGAAGCACAAAACATCTGAAACTGAAAAATTGGCAGTGTGTGTATATCTTTAAAGGACTTATTCCCTCACTGAAAAGTCTCTGTGTTAAATCTGTTGTTAGATGGATGCCTGTTAGTTATAAAACTGTTATTAATCAATATTATAATGGTCCACTTCCTCTGGTCTTCTAACTGGAGCACAGCTGAAGAAGGAACAACATACAGCTTTGTCCTTCTGCTGGAGAGGATGTGGCTGCTTTGTATCTTTCCTCTTTATGATGAAAAAATCCACATCTGAGAAGCCATTCTGGAGGTTTGTAATTGCATCCAGATTATTCCTAGTTGGGTCTGATCTTTCTTGCCTTCATAATATGTGGTACTTCAGCCATTCTCTAGAATGAAACTTCTGACGCTTACAGTCAAGAGCCTACACATCTGCAAACTGCATTAAATCTAGACTCAAGAGTAGATCTACAAAACTACTACAAGACTGGAAAGCACCAGCATCCCAAATTTGGATCCTAAACTCTTTTTCTTTCATCTGTTTGGGTTTTTCACCCATAAGCCCAGAGCTAGGACACCTAACCCTGTTTACTCTGATTTTCTACTCAAGAAAATGATTAACCCTACTGAATAAAACACATGATCAAAGTTTCCACTTCAAGTAGAACAAGGGTTTGAATGCAGGTTGTGTGCAACCAGTCTGAGAGCATCACATAACAAAAGAGCAATTTTCACCCATTTTCATGGCCGCAGTGTTCTCAGATAATACAGGTGCTGCCTAGGAGCTCAGGCCCATGGCTCCAGGAGCCTGAGAATTCTCACTAAAACCGAGTGCCACTGTCTTTTGATTCACTCTGTTCTTAGGCTTACCAAAGGTGCACAGGCTGCCCAGCTAGGCTGTGCACAGGCATTAGCAAAACTGACCTTTACGTCAGGATTGCAAACCAACCAATTCCTGAACTACGTTTTCAATTTATTTTCCAAATTAGAGTAAAAAATAGCAACACTATCACTGAAAAATTCTGCTCCTATGGCAGTGTGAGTCTACAAATACGTGAAAAGTCATACCCTTAGCTAGGAAAAACAAACATTCAAGAGTCACAGTGTTTCTGGAGGAAGCTGCATTCTTTTCATCTGAGTTTGAACAGGTTGCTATCCGGTACATGCTAACTGATTGTGAATGATTACATAGATTGTAAATAGAAATGGAAATTGTGAACTAACACAAAGATTTTTTTGTCAGATTTAAAACAAGATATTCCTAAATTGCAGTCCCAGTACGTATTTAATCACACAATCTCTGCAGGGAACAAAGATCTGACAAAGATTACTGTTTTAAATTCTTGAATTACTTTAAATATATGTGACTTGAGGATAACTTGCTGGTGATTAAACTGTTTTTAATTGATGTGATGGTGGCAATATTAGAGTATTAATCAAAAATCCAGACTAAATATCATTCATGCGCTAAAGAGGAAGATAGATCTCACAAGAATCTAAAATATTAGACTGCCTCTACACACAGCTATCTCAGCATTGAGTTGTTTCTGAAATGGAAAATAATAAGAATTCACTACAACAATGTGTTTAAGTGAGTTTAGAAAAGAAAAAAAAATCTAACAATATTTTGTAACACAAAAAGTACTTTTATATAGGGCTGCTGCTTCGTGGCATTTTCTGGGAACTTAGACCTCACGGTTGACAAGTTTCAAGAGAAATAAGTGTAGGAGTAATTAATGAAAAATATTTTTGAAATACTTGCAAGGAAGGTTGATTCCAAAAAAATCAAATTGGAAAGTGTCCAAGATAAACCACCTAGAACTGCAGAGTGAAGCCAGCAAGAGAGTGCAGCAGGGGCTTAGCAAGGTTACAAGCTCAAATCTGAAGTCATGCATTCTCTGCAACGTGGTTAAAAACACTGCCTCAGCTCCTCTACCTGCCTTTTCACCTCATCCCTTGCTTTTCTGGTCATATGAAATGTGTTAAGAAAAGGGGTATAATGTCACTGAAGGATTTTTATCTGTCCTTCTACACTTCTCCTATCAGGTCACCCTGGAAACTTTGTCCTGGCGAGATATGGGTTCTGTGGCAGTTTTCTTCTCTTCTTTACAACTGACTTTGAAGATTTAAGATGAAGTGGGAAAAAAAAAAAAAAAAGAAAAAAAAAAGCTACACTCTGCTGATATAAGCAGAGGAAATAAAAATAAGAACAAAACAGGCAAGAGACCACTTTGGTTATAAAAGTATACAGGCTGAAGCAGCCAGGAGAATAAATGAGCAGACAGGACACAGAATGGGAAGGTTAAAGCAAAATAATGAAACCACATGAGACAGACATTCGAGAATTCTGGAGCCTGTTTTCAAAATATATATATATAAAAGAAGAAAGCTCCTAGCAAGGACACCATGAGCCATTAATTTCTTTCTGAGAGGCTTTGTGTTGAAATGTCACCTCTACTTTGCCTTTAAATTTAGCCTTCATGCTGTTTCTGGAACGTTCAATAATAATTAAAATTTAAAGGACATGACAGAAGAACATAGGCAGAAAAAGGAGGGCAAGTTTTGAATGCAAATTTTTAATCCCTCTCAGAAGATTTTTCAATAACCTTCAGTACCATCTCAACCCAATCTGCTACCCTTGCATCAATGTCAAGGAGAAATCACTGTGTTTGCTTCATATCTAATTCTGAATCACTGTAAAAGAATTTTAAAGGGTGTTCCTTTTGAAATGCGCATTAACATTTTGAAAAACACTAACTCCTAAACACAGCCCCAGTAAATCTCTTAATCTCTCAAGTAGCTAGTCACATAAATACTATTCAATTTTTTTGGCTGTATCTAGGAGCCACAGTAGCAAACAAGATACGACGTAGTTGCTACTAGACAAGTAGAGAACTGGACAAAAGCCTCTTTTCCTTCAAACTTAGCTATAGGCATTGTAGGCACAGATCAATATGTTTCTTTCAAATTTTCCAACAATCTAGAAGATAAGGTCTTACAAGTTTAGGAGGCCCTGACATTTTTCAGTGCATCCCCTCCAGAGCTGGGGTCTGTAGTTGCTTAGAGCATCCAGCAGGTCAGATCTTTGTCCCCTAACCAAAATATACAGCACTATTTTTGAGCTGCTCTGTATTATTTTCCTATGGCTTAGGACAATTCACCTGGTTCTTGTGCCCAAGGATGTGCCAGTTCAGGAGGATGAAGTTTACTGTTTTGCATGGTAGGGTTGTGAGAAGAGATAGCTATGCTGGATCTGCAAGATGAGCTTCTCTCCTATCAGTATCTTTCCCTGTTTAACCATTGTTGATCTTCCCTGTCTGTTTCTTTCTTCTATATTTTCCATAGGCTGTTGAATTAATTTCAGCATTCAGTTGTCTTGTCTCTGCACTTCTGTTCTAGTTTCTACCAGAAGTAGAAAGGCCAAAATGCCATGAGAAATACTACTTTCACAACATCTCAAGCATTGCTAAAACAAAACTGTATTTATGTTTTGGAAAATGCTCACTCTCCTAGCAGCTCTAGTCTAATTTTGGGGGCCTAAGTTCTTTGAATCATGGATGTTTTTGTCCATTTTCTTCTCTTAATATTGGCATGCAGCAAAAATCCCTTTTGCTGCATGCCAAATTTATCTAGTACATACGAGTACAAAGTGGGGTAAAACTGAATGAGATTGACTGAGTCGTCTACTGGTTTCAAAAAACATCTTAAGGCAAGACAGCTGCAGAAACAGTGCGAAGTCAGATACACAGGGGTCTCTCTGTTCCTACCTACTTAATGCCATATGCCCTCTTAAATACTGAAGGTCTAAATCTGAAATAGAAGTTATATTCTTATACTTACAAATACTTTTACAAAATAGTTCTAGAAATAGTCTTTTATACTTGTAATATTGTATAAAAGTAAAGTGAAAGGAGTGAGGGAGACTGTCACTGAGAAAAGAGAAAACAAGGGCCCAGTCGTAGTGCTGCTTCTGACCCCAGCCCATGTGACAATATCATTTTAAAATTTGCTCAAGGCACTTTCAAATAGCAATATGTTATTCATTATCTATGACCTCCTGTCATGTCTTCTGGAATAGCCTTTAACAGAAAATTTTTGGTAAATAAGCTCCCTTAAATGAAGCACATTGTTTTAGGCTCATTGGTTAAAAGTCTGGATCTGTTTACTAGACTGAAATTAGACATTTCATGTCTCCACATACACAATGCTTTCAAGATTTGGCAGTGACTTTAAGTGAATAGGAAGGGGTTTCCTAACCACAAAAAATGTTCAAGTAGTTACTTTTATCTTCTATAAAGTCAGAAGCAGTTGGCGTGTTGTAAGAAAAGCCACTGCTGGCAGATGAACAGTTGTTTAGTTTCCCCATCTGTAGGAATTATTCAACATTATTCACACATAATGTGGCTGTGTCTAAAAGCCCAAAACATAATAACTGAAAATCTTACCAAAAGCTTGCATTTACTCAGTTTTGAAGCCTGCAAGATTCTGTGAGAGAATAATCTTTGGCAAGACATAGGTAGGGTTTCACCTGTACCAGGAAGGTGACACATGGGGGCTTCCCAGGGGGCTGCAAACTCAGCAACTCCCAGATGCTGCATCTGGGCAGGGAGGAGCAGCTGGGGCTGTGTGGAGGAGACTTCCTGAGAGAAAACTGGGCCCACATGAGTGGCACAGAAGAAACCAGGAGACCTTTGAACAGTGAGATAATGGCACAGATAATGGCTGTGCAGACAGGCCACCCACCAGTTCCTGGGTATGCTTCAGCAGCAGCCTGAAGCTGAGCTAAAGAAAGGAAGAGCTGGAGAGGTTCTTCCCCATCTCCAGTGACTGCTGTTCAGGACTGCATGAGAGGCAAAAAAGGGTCAACATCTTGGGCAAGTCTTAAGCTAGATCACAGGAACTGGGACACCTCCAAGGATAGGATGAGGAAATGGGAAGGCATTTAATATATAGCCTTAAATAGAAATTGCGATTTATGTTTTATTTTATCTGTTTTTACTCCTGTACTTAGCGTCTGACTTTGGATCTCACTGGAAAAAAAAAACTGCTTGTTTTGAGTTTCAAGAACTCTCTTGGTACTGGAAGAGAATCAAGATAAAACAGTTTGTAGACTGTCTTCATCCTCAGGGAGCTGCACACAGGAGATGTTTTGTAGGAGGCTGAGTGCCAGTGGGACATTACCTACCAGCCTGCCATGGGCCGCCATGACGCAGTCCATGCACTTTGAGGGGCCAAATTCGGATACTAGATCTGCTTGGCCATCACGGTCAATTGTTCTTGCAATGAGTAAACAGCTGAGAGAAAACATGGATCCCGCAGAGAGCGCCAGCACCTCAGCTGCCCTCATTTCTTCTCATCAGAGACAAGTAAAGCCCCATGGATTTAGCTTTGTGCATGCATTAGGAAAGCTGAATCAATGCATTTCTCCCTCACACAAGTTTCTCCAGACATGCTGTCTACAGAACTGGGTTTTGTAGAGGGAAAGACTTACAATTGGTGGCCAGGTTGGGAAATCTAGGTTAAGAGTGACTTTTCACCCAACCTGCAAGTTGCCACAAAAGAAGTGAAGCATGCTTGAACTTGCATAGATAACTCCTAGTGCCACCAATCCTTTCTGAAATCCATGTGAAGACCTGCTTACTCCATGTAAACACAGCTCTCTCTGTGTGTTCGAGCCTGAAGCAAAAAGAATTACTTCTACTGTGCAAATCTTTATCTGGGGTGTTAGTCCTGAAGCTCTCCCAGCAATCTGCAAAGGCTAAATTAATTAATTAAAATTAAAAAGCAAAGAAAGACAGTATGATGTTCTGTTGCCTTTCACTAAAGATGAGGTTCAGATAAGATCTTCCAGGCTAAGTCAAAAATACAGAGAATTCAGTGTGAAAGAGTTTTTCTTTTAGGCTAAGTTCAAATACATAGTGCATTTTTTTTAAAGTGGTCATGAAAAGTAAGTTCAGGTCTGCAGGTGCTAACTGATGTATAATGTAGCACCAAAAATTTAAATTGAATCTGTAGTAGCAGGATATAAAGGTGATAATCCTGTGATATTTGCTGGATTTGATTACAGAGACGTGCAATTCCACTTCCCTGTCCTTTTTCCCAACTATTCTGCAATGCTTGCATCCTATCTGAATTTGATGTCTCTTGGTGTGCACATAGAAGATCCTGTTTTTGCTGGAGTTGATTTAGTTTTCATAGTTTTGTATGCCATAGACCTGAAATAAGCCAATTTTTTTGGTTTTGTTTTGTTTTCTTCATTTATCTGAAGTCTGTATATCTGTTTCCATTTTTTATCTGATGGATTTTCCACTGAGGAGATCTCTCTCTGCTACAGCTATGCAGTGAATAAACTATATCTGAACACCATGCTTCTCCATACACAAGAGAAGTCAAGGCCCACGGTCATGCTATTAACTCAGATTCAAAAATGGTGACTTAATCTCTCTGGATTTTCTGTCCTCTTTACAATTTTTAATTCCTTCTCTCAATCTACATGAAGGGCAGCATTGCTAAACACAAGAACAGGAAAGCAAAATTAGTCTTGTTGATTTGAGACCTATAGCATTTACTTGCTTTTCCCCAAATACTTTGGAACAACAAAGACTTCCTATTTACTAACCATTACATTTCATTTCTGTATCTTTGAATAAGTTATTTTGCTCCAACAGAAATACTGGAAAAAAAATTGTGCCAGCATAAAACAAGAAACTTCGTTTTTTTCTTCTCTAGTCTCCATGCCTTCCATCTCTTCCCAAAGCTCCTTCAGCAACAATTTCTAGCCATGTTCCACTGACTAGATTTGCCTTCTGATTAAAGTGGTTTTCAATAATCTGCTACTTAGTAGGTAATTGTTAAAACAATTTGTCCAAATTCATCAGTGGTGCAACATCGATTTCAGTTGAGTCTCACTAGGAATTAATGTGGGCTATTAATTTCACAGAAAGCTTTTTGTATGCAACTAGTTTTGTTGCATAATTGCCAAGAGTGTTGATGACTACTTCCGCTTCTAGCACAGATATCAGCTGTTTTGGGGAGCTCTGTACTGTCTTGTCATAAAAAGATTAATTTACCTCCAGATGAAAGCTGTTGAAAGCCATTTTTTGTCCAGTGAGTTTATTTCCTTTACCTCCTCGTTAAGTTTAGCATTTGTATTAAATTTTCATAGAAAACAATGTCACTGTGTGATGTGCAAGACTTCTAAAAATCTGTGCTATAATTACTGGCCCAATATTCAGGCAAAAGACACTTGCCTATGTTCTGAACCTAGGCCCTCTTTAATAACAGATCATTAAACCCTTTTTAATAAGCTGCTGATGCATGATTCATAAAAATTGACCCCAAATCTAGTGCAACTTGGTTTTCTCACAAAATTTGGTGAGTTTCTCACATAAGTGGAAATTTGATCATTTATCTTAAATAAAATATAATGTGAATGACATGAATTCCACGATCCCGAGGTGTGTTTTTTTCATTGGATACAAAAATTCTGAGCTGTGCCCATTAGTCTTCATAGTTTTCAGGGACTGGAACATTTTTAATGGTCAGTCTTGAAGACTGCTTCCATAGAAAGCAGAAAAGAAAATTAAGAATGACAGGAAGGCTAGCAGATAGGTAGGAGATATGTCAAGTTTCTGTCATATGGCATATGTAAAAGATGGATTACAGAATATTCATACTAGATGGATATTTTGGTGGAGATAACTATTACTTTTGACCAAATATATGACACCTCTGTTAGTGCTAGGTTTTAATTAAAATATACTACTTAGATGCATTATCATTTCTCCTTTAGGTATTGTTTTAAAACTGATTGCAAGGATCATAAAGATCATCTTGTTTCAATTCCCCCTAGACGGGACACTTCCTGCTAGACCAGGTTGTTCAAAACCCCATCCAGACTGGCCTTCAATTCCTTCACGAATGAGGCATCTACAGCTTCTCAAGGCAACCTCTTCCAGTGCCTCATTGCCCTCTGAATAAAGAACTTCTTCCTAATGTCTGATCTAAACTTTCCCATTTTTACTTTTAAACCATTACCTCTTGTACTGTGAATACACTCCCTGATATAGAGTTTCAAGTCAGCTTTCCTGTAGACTCATTTCAAGTACTGGAAAGACTGCAATGAGGTCTTTCCAGAACCTTCTCTTCTCCAGGCTTAACAGGCCTAGCTCACTCAGCCTCTCTTTGTAGGGGAGATACTCCAATCCTCTGATTACCTTTGTGGTCCTCCTCTGGATCTGCTCCAACAGCTCCATATCTTCCTTATGCTTGGGAGCACTGGAGCTGAATGCAGTACCGACTCACAAGGGTCTCACAAGGAGAGTAAAGGGGGAGAATCAGCTCCCTCAGCCTGCTGGCTGTATTTATTTTGATACAGCCCAGGATGCAGTTGGCTTTGTGGGCTGCAAGCACACATCACTGGTTCTTGTTCAGATTCTCATCAGCCAGCACCCCTGAGTTGTTCTCTGCAGGGCTACTCTCAAGTCATTCTCCACCCAGCCCACATATTTGCTTGGGATTGTCCCAGCCAGGTACAAGATCTTGCACATGGCCTTGCTGAAATTTGTGAGGTTCACACATGCCTACTTCTCAAGTCTGTCAAGGTTCTTTTGGTTGGCATCCCCTTCCATCTAGTGTGGCAACCACACTCATCTTCACATCCTCCACAAACTTGCTGAGAGCGCACTTAGTCCCACTGTCCACGTTGCTGATGAAGATATTTGGCCAGCTGTTTGATCAATGCCATCCTGGCATTTTTATACACTTAATCTGTTGGGATGCATCACTCTTGAGCTTGGAGGAGGTGATTCTTTAACATTAGCCGGATTTTGGGGCCTCTTTTATCCCCAAGGCTTTGTCCTACCAAGTTCTCTACCAAGTGGATCCCCGAAGAGGCCAAAGTCTGCTCTCCTGAAGCCCAGAGTAGTGAGCTTGTAGTGTACTCTCTTTTGCTGCCCTAAGGATCTTGAACTCCACCATTTCATGGTCACTGCAGCCAAAGCTGCCCTTGATCTTTACATTCCCTACAGGCACTTCCTTACTGCAGCATAGCACCTTTCCTCCTTGGCTTCTCTATCACTTGAAAAAGGAAGTTACCATCAACACACACTCCGGGAACATCCTGGATTGCTTATGCCCTGCTATGTTGTCACTGCAACATATGTCAGGGTGATTAAAGTACTCCACAAGGACTAGGGTTTGTGAACATTAGGCTTCTCCTGTCTGTCTATGAAAGAGCTAAATTGTTTGGTTGTCTTGGTCATATGCCTGTAGCAGACTCTAATGTCATCTGTCGCTGCCTTTCCTTTAAACCTGATCCATAAACTCAGCTAACAGCTCATCTATCCTCAGGTGGAGCCCCATGCACTCCAGCTGGTTACTGACATGGAGGACAACTTCACCTCTCCTTCCTAAAGCTCCCATGTTCTTCCATTCCAACACTTCAGTCTTGAGTGCCATCCCACCATGACTCCATGATTCCATTAAGATCATAGCACTGCAGGCATGCACGTGACTCTAACTCCTCTTGTTTATTCCCCAAGCTATATGTGTTTGCCAAGAGACTTTTTAAGTTGAGCCCCCAGTGAAGTTGACTTACTGGTTGAAATGACTGTAATTCCTTGTGCTGCTCTTTAGGTGCTCTCTTGCAGGCCTATGTTCCTTCTCCAAGTATTTCTCACTTGCACTGATATCAAAATGGTAGGACATGTGCTACTACGTGAAGATTTAGCAAAAATTTATTGAGTTCTTTGGATTCTGCATGCATTTGTCACACCAATCCAATCAGGCACAGGATATTCAGAACGGGGTATATGCAATTTATAAGTTGTCATTTTAGAACACAGGCTGTTAAAAATGGACTTCTGAATGACTGGTCTGAGTGCTCCACGGATAAGGTTATGTTTTCATCCCAGTGTGCTTAGCTTTATACAAAGAAAGGAATAAAAGGGACAGAGTTGTTAAGAACTTTAGTCTATAAATAACACAAGGGCAGGCTTTCTCAGCAAAATGTGGTTGACCTGACCATGAGGACTACACTTTGCTATATTTATATCTGAAGAATGAGTATTTTTAAAAGATCAGTGAAAGAATAAAAATAATATAAGTACCTCCAGACACATTTTTGGAGTGCAGGTCTGAAATGCAGTGCTAACTGAATCCATGAACAACCTCTTGCATCTCTACAGAACCTCTGCTGGTCTTTTTCAGAGAGGGCAGCAGATTGCATGGTCAGCAAAAAGGCATGAGTGAGCATTGGCCTTGCTGTTAATATCATCTGTGCCAGATAGGATGAGGAAACCATAACTTAAAAGGGAGATGGAGGTTTGTCAACCCCTTTGCAAGACCATCAGCTGAGTACAGGCATATTTTATCATTGGAAGCAGGCCTACAAACCAAAAAGGGTAATGCTAGCTCATCAACAAGATTGAAATTCTTAGTTTTTGAGCTGGTTACTTGAGTGAGCCCACGTGAAAGTTGGTCTTCCTCCTGTTTATAAGCTTCCTTCAAACACTGAAAGATTGCAATGAGGTGTCTCCAAAGCTTTTTCTTCTCCAGGCTGAACAAGCCCAGCTCTCCCAGCCTTTCTTTGTAAGTGACATGCTCCAATCCTGCGATGATCTCTGTGGCCCTCTTCTGGACTCGCTTCAGCAACTCGATATCTCCCTTATGCTAGAGGTGCCAGACCTGGACACAGTTCTCCAGATGTGGCCTCACAAGGGCAGAGCAGAAGGGGACAATCACCTCCCTCTCCCTGCTGGCTTTCCCTCTTTTGATGCAGCCCAGGATATTGTTGGCCTTCCAGGCTTCAAGTGCACACTACTGGCTCACATCAAGCTTCTCATCCACTAGAACTCCCAAGTCCTTCTCCACAAGGCTGCTCTCAATGAGCTCTTCTCTCAGCCTGTATGCACATCTGGGATTGCCCCAACCCCTGTGCAATACCTTGCACTTGGCCTTGTTGAACCTCATAAGGTTCACAAGGGCCCACTTTTCAAGCCTGTCCAGGTTCTTCTGGATGGCATCCCTTCCTCCAGTTGTATCTACTGCACCATTCAGCTGCAAACTTTCTGAGGGTGCACTTAATTACACTATCCAGGTCACTGATAAAGATGTAGAAAAGATCTAGTCTCAGGACAGACCACTGGAAAAAACACAGGCTTTCCTTTCACAGGCATTCCTCTGGATGTAGTGCCACAGACCATGATCATCTGGCTGAGGCTATCACAACCAAATCCTTATTCACTGAATAGTCCACCCCTCGAGTCCACATCTTTTCAATTTACAGGTAAGAATACAGTGTGGAACCATATCAAAGGCTTTTTAGAAGTCCAGGTAGATAAT
Source organism: Tragopan temminckii (assembly GCA_028571105.1). NCBI lineage: Eukaryota > Metazoa > Chordata > Aves > Galliformes > Phasianidae > Tragopan > Tragopan temminckii. Next base: position 14,048,781 of record JAOWBP010004700.1, on the reverse strand, counting down.
GTTAGTCAGTATTGTTTTGTCTAGTGGTGCCATCATAGAAGGCCACCAGATTGGTCAGGCACGATCTGCCCCTTGGTGAAGCTGTACTGGCTATCTCAGATCACCTCCTCATCTTGCATGTGCCTTAACAGCTTCCAGGAGGATTCGCTTCCCATTAATTAGGTGAGTGATCCCACAGCAGACCGTGTCTGCCCCAAGAGGGCTATGAGAAGCAAGAATGGATGAGTAAAAACGGATGGAGCCACATTAGGGAGTAGGCAGGTCACAGAAACTTTAACAGAAGGACCAGCGTAGCTGTCGCATGCGTAGCTCACATGGCAACACACAGTAGTGTTTTCCTCTTCTGGCATTTGATTGGCTGAAAAATGTTTATTTTCAAAGGGATGATGCTGAATTCACTTGTAGCTGAACAGAGTCTTGTGGCAAGATGCAGAATGGAAATCGGCCATGTTCAGAGCCCTACATCCCATGAAGGTACAGGAACGGGAGAGTACAGACATCATGTATAGGAAGGATGAACACAAGTCACAGAAGCTGTTGAAAGGATGGAGGAGAGGCAGCTGCAGGCAGAGCCATCAGCAGAAGCTAATTTTACAAAATGAAATAAAATACTAATGGTATAGGCGTGACAAGCCCTGTCGCAGCTGGTTTGAGATTTAGCCGGCTTGACATTGTTTTGGTTAGCCTGACATTCGGCTGGTGGGATGCTTGCATGGGCACACATGTGAGTGGGAAGATAAACACAGCTGAGTAAATCTGGTCCCTCATCCTGCTTCTGCACAAGCAATGGAGAGGCTTATAGTCAGCACAGATATGAGTCCTCCTCCCTCCCACATCTAAAAAGGTGCAGCTGCATTTAATAAGCAGTGTATCATGGGAACTTCTGTGGCAGTTTTGTTGATTTTTTACTATAGACAAAGCACAAATGCTTTTAACGCTTTGTCAAGCTGGTGAAGATCAGACAGCTGTGGAGAAGAAGAAAAAATGTACTGAGATGCTTGGGGAGATAAGAGAGAAGGAGCAATTATCTGAAGAACATAAGATTATTGTTATGGTTTCGTGATTTTTTGTTGTCTGTATTCCACATCAGAACATCATGTGGACCAGCGGGAGTTAACGAGTTAACGTTCTGTTTCCGTTTACTGCCTTTTGTGGACTCTTCGAGTATCCTGATGGCAGGGGAGGGGGCGGCACCCCCGGAGGACCCGGCGGGCAGAGGCGGTGGGGTGGAGCTGCGCAGGGGACGCGGAGCGTCTGCATCTCGGTCTGGTCGCAGCTCAGCCGTCTCAGCTCGCTGCGGAGGAAGGACGTGCTTTCCCTCGCACTGTCGTGGTTTGACTCTCATTTTTTGATACTCTCGTCTCTCTCGTTTTGTTTGATTTAGTTCGATTCAGTAAACTAGCCTTCCTCCTCAGATCGTTGCCGTTGTGTTTTCTCCTTGTTAAAAGTACCGGGCAGCTCCCTGCCCTTCCCCCTGTCCCGGAGCGCACGTGGCCCGGGGCCGGCCGGGTCGCGGCAAACCGTTCGTACCCCTTTTTTTTTCTCTTCTTCCCTGTGCCCCCTGTCACGGACTTATATCTGAGGATAACCCGTGACAATTATTTAAATAGGATTCCTCTCCATCATGCCAATCTCTTAAAAGATTGTCTTCAACCAGCTCTTTGCTTTTGAAACTAGACAGCTTTCATTCACAGACTGTATTTTTGTTTCTATACAGTGTTAATGGCAGCTGGCTGTAAACACCCAAACTGCTCTGTAAAATAAGCTGGCTCCAGGGGACTGAGAAGGGGGGGAATTAAAAATATAAAGTCACTGGAAGGGGAGGAAAAAAAATGTCTGAGTCAGGTAAGAAAGAAAAAGTTCCTCCAGCTCTGAGGTTCTCAGGCCTCCTTAGATATATTCTGTATTTGGTATCCTTGTCCCTGCTTTAACTTACAGAACTTCTCCAGTTCCATAAACCTTAAAGAAGACAACATATCTTTTCCATAACTAATACAGAAGGATAATAGAAAATTGTCTTAAACTGGCAACGGTATAAGCTGTGTCTTCCATCTTTCTCCATAGCGTCTGAAAATTTGAATTTTTTCATAATGAATGGTAAAATAAATTCTAGAGCTGCAAGCCTCTCCCAAGGTTAATAGAAGAACAGTGTCTGTACTCTTTGTCTCACAGTGGATCCAAGGCCATAAGCTTAGGCCTACACCATGCTAATCTCCCCTGACAAGAACTTAAAGCCCCGTGAAATCTTCATTACTTGTGAATATTAAGAAATTCCTCTTCAGAACACTTAACAATTTCAAAACAGTGTTCTTGGCTAAAACAAATACTTGGAGGTTTAAATGTCAGAATTTATGACAACAAGCTCCAGATGCAGCAATGTGGACACTGGAGAACATGGGCACACAACAACAGTCAGAAAAAAAGGGCAGGCCCACATATACTGCAGGATGTCAACACAGATACCAGCGTAGGCTCAGAGGCAGCAATTTCCATGGTCCTGTGGACCATAACCAGAAAACACAGAGATCTTATGTGCCTTGTTAAGGGACATAGAGGGACTGCATCTATGTGCTTCTGTATTCACCTTTTTTTTTGTATCAAAGTATGTTTCTGCAGTAAATCTCCTGATTGTCCCCACATCAGAGCTGCTGAGGGAAGGTAACCTCCAGATTACCACTACACCATTTGCCAGAGGTTCCTCGTCCTTTTAGTTCTGCCATCTGAGGTTTATGTAAATACTCCCTAGCTCATCTTGCATCAGCAAAGGGACCCTAAGGTATGTAAGCTACCTAGATTGATTTGATGAAATTTGATGAAATGAAACAGCTCCATCAGGAGAGAGGCAATAAGCCTTTCACCAGAACAATTGATGAATATTCATCAATCTGTTTAAACCATTAACAGAGTTTGATGCCTCTGTGAAAGACTACTATTTCTCCATTTCTTCTGTCTGTCTTACTGCCAGTGGTATCCTCATTAATTAGAATGCAGTAAGGATGAAACACTTCAGGAACTGCAAAGCAGAAGATGGAAAATTGAGGTACTTAGTACTTAGTTGAGATACTAGTACATCTGTAAGAAGGGAGGGAACCAAGGGACTTTTAAAAAAGAATATAGATGTCAAAAAGGAGAAAGAAAATGTTTTGCCTCATATTGATTGCCTCCAAGTTTCCTGAATAAGGAAAATCCTCCATATTCATGTGAGTGGGAGGTGAGTTGATATGAATTTACTTGAGCAAAGAAACTACACAATTTACCTTGGCTTTTTTACCTTCCTGTACTGTATAAACAATGTGTTACAATTTAATTAGTTACTTATATCAACTAATTAAATAAATTATTCCTTGTATATTGTTCAGACACACAGAGATCAGCTTGCAATGAAAAGCCTACTTCTGACCTTTTTTAAAAAAGTATGATATAATAATACTTTTTGGAGAATACATAGTTTTTTATTCAATCAGCACCAGAAATGCTTGATCCATAGACAACAGACCTACAGATTGTGCATGCTGTACTTCTATAGAGAAATAACGGTCTCCGGTGCACTAAAATCAGTAAGATTTATACAACAACAAATAACTTTCTCTCTGAGTACAAAGATATTAGGGTTAAAATAAATTACAATATGCATAATCTTAATCCTGTTATTCCAACAATGAAGAGCCTTTTTTTGTTGTATAAGGAGCTTTTTCTGCATGGTGAAGGAATATTCTCTGCCTAACATCAGCGCATCACTTCAAGGAAGGGTCAGCATCAAGGTCAGAGTGCATTTCCCTGTGTGTTACAGGTCTTGACAGCACAACGTGCAGTCCAGAACATCTCTAAATCCTTTCTGCAGTAATTTCAAAAAGCTTTTGCATTGCCATCAGAACAATTGCAGAATCGACGCAGTCTAAAGTTTGGCACTCTTGCCTACCATCTGGGAGGATGATCCAGAAATGGCCACAGCAATAAGGTCTCTGCCAAAGCTACACAGTCTGGCTAGCTGCCCTTGGCTTGGCTTCAACCAAGATTGAGTGTGTGACTGCCAAAACACATCTAAACACATCTAATTTCATCACGACTTCAGGAAGTTTCCAACATCAATTCTTAGTCTTTTCCTTTGCCCAAGTGAATCAAAGGGAAGGGATTTCAGTTATTCACAACATTATAATGAACAGCAGTGATTGTAACCATTCTTTAATGGACATCATACCACAGCAGCACTATGTAGTCCTGCTGAATAGTTATGGCTTTTTACAAACTAGCTGCCCACTACCCAGAACATTTTTGAACAGAGATAAAAGAAACTGGATCTTTCCATATGAAACATGTAAGTTAATCCATCATACTTAACAATAAATAATTCTTCCTTGAAAAGAAGAAATCAAAAAGCAGATAATCACATTGTCAGGATAATAACCTAGGACACCGAGAACACAACTGAGGCATTAGAATGCAGAAATTGCTGACATGAGAAAGGCAAACCAAAGGATTAAGTGAAAAAATTCAGCATTCCAGCAGCAAAAATGAAGTGTAATCCAAATCCTATTTTACCTTACATTATTTGTTCTAGTTTATCAGTGCACTGACCTGTACAAGACTGCCTCAGGGGAGTCAATTCAGTATCTTTGAGACTCTGGTAAGGTTTTGTAAGTATATAGCTGATGGAAGGAAGACTGAGTTGGATCTCCCTTTCTATCTATTCCTGATTGTAGACCATGCCACTGTTCTTTCTTTTCGCTGTATATTGAAGCATTTATCTGAGGGCTTACAAGCCAAACCCAGTCTGAAGTTAAGATGTGGAGAAAGCAAGTGCTCGTAGGAAGATCCAAGTATGTAGCTAAACTGTAATTAAAAAAAAAAAAAAAAATCATTCTGGATATTTTATAGCCGTATTGGCATTGCACGCACAAAGTAGGCAATTCCAAGGGTAGAGGCTTATTGGGGTGAAGGAAATGGATCTTATTCCCATGCCCATGTGGTGGCCGCATAGGGAAAGGTCTAGAGCACAAGATGGGATTTCTCCTGGAATGGTTCCAGGTGAGAACGCCTACTTGTGCGACCTGGTGTAGGGAACCTGCTTTGGCAGGGGGGTTGGACTCGATGATCTCTGAGGTCCCT
>JAOWBP010004700.1:14026861-14040168 GCA_028571105.1 Tragopan temminckii | reverse complement strand
CATGAGGATCACAGATCAGGAGGATCTGTTCCATGATCTTCCCAGGTACAGAGGTGAGACTCACTGGCCTGTAGTTCCCCAGGTCCTCCTTGCTCCTTTTTTATAAAAGGGAATGATATGACTTTTTTTTCAGTCACCCGGAACCTCTCCTGACAGCCATGACTGTTCAAATATGATGGAGAGTGGCTCAGCAACCACCTCAGCCAGCTCCTTCAGAACCCTGGGATGCATGCCATCCAGCCCCATAGACTTGTACGCATTCAGTCTCATGAGGTGGTCTCGGACTTCCTCTGCCCTTACAGTGCGGGGGGATTTACCGCCCTGGTCCCCACCTAGAGGTTTAGGGATGCAGGATTCAGAGATGTGAGAAATATTAGAATCCTGGCTGCCAGTGAAGACTGAACTCATTCAGTACCTCAGTGTTCTCCTCATCCATCAAAGCCAGCTCTCCTTTTACATTTACAGGGATGACATCCCTGTATTCTTCCCAGGTGACACACCCTTGTTTCCAAACTTTTCTTTTCCCTCAGTTTGCCCAGCAGGTCCTTGCTGAGCCATGCCAGTTTCCTTTCTCCTCTGCCCACTTTCTTATTCAGAGGGATGGAGAGCTCTTGTGCTCTCAGAAGAGCATCCTTGAAGAGTAGCCAGCTCTCCTCAACGTCTTTGTCTCTAAGGACAGCATCCTAGGAGATCTCAGACACAGTTCCTTGAACAGCTTAATATTCGCTCTTCTGAAGTTTAGAATCCTGAACTTCCTGAATTCCTAGGTCTGCTAGGACAAAGACAATGAGAAGCCCACTTGGTGATTCCTTCTGGGAGCCTTCTACTATTTTCAGGACGCCACAGCTGTCATATCCCCTAGATACCCAGAGAGCTCCACAAGAGAATGGGGACAGTCACGACCAGAAAGGTATGCAGCTTCTTACAGGTTTCACCAACAATTCCTTTCCCACCACACTTTCTACTGATTTAGGAGACTGGAATGGATAACAGAAACCTTAACAACAACAACAGTAGATCCTTCACCTTATTTTTGGATAAAGTTGGCAAGAGGCCAGCGTGGATGAGCAAGGATCTCATGAATAAACTAAAATGAAAGAAGATGGTCCACTAAATGTGGACAAAGTGCCTGTCCACTTGGAAAGAAAGTAGGAATGTTGGCAGTGACTGCAGGGATGCAATGAGAAAGGCTGAGGCCCTCTTGGAATTAAACCTTGCAGAGGAAGTTAAGGATAATAAGAAAGATTTTTAAAAGTATAACAGTGAAAGGAAAACTAGGGAAAATGTGTCTCCCCTACTAAATGGGGAGGATGCCTTAATAATAGGGGATGCTGAGAAGGAAGAGATTCTGAATGCTTTCTTTGCTTTAATCTTTAATACTAAGCCCTCAGGAATCCCAGACCCTGGATTTAAGAGGCTGAGGAAAGGAAGACTTTTCATTGCTTGAGAAGGATCTTGTCAGAGATCGTATAGCCAAAGTCAATGTACACAAATCCATGGGCCCGAATGAAATGCACCCACATGACCTGAGAGAACTAGCAGAGGTGCTTGCTGGACCATTCTCTATCGTCTTTGAAAGGTCTTGGCAAACTGGTTAGGTGGCTGAGACTGGCCAATGTCTCTCCAGTCTTCAAAAATGGCAAGAAGGAAGATCTAGATTTTACATAGGCATATATCTATATATAGGCATAGTCTGATATCTTTATATTTTGATAATCCCTACCAATAAACTTGCAACATAGCTACGTGAACATTTTTCAGTCCTTTTCACTTCAGAGCATAATTACTGTTGCAGCACAAGTGGTCCATCACTGGCCACAGAAGCTTGCAAGCTTGATACAAAAAATCCATCTGAATTTACCTAAATTTAGCCAGTAAGTAATAAATTAATACAACCATAATTTACAGAATCATGGAATTGCAGGGGTTCTAAGGGACCTCTGGAGGTTGCCTAGACCAACCCCCTCCTAAGGCAGGTTCCCTACAATAGGTCACACAGGTAGGGTCTTGAATATCTTCAAAGGAGACTCCACAGCCTCTCTGGGCTTCCAGTGCTCTGTCACTCTCACTGTAAAGAAGTTCTTCCACATATTTCTGTGGATCTTCCTCTGTTCCAGTTTTTGGTCATTCCTTGTCCTATTGCTACGCACCACTGGAAGGGGACTGGCCTAATCCAGTTGCCACTCAATCTTCAGATTTTTATAACCAATGATCAGATCACCTCTCAGTCTTCTCTAGGCTGAACAGACCCAGATATCTCAGCCTTTCCTTGTATGGGAGATGCTCCATGGTCTTTATCATCTTTGTGGCCCTCCGCTAGGCTCTTTTAGTAGAAGTTCTGAAGCTTCATCACGTCTCTTATTTCCAGAGATAGATGCTTAGCTAGCACAAATTGATCCCACAGAGCTGAGCAGATTGGCACCCACTGGGAATCTACTCAAGAACCACAGAGCTACAGCTGGAAGTGGTTACCTGAGAAGGGTCACACAGTGTATGATCAGATTCTTCTTTATCCAAGCATCCACTCCAAAGGTGAGTCTGGAGACAGGACACTGGGCTAGAGCAACCAACCCAGTATTCTCATCTCAAGCAACCAAGGACAAAAAGGGTGCAAAACAGCTTTCTGAGGTGAGTCAGTGGCACTTTTTAGCAGTGACAGTGCTTCAAGCTGCCAAATAGAAGAGCTCAACTCCCTTCTGCAGGATTAGGCTGGCATCTGTAGCCAACATAGCAAGCCACCATATAACATATCAACACTAGGTTAAGCTTGGTCACTCCATCTCCATTTTTCATCACATTAGTCCAAAGCTAGCAGCTGAAGTGACAGGTTTGCAAAATGAAGGCTTGCACCCGGGCCACCAGGAAAACTCACCCACCTGTATCACACCACCTTTTTCCCCAAAGCTCCGTAACTCTGTCCCCAAAACACTAGCTAGAGAATGCACTGGCCTAAAGTTAAATTTCCAGCCCTGTGGCTGAAGCACAACAAGAGCAGGAGAGCTGTGGGACTGGCAACTACAGTCATAACTTTTCATGTGGCACATGGTATGTCACTAAGGGGAGCAACAAGGCAGTAATAAGAGGCAAACTGGAAATAGGGTTAGATCTTGCTACTCTGTGCTTCACAAGTAATGACTGGATAAACAGCAAAAGATTTGGAAGTGTTGAACTCTTGCAAATCTTTTCAGAGTCAGAGCCTTTGCAAGACTGATTTATTAAACCCATTAAGCTACAGACCCCTCATCAAATCCAGATGTCATAACAAAGTCCTGTATTTACTCTCAGTACTGCAGTGTGCCAAGTTCATGACCTGCATCTGTGGCATCCAGCAAGAGAGCACAAACACAATATACAGTTATAATAAACATATCAATGCTAGCAGAACTCATTATAATTACTACAGCTAAAAAAAAAAGGCAAATATGTGACATCTTTCTGTACTCGGCTGATAACCATAGCATGAATAGGGGGGTTGGAGATTTATGATCCTTGTGGTCCCTTCCAACCCTGGACATTCTGTGATTCTGTGATTCTGTGAATAGAAAAAGGGGGAAAATCAACTGTTGAAATTCTCCCTCTTTAGATTTACAGCCACACACTGTCACAGCATATAGTGCATCTGATTGAGGAAGAATCTGAATTAATTTCACACTCAAAACCTTAGTTTTAACCATTAAATCTCTCAGAAGTAGGAAGAAAAAGTATTGTTCCAGTACTTTCATTGCAGAGGTTTGGGCATCATCCACCAACTAAAACCAACAAAGAAAAACCTTTCTCATTTCTGAAGCATAGCTAGTTCTTCCTAATTTTCATGGTAATAATGAATAGCAATTAGTTGGTTACTGGTGTGTGGGGGAGTTACAACATATAAGCAGTCCAAATGGTGCATAGAAAAACCTCATGCTGTTCACTGCTCTATCAGTTTAAAGCCTAAGTAATGATCCATATAATAATCAAATTAACTTGCAATGAAATGTCATTATATCTTACCCTCAGGAAATGCCTTACATAAAAACTTGAAGCTGAAGGAAGGACTCATTTCTAACCCTATTAGTTCATGAGTGATAATAACATGCCAAGTTATAAATCAGGGTTGGCTCAAATATAGCAATATTCTTGAGAGATGCTGTACAAGGGGCTTAATAAAATTGCATTTCTATAACTGACAGGAAAACAAGTAGTTAGGAAACATAATTACAGCAGCTATCTTTCAGCAACCAGCAGGCTCTTAAGAAAAAAAATCGTTGTCATGTAAACAAACATGTGAATGTTCTATGAATGAATGAAGTTACTAGCAGCAGCTTGTGGAAAGAGGTGGCATACTCTGCTGAAAACCTGGGGCACTGCAGAGGTAACAGCATTACCTCTTACAAAACAATGAAAACCTATATTCTCATTTTAAGAGATATGAATGTTTCCAGAAAAATACTGGTGGACATAAATAGGCTTTGAATAATAAGCAAATGCTGTTTTGCTCTGGAAAGCAATTAGATATCAATAAATGTAAATGTCACGTAAATGACTTTCTGCATGAGCTCACAGTAAGTCCTAATGATATTATTGTCTAAAAATCATTACTAACAATGTTTGTTTGGAGTAGTGTTATGAAAGCCAACGCCAGCAGAAACAGTTGAAAATGGTGAGGTCAGCAAAGAGCTAATTCTGTAATTCAAGTACATATTAAGTATTTCAAGTTTCTTCAATGTCTTCCAGGTATTTATAAGAGTTGACACAATAGGATTTGCTATTTGTGTTTTTGTTTTACAGATTGCAAAAAGAGGTAAAGGAATTGAAACATAGTGCTGTCAGCCATAAAGAAATCTCAATGATAATGCCCAGATGAGGACTTGAATCAATCCCTGTGTTTGCTCATGCCATATTCTTTCGTAACTGTCTAACAAATCCCAAACTACACTGCAGTTTTGAAATTTCTTTCAAGCCTATCGCTTGACCTTCAAGTAGGTAAACAAGGAAAGACTGTTTAACCAGTACCATATAGATTCACCATGAACAAAACTCAGCGCTGTTACAAAATTAGTCTTTGTGATCAGGAAGAATTAAACACTCGTGAAACCTAATTACAAAATCCACCTGCAGGAAAAAACAAGCACACTCATTCAGTGCAACACATAAAGAGGGGGGAATCAACCAATTCTTTTTCCATAAGTAATTAAAAAATCAACTGGCATTTATTTCTCCTTGCAGAGGGAAAGCAATATCAGCTGCCACAACAGCAGAGCAGATGAACTTCAGACAGTGCAAAATAAAATCTGAATTTGCTTCTCAAACACTAGTAAACTTTTGCTAAATCAGTCATATGCACGTTGGGTTAAAAAAAAAAATTACTACTGCTATAGTTCAGGGGCTTAAAGAGGCCCTCTAGGTGAAGCATGACATTAAGGCAATGGCCACCTCAAACTCGCTAATGCAACTGCTACTAAGAGCAGTAAGAGCATGGTTTTTTGCTCAGCTGTATTGAAAACACAGAAAAGCCAGTAAGTGGAGATGGAGTTGATGACTTGGAAGAAAAGAAGACAAATTTCAGTCAGTTGCAGTCTGAAGATTTATGAATTGGGGCTTTCTTCCAGAACAAGTGTTGAAAATAGACAAGCTATCCCAGGCAGAGCAGCTTCTTAAGCTAACTGATGTCAGCTGAGCTGGGAAATGACCCTTTTTCAATGAGGCCACTCTTCAGAGCAAGGGGCCGAAAGTTCTCACTTGTGTTTTGATTTAGAAGTGTCTTAGGAAGGTAAATATGTGGTGAAACAATTTGGAAATATAGAGGGTATTTCTTGCTCCTCTTTTCACCTCAGGATATACATAATGCATTAGTTATTTTTTATACTTCAATTTGGCACGTGAAGAAGGAAATTAGTACCTGCAAAGATGCTGGCTTTTCTCAGGAGCAGCATCAACCCCGCCAGCTTCAAGCCATCACTGCGCAAACATGACTACCTGTCCCATGGCCAGACTGGTCCTGTAAGTGAAAGGGTTCTTTCAGTGGAAATACAGTCTGTGTTCTTTACTGAACATCTTGTGTGGTCTGCAAACCCAGCTTATGGACCCTGCACCACATTTCCACCACCAGGGATGCAGTGAAGTGCAATGCAGACGCACACTGAAGCCCGTGCCCCATCAATGGAGGCATTCAAGGTCAGGTTGGGTGGAGCCCTGGGCAAGCTGATCTGGTGGGTGGCAGGGGATTTGGAAACAGATGGTCTTTAAGGTATCTTCCAGCATAAGCCATTCTATGATTCCATGATTCTTTCAGCACCATCTTGCATGCAGCATGACTAATTAACTGTGAAACAGGGCTGGTCTTTCCATACTTTGTCACCCCTAGAACCACACTGTGCTTTCCCAATGTTCCTTGTCCTATGACTCAAGATTAGCACACAGAGTGCTGTGTGGATGCCCAGCATCAGCTTGTATCCAGCACCACACCGGAGCTACTGAGCCATGCTCAGTATCTGTGCAGGTCTTCCAGAGGTAATCCACACAGACATGTTTATCCAAAGCTGTCTTGTTCTAAGGTACATTCTGAGGTCCCCAAGTTCTAGTCTTTCCCTCCTGTTATCCTCCTCTTCTGCATCCCTAGATAATGAACAGATGGGAGTAGTCAGATACAGATAACTCTGAATTCTGAAAAAAGGGAATGCTGGTTTTCCTTTTTTTCTTTTTAAACATCTTGACCAGCTCATAACAAGATCACCATGGAAGAGTTAGGGTTAATTAAGGGTTAACTTTAGCAGGGCTGCAGCCAGCTTCTGGGATTTCCAGGTTTAAGTCTCTGTGAAACATTGTGCAGCTCCTGAGGGGAAGCAGTCTGTTTGCTCAGGGCATGCAAAAAAAAAAAAAAAAGACTTTCTATAGGAGCTGTTTATAGAATTTGCTGTCACTTTCCATAAAGCTCCCAGAATATTTATAGCACTTGAAGATAGGCACAAAAGTAAAATATTGAAGTATAACTGCACTAAGTGTTTTCCTGTTCAGGCACTAGGGGACAACAGCTATTCTGGGATGAAATACTTCATGTGGACATGTCCACTCTTCAGTTCCGTGCGCCCGTAGGGAACCAGTGACATGTGCATGGGCAGACCAGAAGTGTGGTAAAAATGTAGGCAAAGCTTTTCTGCAGCCACATTTCCCCAAAGGCAGTAAGTAGTGAATGTTATTGCACTGGAAAAACAGTAACAGGAGAGAGCAGTGGAAAAGCATAGAATCATAGAATTGCTCAGATTGGAAAAGACCTTCAAGATCATCAAGTCCAACCACAATCTAACCATACTATCCTAACAACCCACTGGTAAATCATGTCCCTGAGCACCACATCCAAACGGTTTTTAAATACACCCAGGGATGGTGACTCAACCACCTCCCTGGGGAGCCTGTTCCAGTGCTTAACCCTTCTTGTAAAGAAGTTTTCCTGATATCCAACTTAAACCTCCCCTGGTGCAACTTGAGGCCATTTCCCCTCATCCTGTCACCTGTCACCAGTGAGAAGGGACCTGCCCTGCTCTCACTGCAATCACCTTTCAGGTATTGGAAGAGAGCAATAAGATCAGTGAGAGAGCAATATGCTGTTCCATACACGCTTTCATGTCAGATGCCATTCTGTATCAGACTGCCCCACAGCTGTCGTCTGTTACACAGAAACAGCATGTAAGGGGACACTGGTGGGTATGCTCAGCATCTTCTGCCATACCACCAACATCTATCTGCCTTTGACATTGTGGGCCATTTTAATAGCAAGCGTTACTTTTGGAGTAGCCTTTATAAAATAAATAATGCAGTTTATGTATATAAGTAACAAAATTTACTTTAATCTTTCATATTTTTATTAAAACAAACAAACAAAAAAAAGAGTGCAACAAAAAACACACAACTAGTGGGATATTTGACCCTGTTTCTGTGAAACTAATGCACCAGGCCAGTTCAATGGCAGTACCTGGAGTTTGTTCTGAGCTCTCAAGGTGTTCATCTGAGATTTCTGATGAGATTTTACACCTCTTGTGCTTCATTCTTGAAAACAGTTGTTCACAAACATGCATACTGTCAAAAAGCAATGACATGAATAAGGCATGATCGTGAAGTGAGGAGTTCTTTTCTCTGGTAAGAGGGGGCTTATAAAAGTAAAGAGACATGGTCATATTTTTAAGTGGAATATCTGATTGCAACACTATACACTCCATTTGAAAATTCCAGGTAATGTATTTATGTCAACTGAAAATGGAGTTCACCAAAAAAAACCAATGATTTTTATTGCAATCTTGAAACCTGTTCTCAAATTCCTTTATCACAGAATCACGGAATCACAGAAGTACAGAAACACCAACGTTGGAAAAGACCTACAAGATCATCCAGTCAACCATTCACCTATCACCAATAGTTCTCACTAAACCCTATCCCTCAACACAAAATCCAAACGTTCCTTGAACACCTTATCAGAACAGAAAGCAACAGAATGTACACAATGGATTGCCATAACTTGAGCTGTCACTGCACCCGTCCCATGCCCTGGTCGTGGCTCAGACAATGCTAATGATGCACCAATGTTTGGCCGCTGCTGAGCAGTGGATGCTCTCCCAGTGGCAGTGTGGTGCAGGACAGGGGCCAGGTTGCAGTGCCAGCTGGACTGGGCTGTGTGAGGGCCGCAGGCCACAAGTGACAAGTCTGGTGTATTGAAATTTTTTTCAGCACTTAGTGTTGGGGAGCAGTATGTGATTCTTGGGGCATTTAAGCCATACAAAGCTGAAAAATTTTCTGGGCTTTGCATCATCTTCAGCCTTGAACCTGAAAAAAACCTTACAGAGGGGCAATCTTCAGAGTCAAGTCTCACTGCTGTGAGAATTTAGTCCCCAGGTGTTTCTTTGAAGACAGAACAAGGAGCTTATAAATCCCAGCACAGCAATCACCCTGCTGGAAACGGATTCCAGATTGCCAGTGTTCTCCAATAGACACCCCAAGAGGTGCATAACTGCCACATGGTAGCATAGGGTAAGGAAAGGACTGAGCAAGATGCTCCATCCCTTCTCTTTTAATAAATAAATAAATAAATAAATATTCACATCTGAGATAATAATCCTATCTAGGCGTATAGTACAGGCATTTATATCCAAGACAAAATTAAAAACTGCTGTGTTTACACTTTCAAAGCAGTGCACATCATATTTTCTAGACATGAAAGTTTAAAAACGCCTTAATTGAAGCCAAGTGACTGCTGGATATATGATTGTTTATGCTGAATTAGCAACACATGATAATTAGCTTATCCCAAAGAAGAATGTAGAAATGAACTGGATGTTTTCTGTCCATTCAGAAAATGCAATGTTTTAAAGGATTTTTAAAACCAGGATGATTTAAAGGAGAACAAATGGTCCCTATTTTAGTTTTAGTCCAATCCTACCCTCACACATGAAAAAAAGGCTCCTTCTCCCTTGATTTGGAACAGAACTGTGGATGATGACAGCAAATCTGAATATGAAAAATATGAATGTGCTACTGACTCCAGAGGAAAGAGCCTCTGATACTTTATCGGATTTCCTGTGGTGGCTCTTTGATCAGAAGAAAAATGATGAAGTTATTTTTAAAAAACTGTCATCAAGTGAACGGTGCTGTATTAAAATACACATTCCAGAGGGCTTGATAATAGGACTGAAAACAGGAATACAGGAAACTGCTCTGCAGATTTCTATCATCTGGGAGTAAAGGACAGTACTAAACAAAAATTAGCCAAAGTTGTGCTGTCTGAATGTAACTGTCATCTTTCCCAAAGTCTGGGGGTGTTACATCTATGGAAATTATCCATATTTACCACCCTGTTCCAATGCAGATTCCAACATTACATTTTCTTTCTCTTTTGCTTGAGAAATGAAGAGGATGACTTTACTCCAGCAGAAGACAAAAGATGGAACTCTGTGAGTGCTTTCTGGAGAGGTCAGGGTAGAAAAGGGTCTTATTTCCTTCTTAACGTGGAGAAACTTCCACCCCTCTATCACCACCTTTTATATTGTTCTGTATGTATGGATCAGAATCTCTGAATAAATGTAATGAAAACACAAATACCCAGATGATTTATTTGGGTTTTTTTTTTTTTTTTCGATACTGAGCAACTGTAAATCTAATTCTATGCATTTTCTTTTCATGCTTCCTCCACAAGGAACCAGCTAAAGACTAAGATACAGAACTGCATTCTTAAAGGTGAGTTGCCACAATTCAACCCAATGGAGGGTTTGGACCAGAATATACCTTCTGTCACTGGGACCTTGGCCTACACTGTAAAACTGCAGTAGTCTAATAGTGTCACTGACATGAAGTTTTACTCACACGGCTGGTAAGTAGGCAAGACCTGATGTGAACATAGTGGTATCACTGAGGACCAGGGTTGGGTCCGACTGTTCCCTGCTGCCGACATATCTCCATAGTATCTCCACAGCATCACTGGGGCTAGGCAGGTTGTAACTTCCTTACAACCAACACTTTTTGTGCAAGTTTTGGAGCCCTAGTCTGCATTACAGATTTATGCTATCCATTATACATAGAGGGGAAAAGAAAAATTGCATCTTTCTGAAATGACTGTACTGCCACGCAGACAATACAAATCCTCTAAAGATTTTCTCATGCAGGAAAAAGTGGCTAACTATCTCCAGCAAAACACCAGGACAGGCAACATATGTTATCTGCTCTCCTTAAGGTTACAGTCAGAAAGTCATGTAACACAGAGCCTGAGGAATGGAAATTCCTCAGGAGAGAAGAGTCCTCTGTCCCACCAAAAGTAGTATTCATCTTACGAAATTCGGATGCCAGTTCAAGGCACTGAGACACCCAAAATTTCATGTCAACCTATAGGTGCAATACACCCCCTCCCGGGCAGACCTTGTTAGCACTGTGGGAGGGGACAGGCACCTGATTTCAGTTGGGTGCTGTGCCCATCTATGCCTAGGAACAACTAAGGCAGAAAGTCAGCAAAGGGTATCTGTAGCTACTCATGTGGGAAAATGGGTGTTCTCAACAAAATTCTCTCCCTTGAACTAAGGGTCAAAGACTAGATACCCTGAGGTTCTTCTTTCATTCCACTAACTCACAAAAAAGTTGAGGCTGAGCAGCTCAGGCCTGAGCAAGTGCTTGGTCTCTGGTGTGATGTGAATTGCACCTTTCCACAATAGGTATTCCAGGAGAAGAAAGGTGTTTGCTCAAGCAGGTGCCCATTGCAGCCAACAAAGTGAATATGTCAAAAAGTTAATTTTAACTACAGCTATGGCTAACAGACCAAAAAAAAAAAAAAGAAAAAAAAGAGGAAGTTTGTGAGTCTAATGTGTGCTATCCTTATAAGCAGTATATATGGGATTTCCTTATGAGTAGTATGTGCTCATTAATAGAGCTCTGGCATATATACGTATTCATTTTCAATATAATGTTTTCAGATCTTAGACATTAATTACATGAAAACCAGCCTTATTTGGTGATAGAATAAACTGTTCCTATTTCCACTGTAGCAGAGTGATAAAATTCTTAACAATTTCAAAAGAAAACAAGAAGAGATCAAGCATATAGATAACCTTTTCCCCCCTTCCAGTTTTAACTTCTTAGATGTAATATTTATGCATGAATATCTGCATCATGAAATAATAATACCTTCAGCTTCCAACTAACCATGCGTCTAAAGAAGTGAAAGGAAAATGTAACACAAGGAATAAATATTGTCACCTGGGAGCAGTGTGTAGACGAATAATATGAAAATCCTTTACTGGAAAATGAGGTTGGAGCAAGGCTCCTGCTCCAGCAGTAGGCTGAAATGAGACAAAATGAAGGGATATGCCTGTTGGTGAACACACGGGCCTGGGATCTAAGTGTGCAAGTCCAATACCTCAACCCTAATAAAGGAACTGAGTTCCAGCAGTCTTTTAAGCCCCCTTTAGGGTTTTTTAACTGGTTGGTTTTGGTGTTATTTTAGGATGACAATTTTAGATTAGATTATAGAAAAAATAAAGATCAAAAACATCCAAAGAATTTCTGATGCGCTGTCCAGACAAATGAAATTTTTATTAGTGTTGTGCATTTATTTTTTGCAGAGATGAGCCTAATGTTTGGTGGAGCAAGATGGGGAAGCAGTAAAACTAAGCCAAAGTCAGAGCAGTCAAATTTGTGTGCCTTCATTTCAACTCCACTGAAGGCAGTGTCTCTGGACTTGTGGGAAGCTTAAGATCCTTAAAATGTATGTACTAATGCAACCTGAGTTCATGATGCTAGCAGGATGTGTGATGAATAACACATGCATTGAGGCAGTTTTGGATAAATTTGGAGCCATGAAGGAGCACTAAGTGTTGGATCAAGAAGAGGGGTAGACTTGACCGTGGATGTTTTTGCAGTATCAATGAATGTGAAACATGCTGCAATTAAGCAAGCCAAGCAGATAAAGCTTAATGGAGGACAATACCTGAAATTTAAATATGAGAAGGCCTGGCAGGTGGATTATATAACACACTCACAAACCCAATGTGGCAAGTACTAGGGTAGAACAACCACCAGATGGCTGGAAACATATCATGTGCCATATGCCACCATCTGAAACACTATCATAGGCCTTAAAAAGCAAGGCTTATGATATCGTGGTACCCCAGACAGAACTGCAACAAACAATGCAAATTTTGCATATCTCCAAAATAACCTCATGTCTATGAGGCCAAAGAGTATGACACTGAGTGGGTAAATCACAACCCTTATCATGCACCAGCCTCTGGGAATACCAAAAAATGCAATGGAATTTTAAGGACTACATTGAGAGCAGTGAGTGTTGGGACATTCAAACATTGGGACACACATTTAGCAAAGGCTACATTATTAGTCAACAGCTGGGGAGCTGGACCTGTCCAGTCAAAACTCTTATGTACTGTGGAAGGATATAAGTTCCCACTGTACACGTGAAAAACATGCTGGATAATACAGACTTGGTTATTCCTACCTGAGAAAAAGTCCCAACCTCGGGACTGCTTTTGTTCAAGGACGTGGGTACATTTGGTGGGTAAGGCGGGAGGGATTAGATGCTGGGTGAGGATTGCCAGTGACGTGAACTATGTAGTACTGCTTCTTATCACCACTATGGTTGCTACAGTTGCTATATGCACTATCAACTCTATTACAGTAATAATCACTCAGATTAGGGAGGAATTAATTATGACTTTATCCTAACTCCCATTTGTAAGAAAGGGAACTAGGAGGACCCGACCCGGAGAACTACAGGCCAGTGAGTCTCACCTCTGTACCTGGGAAGATCATGGAACAGATCCTCCTGATCTGTGATCCTCATG
>JAOWBP010004700.1:13994548-14021137 GCA_028571105.1 Tragopan temminckii | reverse complement strand
TAGGTGGATGGTTGGACTGGATGATCTTGTAGGTCTTTTCCAACCTTGGTGATTCTGTGATTCTGTGATTCTGTGATTCTGTGAAAGAAATGAAATTAGAAACTCAGATTACACTTAGCCCTAAAATTTTGTTGCTTGGATAAAACTGAAGCTTCATCATGTCCTTTTATTTTATTTTGTTTCTTTATAAAACTTGTTTTTCCAGTTTAGTTCTTAGAACTATACTTATCTTAGAATTATACAATCAAGAATTGTTTGAGTTGGAGGGGACATTTAAAGGTCATCTAGTCCAGCTCCCCTGCAAGGAACAGGGAAAAAAAGTTTACATGTTTACTCTGATCTTTTGGAAATGATGGAAAATAAGCCATATCAGGTCAGATATTCAGATCATTATGACTGATAGTTTAAAAAAAAAAACAGAAAAAAAAAATAGATTTTTTTTTCTTTCCAGAAATAAAGCACCACATATATATTTTGTGGGAAATAAAATGAAATAAAATAAAATAATTTATTTATTTTTAAAGCTCCCCTCACATTTGGAAAATGTGAAAAGAAAATAAATCAGATAAATCTTTGAAACTGTTCGAAGACAAAATGTGCAAATATGTCAAAGCCTAAATAATAAGAATTCAGTAGTAGAAGTGAAAAACATTGTCTAGACTCTTTCATGATCTATTTCATATAGAATAACGTCACAGCTTGGAAACATTTCCTATAAAGGGCATGTGATAACCTCCTTACCATCACCACAAAAGTTGTAAAGTAGTGAACAACAACCATCACTTCCTTACAGGCTCATTATAAATTAAATCCTGGAAAAACCTAATTGTTTCTAGTGACTGTCTATTTTGAGAGGCTTCCTAATATATGAAAGAAGCACGTTTAATTCATGAATCCCCCAGTTATCCCAGAAGGAGAAATCCGAAGTCAGCCTCGACTGATTGGATAATTCTATCTTTGCAACTAAAATCTCTAAGAGGAAGTATCTCATCCAGACAGAATTACAAAATCTCTTATACAGCCCAAAACCAGATTGTAATCTTGAACTGTTTTGGAGGAAAATGCTATTCTAACAGGAGGAACTTCAGCCCATCATTAATCAAAACTGCTCAGAGCTGCATCAGCTAGAAAAGAGAAAAAGTGTGAATTCTTATGTTTTTATTTCAGTGTTTTTGAGATTCTATTCATCCAAACTGTGAGATGAGCTTCCCAATGATATAAATAGAAAAGAGATACTCCCATCTTCAGAGAACCATGACTGCAATACTTACTTAGTTTGGCCTATATCTGTAGCACTAACGCTGGAGCAACAAAGGGTTAGGTTTCACCAAATAATGCTAAGAAATAAAAGCAATACAGAATTAGCATAGCCAGGAGGAGAGGACTAAAATGCTACACTCAGGATCAAGCTAGTCATAGTGCATAGTATTGAACTACACTAAAAGTTAGTAGGAACACAGCAACATGAGGTCAAATTAAAAATTAATCTATTTCAGTAATTAATTTTGGGCAACATTAGTGATAGATGCTCAAAAAAAAACGGGAATTAGAGTTATCTTCCTTTTTGGTCTGTCTAGTCTGAGATCTCCCAGCACAAGAAAACCTCTTTCAGGGCTCCTAACTTCCTGAATCACTGTTGCAAACCTGAATTTAATTTGTGAATAATTGAACTGATTCTGAAAAATCTTAGAGGTTTTTTTTTTTTTTTTTTTTTGCATGTGCATTTTCAAGAAATAGTGAGGGCACAAAAATCAGAAGCACAGATAAGTCAGTTTACTAAGACCTGACACAGCTGAAGGCCATGCTTGTAGGGTAACTAAGGCTTCTGAAAAGGCATGAGTTAAAAAAAATAGACACATGGAACATTTTCAAAAGATTTTTATATAAAATAATAGCCATATTGATTTCTTCCAAAATAAGGAATTTTTTTTATTTATTTTTTTCCTTGTCTGATAGTTAAAAATCTCTTCATTTCCCAAAATATTACTTTTTTAATTTCTCAACAGCATAAATTCTAAGTGACAGACAAGGAAAATTGTGTGTGATTAACTATTATTAAGAAGACAAAAGTATTTTCTCTTTTTTTAAAAAAAAAAAAGCACATCAACTGAATTAAAAAAGGAAATAACAGCATTAAGAAAATTACCTTTATCTAAAATCTAAATGAAAAACATTGCATTTGAAATGCAACAGTGGAAGACAAAAAATAGTAAAGCATGAAGAGACTTGAAAAGGGTCATCAGAATCCTCCAGCATTGTATGTGTTCTCATATAAAAGCATCTTTAACAACCATTTTCTATTTTTGACTTGCATGCACCAAGGTTATAAATATTTTATGATTTTTGTGGATCACTTCTGAATGGAGTGCTTTACCAGTCTATTAATGACAAAAGGATATATCTCTAAAGAAAGCATGTCTGGGTAAAATCAGTCACAGAATCATTTGAGTTGGAAGGGACCCTTAAAGGCCATTTAGTCCAACTGCCCTGCAGTGATCAGGGACATCTACAGCTAGATCAGGTTGCTCAGTGCATTGTCCAGCCTGGTCTTGGAACATCTTCAAAGATATAGCACCTGTCACCTTTCTGGGCAACCTGTTCCAGTGCCTCACCATCCTTATTGAAAAAAATTTATTCCTTACATGCCGTCTAAATCTTCCCTATTTTAGCTTAAAACAATATCCCCTTGTGCTGTCACAACAGAACCTAAAGCTAAAGAGTCTGTCCCCTTTTTTCTTAGAGCCTACCTATGGATACAGAAAGGCTGCTCTCAGGTCTCCCCAGAGCCTTCTCTTCCCCAGACTGGACAGTCCCAGCTCTTTCAGCCTGTTCTTGTAGGAGAGGTGTTCCATCCCTTGGATCATTTTTGTGGCCCTCCTCTGGACACACTCCAACTATATCTCTATATAGTTTGTATCTCCCCTGTACTGAGGACTCCACATCTGGATGCAGTACTCCAGGTGAGGCCTCACCAGCACAGAGCAGAGGAGCAGGATCACCTCCCTCATTCTGCTGGCCACACTTCTTGTGATGCAGCCTGGGATCCAGTTGGCTTTCTGAGCTGTGAGAGCACATGGCTGATTCATGCCCAGCCATCAGTGCCATCAGTTCATGCCATCCACCAGTACCTCCAAGTCCTTTTCAGCAGGGCTGTGCTCCATCCTTTTGCTCTATCCCAATATGTATTGGTATTGCAAGACCTTGCATTTAGATTTGTTGAACCTCATGAAATTCTCCTGAGCCTACTGCCCAAGTCTGTGTAGGTCTCTCTGGATGGCATCCCGTCCCTCAGGCATGTCAACTGCAACACACAGTGTTATCCACAAACTTGCTGAGGCTGCACTCGATTCCAATGTCATCGATGAAGATGTTAAAGTGCACTGATCCCAGTACTCATCCTGGATAGACACCACTCATCACTGATCTCCAGACACTGAGCCATTGACCACCACTCTCTGGTACAATCTTGCAACCAGTTCCTCATCCATCAAATAGTTCACCCATCAAATCCATATCATCCCAGTTTGAAGTGAAGGATGTTATAGGGATCATGTCAGAGGCTTCATTGAAGCCCAGATAGATGACATCAGTGGCTCTTCCCTTGTCTACTGATGCAGTTACACCATCATAAAAAGTCACTAGGTTGGTCAGGCAGGATCTGCTCTTGATGATACCGTGCTGGTTATCCCTTATCACCTTCTTAAGATTCCACAGAGAACTCTTGTACATTGATTAGATTACTATATAATGATGTATAATTTTCATCATATCTGCACTCAACAGCCAAAATTTTGTTCTTATTTATACTTTGAGTTATACGAATCTTCTACACGTTAAGCTTATGGCTCTGTCATTTCCAGCATCACAGCTGAAATATGCTACCAATCTCCTAAGTCCTTTATGTTCCATTCACTAGAAGTGGATTGAACTAGGTCTAGAACTGATCCGTCTGGCCAGAAGAAAATGTGTTTTAAATTCCAGAACTACGTTTTTTAAATGGTGTTAGGGAAAAGCATAAATAACACTTATTCCTCTAATGTTTATTCACAATGTTTATTAACTACATGCTTATTCACAATACATGACTCTGATTTAGTTGTATTTCACAATTTAAAAAGCAATTCAGCATGAATTTACTTAATATTGTCAGTTTGAAAATGATCTGTTTTAATGAAGGACTTACTGGTATTTTAACAAAATGTTTTACAATTCTAGCTGCTTTCTCAAAGTCTATGTACGCTGATTGCTATAATACAGGATACAATCTGTTGGGCCTCAGTTTATCATCTACTCTTTACTTAGAAATTACTGCAAAGAAATATCCAGGTTTGCTTCAGTGCTTACTAGCTATTACTATCGTTATTTCAATAGTAACTTTATCATGAAACACAAGTGAGGATTAACTTATATTACATAGTTACCATGTTTATGAGCCAGCAGTGTACCCAGGCGGACAAGAAAGCCAATGGCATCCTGACTTCTATCAGAAAGAGTGCTGCCTGCAAGAGCAGGGAAGTGATTGTCCCCCTGTGCTCAGCGCTGGTGAGGCCGCACCTCGAATGCTGTGTTCAGTTTTGGGCCCCTCACTACAGGAAAGACGTTGAGGCCCTGGAACGTGCCCAGACAAAGAAGCTGGTGAGGGGTCTGGAGTACAAGTCTGAGGAGGAGTGGCTGAGGGAGCTGGGATTGTTTAGTCTGGAGAAGAGGAGGCCCAAGGGTGACCTTATCGCTCTCTATAACTACCTGAAAGGAGGTTGTTTGGCCTCTTCTCCCAAGAAACTAGTGATAGGACTAGAGAGAATGGCCTCAGGTTGCTCCAGGGAAGGTTCAAGTTGGATGTTAGGAATCATTTCTTCCCTACAAGAGTAGTGAGGCATTGGTACAGGCTGCCCAGGGAGGAGGTGGAGTCACCGTCCCTGGAGGTGTTGAAGAAAAGTACATTCATTCATGCTGTGCAAAGGGCGTGCATGCTACATAAAGATCTCCCATTTTTAATATTCACACAGAATGCCTTTTTTTGCCTTTTTTTTTTTTTTTTTTTTTTGACCCTCGAGCAGCGATGGAGAGATTCCCATTGTTGTCATCTGGTGCAGAATGAACCCAGATGAGAAGGAAAGCCTGAGGATTATCCCACCTTCAAACCAAGGGAGTTATCTGGCATATTAAACTATGCATTGCATTTTTATAAATATTTCATCAAATTTACTTAAAAGTAATAGGATTGTAAGGATATTTCAAAAGGTTTATTCATCTGCCTCTCACAATTCTTCTAAGTGTAATTATATCGTATTCCATAGTCTGGAGAAGTGAACAGGACTTAGGGAATTTTGAAAGGTTTGAAAAGAACTTGTGAATGTTTTTTTTTTGTTTTTGCAGAGAAGCACTATTGAATGAAACATTAATGTGAACCTCTAGTGCTTTAAAAACTAAGTTCTGCTTCTGAAAGTTAAAAATGAGAAACTGATTATTCAGACATCATCTTTGAATGAGAACTTAATGTATCCCAAAACAGATGGTTCGCAGTTAATGTTTCCTGTATCTAAAATAATTTATTCAGTATCACAAAACAACAGCTTTCAACAGCTGCTGAAAGCAAACACTAATTATAGCAGGGGCATATAACCATTCATTGGGCCAAAAAATCATTAATAAATCAACATGCACTTTCAGAGATGACAGCAATAGTTGTAATAAATGGTACCCTGTTTTGTGTATGTATGTTTTTAAACTAAACAGACTTCACCGTCTGTGGTTAATTATTCTGGGATCATTGCCATTATTTTATTCAAGATTTGTTATCTGGTTCTAATAAATTAATGAAGTGTTAGAAAAACTGTTATGTGAATGGAAAGAATGCATCACTACTGTTTATACAGCAATCCTGATATTCTGTCAGCTTCAATTCTTCCTCGCAGAAGACATTAGACATGACTATTAGCACACCTTGTGCTTAATTACCCTACTAACCTTCATCTAAAAAAGGATACGTGCTTATGAAACTTAACCCTTGCACTCCCCATTTCAGCTTTCCCTGACAGCTTTCGTCCCATGAAGTCCTCCATGGGATGTATCTTTAAGAAAATCTTTTTATATTTTTTCAGCAGAAGCAATTAAATGCTGTTAAGAAGGAAGCCTGGAGAGCAGAAATCACTTGAAATCCGGGAATCCCTCTTAAAATGTGTCTAGGACCAGAGCCAAATATGAGCTAGGCCTAAGGAAGAGGGGATCACTTTTAGTCATCCAGAAGATCTTCACAGTTCCTAAAAAAAATTGCCTAAACTAGGGTAATTTACCCAGTAGAGGCTTGCTGCACAGGTGCAAGCTGCTGCTCAGCACTCCAGCTTGTGCCCAGGTTTCACACGTGCCCAGGTGAAGCTGAGACTCTGTAGCCTTCAACAGGGTTTTGCCTGGGTTGGCCCATGACTTGGGCTTCTGACCCAAAAAGGCAAGCGCTGAGAGCCATGTGAGAGTCACCAGTGGTCCACCACCACCACGTCGATCCTGGCATGGCCTGAAAGAAGCAGTGTTTGGACAAGCCAGTAGGAAAGGTACGAGCCTCAACAGGCAAGAGAAAGGTTGGATTAGAACAGCTTATCTGCCCTACTTCACAAGTACTCTTCCCTGGTTTCCTTGCTATGTATCTCAGAACAGCACATAAATGAGGCTCCTCCTAGAAATCTTCACCCATTCCTCAGCTTTAGTGATGCTTCCGAGCAGCTCACTTCTCAGTAGGATGTTTCTTTTTGTTAGAGAAGACATTGTAATACGTGTGCTATGTCAAGATACTCAGAATGTTATTCTGGCATTTCTTAAGTTACACGTACTTGATCTTGCAATCCTAATACCTCTTAGTACTCAATTTTTACATAGTTTTTGCATCCATGCACTATTATATATATCAGAAAATTAGCTGACACATGAATACTTAAGTAGCAATGGCTCAGGTCAGTGGCGCTCCCTGGAGAATTAATGATGGAATAGGAGAGCCAGCAGCCCAAAGAGGAGCTGAGGACTATCAACAGAGCATTAATTACCTGAGAAATGCCACGGGATGAGATTGTCATGTCTCTAGCAGGGATGCCTGTGAGTTTTAACTCTGGGGGTTTGGCTGAAATCTATAAAGCATGTGTAAAGAATGGGTTCTGGCCCTCAGCTTTATGCTGCAAGAGAACAGACACTTTCACTGTTATGCAAAAGCAGCTGGAGGGTTTAAAACTTCCTGCTTGAAAGTCATTAGATCACCCCTAAGCAAAACTGAACTTCCCACTGACGAAGAAGTTTGAAAACATTGACTCTGGCTTATTTAATTTGGTATAGTCCCTTGAATCTATTAAATTAACACTAGCTGCCAGACATTTTTCTCTGTGTTCTGTTCTCCACTTGATCTTTTCTTGCCTGAATCTAAACATTGTATCAGTAAGGCTATCGCTTGCATCAGATATTTTTCCCTCTTATCTTAAATTATCCTGAGGTAAAAGATGTCAAATCAGTGTATTGTTTGATGTCATGTGTAAGTTTATATAATACAGCAGGGTAAATAAAAGTAATTCTTTTTTTAAGTTTGTGATGGAGAGAAATTAAGTCAAATTCTTGGATTGTCCTAATGACTCTATTTTAATTGTAATAAATGCAACATGTGTGCTGGATCTAGAAGGAAACATAGTATTTTATACAGTGTCCCAAATGATCTCATCAGGAGAAATATGCTGAAACACTTCAGAGATTATAACTAGAAATGTATTTATATACACAATTTTTCATGTATTGGTTGCTGAGAGAACAGATGTTATGCTATTATTTCTAGATTTCTAGGACCTCTATACACAGTTATGATTTAGAACAACATTGAATTAAGGAAGCATCTACAGAATCTTAAAAAGAAAGTCTTGTGTGTGCGTGAGGAGAGGGGGTGCAACTCCCAAAGACCATGCCAACGGATCATGCCAATGTCAACAGGAGCTCTGTCTTTGCCTTTTGGTGAGGTGAAGATAGCACTGTAGATATGTGGGGGTCATGTATGCCACTGAGGTATTTAACCCTACCTCATGCTCCTGCTTGACCTGAAAGCCCAGTTTACCGTGAAGAAAGAAAATAAAAGCACCACATATAGCTCAGTAGATCCTCTATTCTGTGGTTGAAACCATTAATAGTATATTGTAAGCCCTGAATAAGAGGAAGTACAGCAATCTTATCTCAGGCCCTGGAAGTGCTTATCTTAGAGAACGCCATACAGTGCTGTGATATTTGCATTGCACTGTGACCATGGCTTCCTATAGCAGTCAGCAACAACTGTGCTTTGCTTATGTAAAGCTGCAAGAAAGGGCTGCAACATACCCTGGCTCATTTCATCACAGGAATTATTGTGCTGTAGAAAACAGAGGCTTCAGTTGAGCCCTTACAGTAACAGCAGACAGCATGCAGAGTCCCTGAGCTGCTTCTGTTTTACCCAAGGAACAGAAGAAGCATTCCCATAGCAACCTGATGTTCTCCATTGTTTAACAGCAGCAGAAACAGCAGGCAGCTCAAGAAAGGTACTGTTTTCTGCTCTTGCAGCACCAGGTAACACTCCCAGCAAAGCACATACAGAACTTCCAGTAAATCTGATCCTACCAGATGAAAAGGACAAGGATAGATTTTTACTCAGTTTCTTTAAAACCCATGTAAAATCTGAGTCATCTTAAAAGAAAGTGCAGAACCATGCATTTGCTGTGTAATTACACCATTCCCAGAAATACTTATAGAGTTACACTGAAGATAAATATTTACATTCTCTAAAGGCTGAGTAAAAGTATTACTCAAAGCTGAACTATAAATTAGCCTGAGGCATGACCAAATACAAAACTATTACTGATCAATTTAATGCATATTAGATGACTAGACAGGAGACAGTGTACATCCAAACAGGTATTTGAATGTACAAAATAATGAATTACATTTCAATAGATTCAGTGAGAGAAGCTGGTAAGAAAGAGAAAGGAAGCCTGAAGAAGAAGCAGTATCTTAGGAGGCAAAAAGCACAATGGTTATTTGAAATCTTTTGAAATTAAGATGAGAATGATGAAAACAGTTGGCTACCTTCAGCTACATAATTCAGAATGGCTCCACTATCACAAGGACAGATAAATAAGAAATGAAACTAATTGAAATCAGACCTATTCTCTAAGGGAGATGTTAAAACAGGAAACAAGTAAGATGCTAGGAAGGGTATGAAAATGAAAATTACTTCAAATAAAGTGGAAGCAAAACTAAAAATTTAATATATACTTGACTAAAGCAACTCCATTTCAAAATTCTTAAGCTTCTCCTCCGAAATTTCAGCTGTGATAGCAAATGTTTGCTATAAATCTCTCCCATCAATGGAGGTAAAATATTACTGGCTAATATCAAAATAATATCCATATTCAAAGACCAGAGAAATAAAGTGAACTAAAAAACAGACATACATTAGCCAAACTTCTATGCCATTTAAGGTTTCAAAGAAAATCAGGAAGACAGCCTAATGAAAGACAGAATGAAACAGAAACCGGAGGAAAACACGACATAAGCATATCAAAGGATATCCCAGGCTAAACTTATCTTCCTTTATAAAGAAAAGCAAGCTTCTTAAAAAGCAAGCAAAGGAAACAAACTCTGAAGAACACCAGTTAGTATCTTGTAGAGAATTATTTGCTCAGTCAATGAAAGGATTATTGCAGTTAAGTAAGCCTGCAGGCAGCTACAGAATTGTTGACTGCAAGCTGTGCTGTAAGGAGAACTGTCAGTCTGGAAGAATCTAACCTGACCTTGAGCCACTCAGATGATGGAAGTAGTCAAAACAGATCATTACATTCAGTAATTCAAAACATAAGGCAGTATGCTCTGGTGCTGGGAGCCAAAGAGCTGGAATCAAGAAGGATGTGAGTACATTAGCTGAACAAAGGAAGAAAGAGGCAGACTTGGAGAGTGTCCGCAGTTTTGTGAAGGCAAGTCTTTCTCTACAAACCTATTTGAGTCCTCTGGATGGACCAGCAAGTGTGTGGATGAGAATGTCAATGGATAGATGATGTGTCTGGTTTTCTAACACTTTCAGTAAGGTTGTGTACCCAAGGACTCCAGGGAAACTTAGTGACCACGACATCAGAGGCAAATAGTAGGGTTATGCCACAGAGGGAAGTGACAAGTGGTATTCTGCAAGGGTCTGCCCTGGAACTTCCACTGTTTAACAAATTCAGAATTACCTGGAGAAAGTAATGTGGTGATAAAGCTTACTGATGCTTATTTATTCAGGGTGGTTGAAAAGGCCAATCCTCAACAATTTCAAGAGGACCTCATGAGACTGAACGATTGGATACTATCACACAGGTTAAATTCAGGTCAAACAAACATAAAGTTATCCCCACATGGAAAAAAAATTATCCTGATTTTAAATGTCAGTTGATGGTTTCCAAGCTGACCATTACCACTCGAGAGCAAAATTCTGAGGTCATGATAAGTAATTCCATAAATAAATCAACCTAATGCTTGGTAGCAGTCAAAAAAAGCAAACTGAACATTAAAAGGAACAAAAAATAAAACCATGAACATCGCTATGTCTCTGTACAAATCCGAGATTTATCCACAAATTGAATACTGTGATAAAAAGAGAAATTATTAAGCCAAAGTATCCCATCCTGTACCAATTTCTGGACACGTATTTAACTCAAAAGATGACTCTCACAGTGGTCAGAAAGATATTTCTCTTGACGTTTCCTATTTTCCCAGATATGCCAAACCACACATCTGGCCGTAGCTGGAGACAAGGCACTATCCATTTTCATCTGCGAGCTACCTGCACAATGTTGCTGTGATAAGTCAAATGTAGGTTTAAGACACATTAGGATTACTTCCAGCAGAGACTGAACTCACTGTCCTTATGCACAGAGGAAGGAATTGTAAGTTTCAAAAAAAAAAAAAAAGGCTTTTTCAGGACTTCACATGGTGGCATTTTTTTTTCCACTGGAAGCATAAATCTTTGCAGTATGTGTAAATCTGGAACAGACTGGCTACTGGGATAAAGAAGAGAATGGAGAGCCTAACCTACAGTAAACTTATTTGTTTCATGCAGGAAGTACAGAGGTGATATGCTGTTCTTCATGAATATATTTTATACTGTTCTCTTTGAATATGTTAGGGTATCAGACAATGTGAAGATACTTCAACATTTTGTATCCCTGAGACTCCTACATTAGCATGAACACTGGTCATTGCAATAAACCATTACTTCTCACTGAGTCTCGGTGTACCACTCAGATTTACGGGAAAAAAAAAAAAAAAGAAAGAAAGAAAAAAAAAAGCCAAAGGAAGTATGCTTTGTTCTGTAATGGTAGTGCTTGATAGGGTAAAGATAGCAAGACGTATGTACAGGTTTTTTCCTGTGTGCAAGACGTACATGTAGGTGATATTAACTACAGCAGTGTCAGTGCATCTACTCATGCTGTTGCGTAACAGGCTGATAAGGAAGCAATGCAGCCTGACTGATCCATAAGAAACTGTTGTAGGTCTCATCTGCACCATACACTCAGATGGCATTCTCTCTGATTTACAGCCCAGCATGTTCAGTTCTTATTACACGCAGTTTAGAGTGTTTTAAACTCCTCTGTAGTTACCCAGTAGAACAACAGTGTTTTGTCTTACCGCATCTCTCCCTGGTTGTCCAGGAAAAAAACATCTTGAAAATAGCAGAATGGTAGAGTATGTGTTAAATGTAAGATTACTGACAGTTATTTGTTTCCATGCCTATTATTTTGTTATTGGAAAATAAATACATTTGCCATCTGCTACATCAGTGACCCACACAGCATATCAGTAGAGCTCTGTCCATGTGGCATCACCTGTGATCACTCTGAAAGTCTTTTTCTGACACAGCAGCAACCCCAATATAGTTACTAGAATTGCCAGAACGTACACTGGAGACACAGTGATTAAAATGCTGCAGAATGAATTTCAGTCTGGAAATTATCTGAGACCTGAATGCCTGATAGAGATTATCAAATCTAATAACTTTTTGCCTAATGGCACATTAAAAGCAGTTTTAAATTAATTGTTGAAACCAAGCAAACATCCAAAAATCTGATCGCACAGCTTCAATTTTGTAAACCAAATCAAAGTATGTGTTTAATTTAACCCAACTTAAGCAACTCTTAACTTCATAGACACAAAAAGCCCAGGAAACCAACTGCATTTGTATGTGCTTGCAAAAATCAGAGCCAAAACCCATCACCGACCTTCTCTCCTCACAAAGAAAAAATGTCCTTTCTTTCTGTTCCAGAGCACTTGTGGTGGAGACGAGGTTCATCGCTTTGCTGTGAGTTTGGGGTGGGGTAGCGGGAGTTGGGAAGGAATGTATGGAAAGGAGAAAAAAATGAAGTAGACATTTCGCAACAATCTCCAACGAAAGCCACCACAAGGCTTGCCAGCACTGCCAAATGGATTGGGTAAATATGAGTTTCAACAGATTTCTTCAAAGATGTGGTCCTGGTTTGAAAAGCAACTCCATAAATGTGATTGTTTATGTTTGGGATTTATTGCATCTCAGCAGCTTGAGCCTAGATGTGTTCTGTTTAGTCAAAAAACCACAAAGCAAACAAAATCCTTTTCTTAAATAAAAATGACATTGTAGGGGCATTAGAATGATACAAGAGACAAATTTACCACATTCTTTCTGATAATTGTTCCTGAAGTTTTATTACTGTTCTTCCTTTCACATATGAGATTAAGTACCTGCTATGCAGAATTGCAGGAATTACTAAGTATCAGCAAGGTGCAGTGGCATTTATGTATGCTAT
Organism: Tragopan temminckii; assembly: GCA_028571105.1. Lineage (NCBI taxonomy): Eukaryota > Metazoa > Chordata > Aves > Galliformes > Phasianidae > Tragopan > Tragopan temminckii. The sequence continues at coordinate 14,008,334 of JAOWBP010004700.1, read as the reverse complement.
AGACAGTAGTTACATGGTGCTTGTTTGGGACATTTGTGAAACCATACAAGTAAAATTCAATGCAGATAAGCAGAAATCAGTCATTATACATAGGGAGGTGGAAATTTTAAGTCTGCTCAGGATTTCCTGGGATTAAGGCTGTAGCCCAGCAGATGAAAGTGTATAAACCAAAGTGTTATCTGAAACAGAATAAACCTTAGCAAGTTTCCAAAAGCAAATATTTACTTGTTGCATTTAAATATCAGATATATCCTTCAGACCCGTGAGCCTTTATTCTGGATTCTTACCACTAATTCAATATGTCAAAACAAGTTCCTCTCAGGAGAGCAAATATAAACATAGGTTTACAAAATAAACCACAAACCTCACTATTGCTTTAGACCTTGTTAACAAAGGGTAGTATTTTGGCAGCCAGAGAAGTCATTTCATAAAATTACTCATTACAAGTTGAACTAGGCTGCACAAAATTACTGGCTTCTACTCAGTCAAAAGTGGTTTAGCTACCAAGTATTACAGTGAATCAGTAATGGCAAAATCAAAGTCCTCAGATATCCCAGATTAGAGAGGTCTGCCCATCTGTCTCAGGCTTAGGCTGCACGAGGTTTCAAAGATCTCTTTGCCCTTTCTAGAAGTTATTTCTTAGCCAAGCAGCTAGGCCATATCCTTTTACCTTCTTTCTATCCAAGACAAGAGGCTCCCAAGCAGCATTTTCCACCTAGACTTCACATTTTCATTCTGTTTCTGTCTTCTACAGAAAGAGCAGATGCATAAATGGAAGGAGGCAGGAGTTGAAATTCTAGACAACTACGAACTTTTGCCCAGAGCTGCCTGACTAGGTGGTGCTGTTGAGCCAGCCCTTTCCCTACAAATGTTTTTGCTCAAGCATGATTTCTGATTCTCCTGGCTGAGGACATGCCCTCATGTCTTATGTGTAGCCCACTACGGAAACTGCATTCAAGATCAAGAGACCTTCCTGAGGCACACCTCATTACAACACCTGAATACAAATATACACGTATGGATTTAGTCTACTCTGCCCCTTCCCACCTTCCCCAGTAAAGAGATGGTCAATCAAGTGTAATCCTTTCTTCTCCTCACACTCAACATGACCTCATCCCAGCTTTCCATTTAGCACCGTTTTATAACCTCCACTTCACACCCCAAGGTATTTTTATTCCCCAGCTCAGGGTAATTTTTATTCTCTGGTTTTCTGTCCCCAGCCACTTTCATCATTTCCCACCCAATGTCCTCTGCCTACGACCTTCCAGCAAAATAATGCCCTTCAAAAATAAATAAATACATGAGTCTTTTTGAGTCCATAATTTCAAGAGTGTACAGCTGATGCCTAGCAAAGCAGTTGTAAAGTCTCCTAACAGAAAACACAAAGAAGTCTTAATAAATAATGGTATTTTTTTGCTGCAAGTTTCCTATAACAAGAAGCTAATTTCCTTTCCTAGATGCACTTTCCTGTGTTTTACCCCTTTACTGCTTCTTCCCATTCTTTTAGTCCCTTCTGTCCCTGAAAACATTCAGATGGTAGAAGAAAGGAGAGGAGAAGGACTTGTTTTCTATCTAAATAAATTGAGATTTTATTTGCTATCTGGATTTTTTTCTGTTCTGTACATTTATTTAAAAATGTCTAAATAAATGATAGCCCTGGGAAATGTTTGGTTTAGTTCTGGCAAATCTGAAGAAGAGGAGGATAGTCTTGTGATGGTGGTGCTTTCTAGAAGCATGGATGGGGATTCCAACTCAAGAGCAGCCCTATGACACCTAGGAGGATGTGCAGCTTGCCATGGACTAAACCCTCTGATGTCATGGTGGGCACCTTTTAGGAAATACAGTTGTCAATTCTTCAGTTTCACTGCTAAACCTGAGGACTCACAGGATAATGTTCTCCGTTATAGATAACCAGTTTCCAGGAAATCAAGGTTCAAAACTCATATCCAGAAAAGAGTCCGTTGTCAGCATCAGCTCCTGCACAGCTTCTAGTATCTTGTTCCCTTCCCACCAAGCACAGCTCTGGGGTGAGTCTCGGCTGCTTGGAGAACTGATTGGTTGCCAAAGAGGCAGAACCATTCACTGGCACACCAGAACAGCAGAATGATGTGGGCAACTGAGGAGGAAGTGAAAGAAAATGAAAGGCTGGATATGACAAGCATGGAGGCTGTCCTGATCCATTCCCCTGGCTGAAGGCACCTCATCTGCATCATCTTCTTAATAAACAATGGTTACATTTAACAAATTGCCCTGTGCTGAACCCCCTCTGCCAACCACATGCTTTTCTCAATTATCCTGTTTGCATGAATTATAAGGAGCTCTGACTGATTTAGAACAAAAGTAGAGCATATCAAAATAGTTAAGTTGTCTTTGTTTTGTTTATCATTTCTGAAATACTTCATTGTGTAATATTTAAAAGTCTGGGTTTGAATCTGTTATCTCAAAACATCATAAAACAGACAAGCAAATGAGCTTTGTCAGGATACGCACTAAGAGCATTTCACTTCCATCGGTCACACAATTTGCAAACAACACGCCATTTGTATGCACTCAGTGTGCTTCCTTCTGGCTCAGTCAGTTTCAGATCATGTTGGTGATTTATGAGATGTTACACTTACGGGTCATGCTAACGCAAATGCGCAAGGAAGAGTATCAGCTGCAGAGACTCATTAAAAAAAAAAAATTGCATGCAAGTGGATTGGTTCTGCTTGACAATCAGGATGACATTTTACAAGATGTGGAAAGGAAACAGCTCACAGGCATTCTTCATTTCTGTTTTCAGGAATATAAAAAATAAAATGAGTACATTTTTTTCCCTATTTTATGAGCTGATTCAGCCCCACTGAGGCAGTCAGGTACATCTGAGCCAGTTTAAGGAGAACTCACAAAATCGTAGAATTGTCTGAGCTGTAAGGGACCTTTAAAGGTCATCTCGTCCAACTGCCCTGCAACGAACAAGGACACCTACAGTTAGATCGGGTTGTTCAGAGCCACATCCAGCCTCACCTTGAGTGTCTTCAGTGATGGGACTCCCATCATTTCTCTGGGCAACCTATTCCAGTGTCTCAACATCCTTATTGGAAAAACTGCTTCCTTATATCTGATCAAAATCTCCCCTCTTTTAGTTTGAAACTATTTCCCCTTGTCCTGACACAACAAACCCTGTTAAAGAGCCTGTTGCCCTCTTTCTTACAGTCTCCCTTTAGCTGCTGAAAGGTCATTCTCAGGTCTTCTCAGAGCCTTTTCTTTTCCAGGCTGAATAGTCCCAGCTCTCTCAGACTGTCCTCATAGGGGAGGTGAGCCATTCCTTGGATCATTTTTGTGGCCCTCCTCTGGACACACTCCAGCTCATGTACTGAGGACTCCACATCTGGATGCAGTACTCCAGGTGAGGCCTCACCAGTGCAGAGCAGGGGGTCAGGATCACCTTCCTCACTCTGCTTGCCACACTTCTTTTGATACAGCCCAGGATCCAGTTAGCCTTCTGGGCTGTGGGTGCACACTGCTGGCTCATATCCAACTTGCTGTCCACCAGTACCTCCAAGTCCATTTCAGCGGGGTGTGCTCTATCCTTTCCTCCTCCAATTTATATTTTTAGTGCGGGTTGCCACAACTCAGGTGCAAGACCTCACACTTGACTTTATTAAACTTCATTATGTTCTCCTAGACCCACTGCTTGAGCCTATGTCTCTCCGAATGGCATCCTATCCCTCAGGTGTGTCAGTCACAGCACACAGCTCAATGTTGTACACAGTCTTGCTGAAGCTGCACTTGACTGAAATGTCAATGTCATTGATGAAGATGTTAAAGAGTATTGGTCCCAGTACTGACCCCTGCGGTTTATCACTTGTCACTAATTTCTGTTTGGACATTGAGCTATTGACCGTTACTCTCTGTGTATGATCTCGCAACCAGATCCTCATCCATTGAACTGTCCACTCTTCAAATCCGTATCTTTCCACTTTGGAGAGGAGGATGTTATGGGGGACCATGACAAAGGCCTTACTGAAGGCCAGACAGATGACATCAGTGGCTCTTCATCCATTGATGTAATTATGCGTCATAGAAGGCCACTAGGGTGGTCCCAAATCAATTCCCTCTCTTTCATGTGCATAGCTATATAGATAAGAACATGTATATATTCCAGGATAATCTTATCCATGACCTTCTCCAGTGTAGAATCGAGGCAGACAGGTCAGTAGTTCTCTGGCTTGTCCTTTCTACCCTTATTAAAAATGGGTGTAACACTGCCTTTTTGACTTCTTGACTTCTGAAATTGACTTCCTCCCTGGAAGTCACCAGAGACTTCACCTGACTGTCACGACTCTTCAAATACCATTGAGAGTGGCTTGGTGACTACAACTGCTAATTCCCTCAGGACCCTGGGATGCATTTCATCAGAATCCAGAGACTTATAGTTTCTCAGGTGGTTGGTCACAAACCTCACCTTCACTTATACTGGGAGGGACACTGCTCCCCTGTTCCTGCCTTTCCACTCATCCACTTCAAGAGTATGTAAAGAGCAACTGCTAGTGAAGACTGAAGCAAAAATGTTGTTGAATAACTCAGCCTTCTCATCCACTATTACCAGCCGGCCTGTATTGCTCACTAGGGCATTAGGCCTTCTTGGACTTTCCTTTTCTGGTTGATGTACATGTAGAAGTCTTTCCTGTTATTCTTTGTACTTTTTGACAAGTTCAGTTCCAGTTGGGCCTTGGCCTTTATGACCCCATTCCTACCCAGCCTAACAGCATCCCTACAATCCTCCCACCTGTCCCTGCTTCCAGTACCTCTGCATTTTCTTCTTACTCTCCAGTTTTACCAGTATGTTCCAGTTCAACCATTCTAGTTTCTTGCCTTCCTTTCCTGACTTCCTGCCTGTGGGGGTGGAAAGATGATGTGCTGCGAGGAAAGCTTCCCTAGGGATCTGCCAGCTCTAGTATGCTCCTTTGCCCTTGAGGGCAGTTTCCCAGGGGGTTTTGCTGACTAACTCCCTGAAGAGCTGGAATTTGGCTCTCCTAAAATTCAGCATCCTGATTTTACTCTTTGTCCCGTATTCTTCAGGAGTGTGAACTTCATCACTGCACAATGACCATATCCCAGGCAGCTTCCAATTGTGATGTCAGAAATCAGTTCACTTGCTCTGGTGAGCAACGGGTCTGGTATTGCACTTACTGCAACCACCTTGTTTCAGCAGATGGAGTAACACAGAACCAGCAGGCACCCACCTGGAAGTAAAGCCATTACTAAACAGCAGTAATTTAGTAAACAGGCTCTGTCAGTCCTATGAAACTGCAATTTGCATCTTAACCCTGGATTAAGATATGGAGATGGCTAGCGAATATAAGAAAGGAGTTTTCTTCTGTTCGTCATCCTGGCTGGTCAAGGATGCAATTTTCTATGTTATGGTAATACAAAGCCTAGTGTAAAACAACAGGAATTACAATGGGAAAAACTGGCATTGGATGTGCACCACAGGACCTGTCTATGGAAAGATTCCATTAAGAATACTCCAACTGGTGCAGCATAAACAAGATCACTTTGCAACTGCAATTGAATTGATCTTTGTGAAATTCTCTCTCCCCGGATCTTACTGCTGTAGAAATTAGGACTCACTGATCGTTATTTGAAACAGATCCCATAACATGGCTTTAAAACTTTCAAATCCTAAACTTGAAAATTGTTCTTTTATTGGCATACTTAGCTCTTTATGGTCCAAGTATGCTTCGTAATTGAAAATTATAAATCACCTAATAAGCATTTTTGGACCAGTATTCTCTCTCTCAGGAATCTGCAGCACACAGACATTCATATGAGCATGCAAACTTTGAAAACTGTGATGTGTACAAAAGCCCTAATTTGAGTGAGAACCTTAGGTTCATTCCTGGCATTCTGCAGATAGCAGACAAGCCTCAGCATAGATCATATTTTACAAAGATCACAATGCTGTTCCTAAAAAAAAAAAAAAAAAAAAAGTTCCTACATAAAAAAATAATTAAAGGAAAAAAATAAACCAAGACCACAAAAACAGAACTTTCCCCCACATCATCCCAAGAAGAATTGTAACCAAGGAGAAAAGAGAACATGGAAGCTTTCTGTGGAGATTTGCCCATTTGTATACATCTGGTAGAGAAAACGTCCATGTCTCTGCTTCTGCTCCCATGTTTTCTGTCTCCTGAGCTAACACAGACGTCATCAGGCAGGAGAGAGAAGGACTCATCGGCACGTGGAGCTGGCTCACGCGAGCTGACCTAACGCTGTACTCCAAGCCAGGATCACTTCAGATTCCTCCATCCAGTTTCTTCCATCCTGTTTAACTCTATGCTTTGGTTGTAAATTAGAGTAAATATATCTGTAGCCAATTTTTTTCTTTTTTTTCCAAAGAGGGAAGTCAGGAAACAAACTTTACCATTCTAAAGCACTATCCTCAGGATTTTAACTTCAGGTAGCGTTGTTCCCTAGAAAGCAAAGGAGAAGGGTTGAAACACTTTGGGAATAGAGTCCTGCTCAGAAACCCCTTTTGGACAACTGGGAGCAGCTTTGCTAATGCTGCCTCAGATATCCTAACCTTTTCTTTTCTCCAGAGGAAAGAGCAAACTGGGCACAGACAGCTGAAATTGAGAATTCCATTTTTACAGACAACAGCATATCACTGAACCCTTTCTCTAAAGCAACCTCATTCTCTAAAGCAACTTCATCCATGATCTTCACTGCTCAATATTTTCCCAATTTGCCATCACACTGGACTACAATTTTGCTACATACTGGAGCTAGCTTTCATACTAAACAATTTTAAGAGTCTCAGACCCTGAAATAGTGGCAAGATGACCAGCCCAAAAAGCCAGTGCCCTATTCTAAAGTCCTAATCACAGTCACAAGCACAATAGAATCCAAAACCATTAGAAAGTCAACTCAGCACAGAAAAAAGTTGTTATCAAGAATCCAAGACTCGTTAGATCTACATGTAAGAATAATTTCATAATCAGATGAGATCCACCTGAGAATCCTGCTTCTCCCAACAGCCGGGAACAGAAGCACGGGTGCAAGAACAATTGAGCTATAGTGGTATTTCCATAAGACATTACCTCAGCTTCCTAAATTCTGTACATATAGAGGCAAAGCTTGTGTATTCAATCTATTTTCATCAATTTCCCTAAGACTTTCTTGATCCATTTTGGCTCAGCTGCAACTCACTCTGATTCAGTCCACCATCAAGTTTTCTGGTTGCTTCCCTGTTGCTGTTGCAATCACAGAAGACAAGAAGACAGAGCCAGATTTCCATGGTTTCACCCACACCAACCACAGAAAAAATATAGGAGACACGGCCAACTTGTATGGCTATGAAACAAACCAATACAGGTATATTGGCTCCCTACTTTCGTGTTCTTTGAACTTTTAGGATTTACTTTGGCATCTTGCTGCTATTCTTTCATGTGGGAAAGAAACCTGGCAGGAGAATAGAGAGACAACCACTCTCACTTTGCTGTGAGACTTGGTTGGGTTCTGTGGCTCCAGGTGAAACCTGAACAGAAGGAATAGCTCCAGTTCACACACTGTGCACTTCAGACATCATTGCTAACTCTCATTATAACTGCTCTCAGAATAAGACTATTCAGATCTGGCAGATGAGGATGAAAACTCTGGATTTAGTTTGCACTGAGAATAAAGGGTTTGAGAAGGGGAGCAACACCCACTCCCACAGCTATGACCCTGGATTCCTGCACTGCTACAAACTGCTGTTGTCACCTAATTTAACATCACTGCAGTTCAGATGAGAACATGTTGGTAAACAAAGCTGCAATGGAAGAGTAGCATCCTGTTTACATTTCACTGCAGGATGATTCATTTATGGCTCTTCAGCAGGGCAGAGGCTGTAATCATGCAAAAGGTCAGCAGTTTCTTCTAGGGCTTTTGCATTTAGCCAGATAGTGTTTAAGTTAAAAAAATCCGATGTTGATATAATCATGCAGAGCGTGGTCTTCGTCTTTCCTGGAAATCAAGAGTTTGACGTAGATGGAACCTAAATTTAAGGTATGGAAAACACTCAACTTTCTTTTGAAACCTGGTGATTGTCTTTAAACACAACAAACGTAATCCTTCTGCAAAACTTGTGATGAATGTTGGGACTGCGTCATCTCCCACAAGTCTCCAGAAGACACAGCACTGCCAGGCGTGCAAGGTGAAGGAAAAAGAAACAACCATGAACTTTAGTGACATCTATCAAAAGAGGCTGGGGGAGGCTATGTTGCTGTTTGGGTAAATAACTGCAGATGAGAAAAGTAATCTAAATCATTTTCCCTTCTACCACAAAGCAGCAGTCCTGCAGGATCTGGCAGTTAACTTCAGCATTAAGACAGCAAACACTACATCAAGTGTGGTAGGAGCTAATCTTTTTCTGATGAGCTATGAGTTTAATGTTTTCCAGAAATTTCATCTTCCACCCCCAACACTGAACTTTACCTTTCACATGCACAATTTACAGCCTCTTGTGCTGTGGTATTGCTGTGAGTGAAGCCCCAGGTAACAGTACACATGAAGCACTTGTCCCCTCTTCCCACTGGAGCACATTACACGAAATTCGTGCACGTGCTCCCAGATAAGCTATCAGTTTAGAAGCTGACACCAACTCTTAAATATAGCAAACCTTCCCAAGTAGTATCCTCTTCAAAACCTAAGCATAGCTTGTGTATACCAGAATACACACAAGGAACAACCTTTCCCAGCTGTTGGAACTGCTGATTTTACAGTGTTGCAGTGATTTATGTTGCAGTCAAATAAACATGCCCTCTGAAAAGGTTAGAGTCACTTACTGCTTTCCAAATACTCCCTCATATACATACTTCCAACACAAAGATGTTCGTAAATCAGCAACTACCTCACAAGCCCTCAAGAAACTGGATGTAATTACTACAGCAACAGGCCCTCGTTAAGGACTTGCTTTTTAAAAAGGGCTAATTAATTTGTGTGCACTTCTGATTGACTGTGATGAAAAGAAGCTGTCAGAATTACACAGGGCAGAGTTTCCTGTATGCAGCGCTCATGGCATCAGGCACACATCCATAAGAATAATTGCCCATACAAAGAACTCCAACCTGTTCATTTTCCATCTTTTCTAGACCACGATCTTAACTGCTAAAAGCTCAGATCTCTCTTTGTCTGAGAGGTTGAATAAATGCTAACTATTATATGTAATTCTATGCAAATTTTATAGATATTCACAGAAAGCCCAAGTGATTAGGAAACTCTGACCTGTTTTCATATAAAGCATGAAAGGAGAGAAAGGCTAGCCTGGATAGGAAAATACCTTGCTATCTGCTATCCACTCCATTCAACTATGACATGAAATAGAGATATTTTATTGCAATATTAAAACTAGTGTTGTCCAACCATGAATACTACATGCAGGAAAAAATGTAAAAATAGTTCAGTTTTATGCGTCCACATTTAATAAGTAGGAAGACTTAATCACAATTGTACTCGTGCACTACTAAAAAGGAAGTTCATAAGCTTTCTGAGCCAGAAACATACAACTGAATCATCACACCGCAGCTGGCCAGAATGAAGATAAAAATCAGAAGGAAGCCACCTAAAACTACAGTTCTGCTCGAGACAGAAGGCATCAGAACAGGGCCAACAGGAATAACAAATACATTGCTGTTCAGAGGTCAGTTTACCTGGTGACATTCCCCCAGTGTCACAACAACGAACCCACAGGTGGGATTGAGCCCAGCTGGCAGAAAAACCCATGCACCAGCAGAAGAGCCTTTGTCTCCAGCTCTGCCATCAGCTCCACCTGTGGTCATCTGGGTTGCACTTTCCAGTATTTGCCTACAGAGTCTGCAAAGCAACATTGCATCCTAGAGCGGACTTCATTTTGATGGTGCAATCTATGAAAAATGGGGGAAAAAGTGGTCAGGTGGGGATGCCAGGAAGGCTTGGTTTCTTCATGTTCTGGCACAGCAGAAAACAGCATTAATGGGCTTGTCAACTATGTTACTCTTTTACTCTTCCTTCAGTCTTCTGTAACATCCAATATTTTAGGTCAGACATTGGTGCTTTCAACAAGTAGCATATCTTGCACACAAAATACTTTATGTACTTAAATCCAAGGAGAAAAGACCTGAAGAAATGTGTGCAAGCTCTTTGAAGACAACAACTCTACCTAATCCACTGTTTTAAGAGTATTAAATATACTATTATAGATTTTAAGGTGCTGCCACCACTCAAATGCCAAGATTAAATGCACAACTCAAACGTTAAACCTGCTGCCAATTACAGCCATCCAAACCTTTTCCCAAACTCTGGTAATTTTGTTTTATTTGTTTTATTTTGGGTTTGACGTTTTTTTTTTTTTTTTGTCTTTAGAAATCCTTTTTGTCTTAGCAAAACCATCCCTGATTTCACTGTTAAACTCTGAAGAATCTCAAGGAATCTAAACATTCATCTTTCATCCATCATCACAAAGGTACCACCTCCGTAGCTGGTACCACCCTTCTGGATGGGAGTATGCAGTTCTTTTGGAAAACCATTTCTCCCTCACCCTCCCTTACTAAGCATTCATTCTTCCACTGCCAACGGCAGAATACTACAGGATATCTAAACACTAGAGAGCAGTTTCTTTTGCAAAAGGACCTCCTCTGAGGTGGACAAACATCAGGCATTCAGCCTCTAAAATCTTTTCCTACAAACCTTCCATTCTGACAAAGAAAGACTTGTTCCTCTGCTTTCCTCTCCATTTCATTTGTGTGCTTTCTTTGTTCCGCTCCATTCCTGGCAGAATACATGGAGAACGATAGACAGCAGTGGAGACACACAACTCGCTCACTGCTGTCAGTGGTTATTTAGCACCTAGCACGTACAAAAGACTCCACAGAAGCAATCCAGTATTAAGGCCAAACCCTCCCGTGGCTTCTGTTTTGGCTGAGCAACAGACAAAGTGGACAGCCCACAGCTGTCAGGAGGGCTTTTTAGACTTCTGTGTGCAATAATAAATGGGACACTTCAACTAATCTGCTGCAGTGAAGTCAACAGAAGTTTAAGACTCCGTTCCTCCGACACATGTGCTTTTACTTCCCCTATTGTAGCAACAAGAGGGAAAATTTTTGAGCATCAGAAAAGGTTAGCAGCTTTGACTATCACCTACCTCCAGCAGGGATTAGGCTCTGCAGGGCAGAGTCCAGTGCAGCATGGAATGTGCTTTGGTGTCATACTCGCCATATAGCAGTGCAGCATGGTGATGCAGAGCTCATAGGGCCATGCACAGCCCCATCAGCCACACAAATTGGATGCCCTCACACCATGATTGCACACATCCAGAGTCTGTGTGCTGGGCCTCACCACAGAAATTGTCTCTAGAGCATGGACCTGGATGTGACCTCTGTTCCAGGAACCAGGAGCCCATTGCCTCAGCAGACAATAGTCATAGTGGCAGGTTTGCACCTACTGCCCATTCCTGAAAATCCCCCTCTTTAGAGACATTCAAAAGCAGCCTGAACACGGTCATTGGCAGCTTGCTCTGGGTGTCTCTGTTTGAGATGAGCTTACATCAAGTGACAGCCACAGATCCCTGCCAACTTCAGCCATTTCTGACTCTGTGAAATCTGGGCCATTTCCAATCCTATTGATGACAACTGTACAACCTCAGTTCAGTTACGCTATAAAACTCAGGAAAATTAAAATGTGACTGACTCTACCTAGTGTTCAAGTTGAGGAAAGTAGAATCAGAATACAGCAAGAGATTTAAAGCTCATAAAATGCAAATCAGCATGCTTAGATGAACACTGCCGGCTGGTGTCAGGTCCAAGAAAATCTTGACTTTGTATATAGACATGGTTCTGGTAAGAAAATATCTCTGTTCCTACTGAGCTTTTTTGGAGTGGGAAAGAAAAATGTTTTAATTAAGCTGTCTCTGCATGGATGAAAATCAAATCTGGTACACAGGAGCTGTGCAGTTTATATAACTTGAGAGACGTAGGAAGAGAGGTGAAAATTGCTCAAATCAACATGGATACAAAAATGCTCAAAGTCAATAAGGAGTGAAATATCTTATTTTCATAGCTCAATAAAAGGGGAACAAAATGGAGCTTTAATATCTGCAGGTAATGAGTTACAGCAACACAGGTTAGGTAATTTGTCTTTCCCTCTATTTTGTTTCTTTTGTGACCAGTAGTAATGCTAAATAACAGGGAAGTGTATTTGCATTCCATTTAGAAAAGATACCATGCACAAAAGCCAAGACCTGATTGCTGCTTCTGTTTCACAAAGGTAACCCCATGCCCATTGTAACATCTATAAAATGAACAAATAAACATGATAGGTTCATTGGACTGTGTTCGTTTTAACCCCAGAATATATTAATCTGTATGTACAAATGCTGCAAGAAGAGTCCTCTGTTTCTAAATTACACATTGTAGGTTTCAGACATACAATAAATAACCTTTGGAAAGACTGTCTCTGATTTCATAGAATCATAGAATTTCCCTGCTTCATAAGCCAATTTACTGCTCAAACACAAATGCAAATTACGCGCTTAAGGAAAAAAAATATTTTCTTGGGAAAGATCCTAAAAGGCAGAACCATTTGTGACACACTTCGTGCATGCACTTGAAAGCAGCAGCTCCCTGTAGCAGCCTTCTGTCCTGCCATGCTTCCCTAGCTGGAGGAGTACGCAGCAGAGGGATAGACCATCCTCCTTGCTTTGTGGGGAATGATCTGACATTTTCAGGAGATAATAGGTGACCTGGTATCTTGAGAAAGGTGGCCATCACTAGATGCATCTACTGAGAGATATTTGTAGAGAGTTCTGAAGGTATCATCTGTGGGCTATTGAACGGGAGGCACAGAGAGGAGGCAGCCCAAATACCCCTTATTGGCTCTTCCAGGTCCTCACTCAGATATTTTCAGTCCATGCACAACAGACTCAGAAAATAACCTGTAAGCCCTGAGCCTCCACCAGAGCAATTACATTTTGCTTCAGCAAGAGACAGTTTTAATCAGCAGCAAGCATATGTGGCTCTGACTTGCTATGACTCTTCTGAAGCACTGTGTGTCTGGAGGGAGATGTCCAGCTTACACGCAGTAGCATGTACTGCAGGTGGGTGCCTTCCATAGAGGTTGAGGCTCCACCAGCTGCAGCAACCTACATAACTTTGGATACCTGAGCCTGAGTTCTACAGCAGTGGTTGTAAAAATCAGACAAACATGCCCTTTATCAACAAAACATCTACAGGACAATGAGTTGGTTCAAACACAGAACTGAAGCAGGACTGGTCTTGTAGTCTTTGTACTGCATAAAGATATGCTTGAATGCACACAGACATGCACACATGTATACATTGGCTTTAAAGAGTTTTCTGTGGGGTTAAAAATCAACAGCATTACAGTATACTTGGAAGACTGTTTAAACAGATTTCCATCTCCAACAGAGGGTTACAAAGAGTTGAACAAGAAAAAAGCTCAAGCCTTCAGCAGAAGGTACATTTCCTACTTCAAAACTCTCACCTGCAGAACATGCTGCATCCACACATCCTACAATTGTAGCATGGTTGTTCAGTGCTGCAGTGCTTCTCCTTGCTCTGCTGTCCAGTTCCTCCAGAGAAAGCACAGAATGGCAAACACATCCAGCAGAAGTGCCGTCACAACCACTACTGTCCCGGAATCCTGACCCTTCTTATTTTGCATTCTGCTTTTACCTGTAATGTGAGAAATGCTGCAAGATGCTCTTTCCTAGACAAAAAAAAAAAAAAAAAAAAAAAAAAAAAAAAAAAAAAAAAAAAAAAAAAAGTTT
>JAOWBP010004700.1:13958188-13968953 GCA_028571105.1 Tragopan temminckii | reverse complement strand
ACCAAGAAACGCTGAGGACTATGATCGTGACATACAGCAAAAATCTAAGTGTTTATTTAAGTTTGGCAGCAGGATGGAGACAAGTGATGTGTTACAGTAGAGGAAAAATTTTAAAAAGGTAAGGAAGGACGCAAGATCATAGTTAGGAATGGAAGGCAAGCATTAAAATTTATAACCTGAAGCCAACAGAACTGAAGCAAAATTGAGCACTGCCTTAGACAAGAGTGGGAATGACATATCTGAAGAGATGATGAAAGCACGTGAAGAAAAAAAAAAAAAGGCAAAGCATAATCTGCAAGGCAATATAAATGCATGAAGTTCTCACCATGATAACCACTTCCCATATGCCACAAGATCTACAACAGCTACAAAGACATTAAGAATACATTAAGCAAATTTTCTGCTACAAAACAACCTCTTTCAACAGAGTCACCATCGTTAGCTATGCAGTTTCACCAGCCATTAAGGAGAGCCACACTCACAAAAATCTGCTCCAACAGAAGTGACCCACTGTCACCATCACCACTGCTAAAACACGTCACCTACTGCCACACTGTGCTTATGTGCACTGCTTGGTCTCCATCAACTTCAGCAAGTGACAATGAATGCCAGTGGGTACCATTTTTTTTCACATGGGGAAATTCAGTGACACACCTTTGCTTCATCCACACTTCCACATCAGACACCACTGTATCAGACTGCCCCTCTGCTGCCACCTGTCACACGGTATAAACGTTTAATTGGATACTGGAGGGAAGGTTCAACGTCTACTGCCATACCACCAACATCCACCTCTGACATCATGGATCGACATAATAAAATAGGAGTCATTACTTCAAAAGCAGCCTTATATCATTAACACTGACACTACAGAATTCAAACTAATAGCAAACGCGCCTCTGCTTGTTGCCATTAACCCACACGATGCATCATTTAGAAACGGTGTGCAACTTTTGCAACTACAAAGATAAACACTGAAAATATCATTGTAATGCAGCCATGAATGAACATGAGTGAAAAATGTAAGTCCCGAAGTTAAATTCGGTTGTTAGCCATTAACACTAAACATGTTCTAGTAATATTTTAATTATTCCACTGATCAAAATAAGTAGGAAAAAAAAAAAGGAAGCCACAGTAAGAGATTTTGCTACTCTGGAAAGTATGCTGAAATTTTTTTTTTCCCCACCACCAACTCTATCAAGGAACCAGTAAACAAAAATTCACTAGTTCTTCCATTAATACCATTTGCAGCACTCGAGGTGCCGTTCAAAATCCACTATTTGAAATTCAACCTCAAATAAACAATAAATACATTTAAATACAAAGTATTCATTATCAAATTTTATAGAAGTCCCTCTCAATTTGAGACCTGGAAACTCTCCACAAACTTGGAGATGGGAGAGGAAAGAAGAGAAAAAACAACTAGGCAGTCAGAAAGCCACAAAAAATTGTCAAGTGATTTATGTGGTTAATGAATTGTAAGGAATCTGAATATCAGTTATAAGCAAGCTTTCAATTAGTCACTACAAATCCAAAAGCTCCAGACTTGCTGATTGTAGGTAACATTTTAGACTACAGCTTTGCACGTTAATTTACATAAACATAACCTGCTACTATCACCTTTAGAGTTTCATTTCTTTTAATAACCTTGAAGAACAATCACACTCTCAAAGTATAAGTAATAACACTTCAAATATACTGTTCAAGTCATACTTGATATACTGCATCTGAGCTGCTACACCGTGTGCAAAAATCATGCAGTTTGCATTTTCCCCACATGATGGAGATATCAGCCTATCAAGACTGTTGTTCCAAAGAACACAGTAAACTTCATAATCAAGAGGAAATTTATGAGCAATTTCTGGAAACTAAGAAATTATCAATTCAGCTGGACAAGAAAAAAAGCAAAACAGATTTCTGAAGCATAAGTCTTACTGCTTTAACACAAAGTAACAGTCAACCTTGAAAAAAAAATAAATTCACCCTTCTGTCTGCAATTGCTTCAGACGCATTTTACAGAAATCCTTCCATAAAAACTTTGTCTGTATTCCAAGACGGCCTCACTATTCACGTCAGCCCAATTACAGTACTGCACTGATGCAAATATATTATTTCCAGGCCTGAACTAAGGCTTCTCAGCAGTGGACTAAGTGGACTTTGCTATGTAAGTAACAGGGAAATGATGTAAAAATTATCCTTCAGAAGAAATCAGTATCAATAGATGAAGTGGATTTCAGTCAAAATGTGAGCTGTATCAGTCATATTAAGAAAGCTGTTATGGTTTTATGATTTTTGGTTATCAGTATTCCACATCATAACATCATGTAGTGCACTGGGAGTTAAAGTGTTAATGCTCCAGTTCAGGCACCTGTCTGGAAGAGAAGAAGAACTACGTACCCCAGGGGGATCTGCAGTCAGAGAGGAGATATAACCCCTGGCAAGGTCACCTGATGCCCCCTTCTTCGTCTGCTCTCCTCCCTGCTGCTCAGCCGGACTGCGCATCTCACCTCAGCGTTATGGTGAGGCCTATCCGCCTTTCGGACACTCTCATTATATTTGGTTTATTAACTTCAATTCTAATTATATTGTATTACAGTGTTTTATCTTGCATTCCAATACCATACTTAGTAAATTAGTTTGTTTCTCCTCAGCTCGTTGCCACTGTTTTTAATTATTTTGGGGTCCCCAGTTTCCCTTGTCCGGAGGCATGGATTCATGAAATCCCTTCGCTCCAATAGTCATGGAACTGGGCCAAACCAGCCGGTAAACCGTTAACAGAAAGCACATTCATATTCCCAATTTCACTGCATTGATTTTTCTAACACTAGCCTTTACCTGCATGAGGAAACAGCCCTAGCAATCCAAGATGGAGAAAGACCCAAAATCCCAAAAAAACAGTTTCCCACAGTGCCTCCTCTGGGAAACATAATCTGAAAGGGCAGAGTTCAATTTCTCCTTTTCAAGTCTATTGATACTGTTGCCCCAACCTAGCTCTACTTTGCATGAGACACTTCCTATTTCATCCCATCCTTCATCTCTCTTATCTGTTCTTCTCTGCCGTTGCCTTGTTCAGATACAGGAAGCATCAAACACCTGGTCAAGGAATTACTAGGGGTGGAAAATCCGTGCAGGTCACATCTGAAATCCCTCTTACATAGCAGTGACAGAATAAACCCAATTATATAACTCACGAATTACTACACATGGGTAGGACAAAAAGGACTGTTCAAGTATTCAGTAACCAAATGGACTACATATCACAAAATGTTCTTCACTGAAGGAAGAGGTAACGCAATAGACAACGGAGCAAAAAGCAGAAGTACCATAATAGAAAAAGCATACAGCTACAAAGTTTTTGGAATCGCAGAACCACAGAATGGCCCGGCTTGGAAAGGACCTCAAGCATCAAATTTCAACCCCCCCCACCACAGGCAGGGCCACCAACCTCCCCATATAATACTAGACCAGGCTGCTCAGGGCTCCATCCAACCTGGCCTCGAACACCTCCAGGAATGGGGCATCCACAGCCTCTCTGGGCAGCCTGTTCCAGCACCTCACCACTCATAGTACAGAACTATATAGAACACACAACTGAGGAAAGAGTTGACAAAAGACAACCCATACCGTAAATACATTTATTTAATAGTACTGGGGTACTGCTAGAACCCCAATCAATGATGTCGATACAGCAGTATAAATGTAAGTATGCAGGTAAATCTCTTCCAGTAGATTCTTGGAATACGTGGAGATTAAGTGCTTTATTGTTGTGACATTAAACCAAGCTCTGATCATTATTTCTGTGGAAAATACAGTTATTGGAAAGAATAGATCACAGAGTTAATAATTTCAGTAATCAAGCTGAATAAAAACAAACGTTACAGGAACATCTGAAAACTGATAAGTCTGATGTTCCTTTAACAGCAACTGAAAGCTGCTGATAGACTACCCAAAATAAAGAAGTTAGTTAGTTCTGCATAGAAAAAAAATACAAAGAGGCGTAAGTTAAGGACAGAGAATTTAAAAAAAAAGAAAAAAAGAATATGCATGTGTGCACGTGTGTGTAGGTACTTAAGTAAAGCAATGGAGACACAATCAGTGCTGAGCGCTGAGTGTGCACTGAACAAAGGCCTACTTCCATATTTGAAAAAGGCTAAAATTTCCATGAAAATGAAATACTAAAAAAATATACACATTAAAACAAAGCACCATCATTTTCATACGTGCAGACACAAACATTACTTTCAAAAGATTAAAAGAAAGGCAGGTCTACAAATAGAAATACAAAATAGATGACAGGAGTTTAAAATGTTCAGTGCTGCCTCTAGTTCTGCATAAACACTAGTTCAAAAGGATAGAAAGATATGCCAGAAAAAAAGAAACATTTATACAAGTGACATATATTCAAGAATACCTAAGAATCATGAGTCAGGGATTGCTATTTCTTGCTCTCAAGTTAACTTCTGCGTTTTTTTAACTGAGTAGTCATAGCCTAGGTGGAACAGGCACAGCGAGAACACACAATTACCAACAACAACTGAAGAGTCATTACAGAAAATCTATTTCAAAATCATTTTTTTTTAATCACTTGACTGATCAAATAAGAAAAAATATTCTCTAAAATGTATATGACACAAAGCAAAATCAAAAGCAAGATCAACAAGGACATGCCTTCATCTCATTTCCTCTAGCAATACAGTAATTCATTTCAAACTATCAGCAAAAAAAATTTTAACCCAAGCACAGCTCTGATAATCTGTGCACATGCTTCCTTCCTTGAACTCAGCTGTTCAAGCAGAAACTCTGGAGGTATAAACTTGATAACCAAGGTTCAACTTCTTAAATCACAACAGTAAGACTTGCCAGGAATTACCCTGTTATCACCCTTTCCACATTCATGGACAGATATTTTTGTAATGACCAATGCTATGACATTTAGACTTGTTTATTAATGAAACTGTTGGGTCAGAACTACAGAAAGACATACCTTTGTTGATGATGGTGGAGTAGGAAAATTAAGCCAGGCTGGAGCAAAGTCATGCTGCGCCATTTAGGTCCAGTCTCTCCAAATCAATGAAACAAGGCTTTAGCACCTCGTGGCAAGTCCCTGTAATTGGAAAAAAAAGAAAACAAGAAATGAGCGCTTTTCAGATGTTTATCTTACATGAATATCACACCTGTTTTGATCATTAATTCCCTTATGTTTTCTTGTATTATTTTCTCAGACAAATGTGGTTTGAAGTCTTAATTAGCTTTACTTCATTACATCATATTTATCCTGTTACTACTGAAGAGTCATACTAAGGAAATTTTTCACAAGGGTCATAAAAATAAAACTAACATTCATTCCTTCATTTTTCCTTAGAAACAGGATAAAGGATCTTGTGTAAGGTCTGATTAGAGGGATATGGAAAATTATCACATTGAAATACTTTCTAGTACTGTCCAGAACAGACAGTAGGATCTTCTTTATTAGCTTCCTAAAAGAAGCTGATTTTTCAAATTAGCCCCTAAAAATTAATACCAGCCACCATGTTAAGATTCCTCAAGAAAAGACTAAAATGCCTATGGCCACCAAAAACCCCGTATTTTCTCAAGATTGAATGGAAATAGAGCCTAAGTATCTAGAGGTACTGTCAAAATCCAGTAGGATTATCTAGTTTGAAAACAGACAAGATAACAACTTAAGTCAAAACCCAAGACTACTTTTTCTACCCAAAAGCAAAAAAAAAAATCTCTCAATAAATAGAAGAATGCAAGATCATACAAACTGCAATACTTAAAGCTGAACTACAGCACTGAAATAAATGGATGAAACGCTGACAGGATTATAGGGTTAACTGAATCAGGTTCTTCAGCTAGATACTGTAAAACTGTCAATGATTAAAATGCATTTTAAGTATCATATAAGCAGTACTAGAAATTCAGCTTGTAAAAACAATTAACATCCAAATGCATGTTATAGGGAGAGGCAAGGTATTGCACAGAGATATGCATTTTATGTCTCCGCATAAGAAAGTGCAGATCATTATGCACAGATGTGCGTTACTTAACACATTAACTGCTGTAATTTGAGTAAGCTTTAGTAAAAGCTGTGGAATCTGAACTTATCAACCAGTAATTATTGTTGCATTCTGGCCTGAACTGGGCCATTTCAGACTTTCAGTGAAAAAGGAGAGCATTCCAATATCTAAAAAGAAGCTTAGCAGACTTCTAAGTGTTTAATTGCACTAAGTTGAGTTGCTGATTCTTTTTTCTGTCATCAGGTCATACTAACCTCATTTAGGTATCTATGCTCAAGAAATATTTAGATACTGCACTGAAGGACATGGCTTAGCGAGAGCTATTGCTGATAGGTGGACAGTTGGACTGGATGGTTTTGGAGGACTTTTCCAACCTTGGTGCCTCTATGATTCTATGATACCAGAGTTAAATTATAAAGCAGGATGCACCAAATCAACTAGACTACAATAAAAAGAAGTATAAAAGTATGTGTCACCCATTTAACCTGTCTTAGATTAGTGTACCGAAGTCATCCAATGTGTTCTCCTAAATTAACCTCAACAGAAATTCCATTAAAAAATTCTAAAGAATCCAATTATGTCAGACTACAAAACAGTAAAGTTCTAGAGCCACAGAACCATTACAAGAAATGGCTTATCTTTTTAACCAACGTTTACTAGTTAATCATGATCAGTAACCACACAGAAAACAAAAAATAGCGTACGTTATAAAAGACAAAACAAGGTAAGAAATGCTAAATTAACAGCAAACTCAATGTGAACAGGCTAAGAAAATTTCCCCCTTCATTCCTCAGATACAGCTTCCTACTCCAGTATGCAGAATTGTGAAATCTTTTGAAAGGATCAAAAGTATCAGTCCTGGAAGATCAGGACAACAAAACAACAAAATTTTCAGACCAAGAAAATTACTGTCTTAAAAAAACGAGATTCAGTACAAAACAATTAGTACATAGGAAAGGATCCAGAAAGCATTACCGATTTTTTGGTGAATCAGACATTAGGTGTGGGACAAAGGCACTCACATTGTTATTTCTTAATAAATAACTGCAACTGTTTTTAGAAAAGTAGTCAAGCATAAGTCAAACATTACTATTTTATCAACTGCCATGAAAAGAATTTGTGCTTAACTCAGTAACATTCCTAGCTACCCAGCTTTGACAACCCCGTTTTCATTAGAATCAGGAACTCTGTTTAGATGATCAAGCAAATATTCAATAGCTTTACAATACTCTTCATTCTCAGGAAGATATTCCTGGTAAGCTGAAAACATCTCAAAGTGTGAATGGAAGGCCAGAAAGACTACTCCGATGATTCAGGCAGAACTTGCTATGCTTAAACCACTTATGGCAGCCCTGTAGAGAATGACTTAGGGACACTGATGAATGAAAAGCTTGACATGAGACAATAGCGTGCACCTGCAGCCCAGGCCAACAGTATCCTAGGCTGCATCAAAAGAGTGGTGGCCAGTAGCAAGGAAGGCAACTGACCCTCCCTGCTCTGCCCTTGTAAGGCCACATCTGGAATACTGCACTCAGGCCCGGGGCCCCAGCACAAGAAAGAAGTAGAGCTGTTGGGGTAGGAGGGACACAAAGATGACCAGAGGGCTGCCAGCACCTCCCCTTATGAAGAAAGGCTGAAGGAGCTGGGCTTATTCAGTTTGGAGAAAAGAAGGCTCCATGGAAACCTGTTTGTGGCCTTCCAGTATTTGGAAGAATATTATAAACAGAAGGAAGACTGACTTTTCATGTGGTCTGATAGTGACAAGACAAAGTGGAGTGGTTTTAAACTAAAAGAGAGGACAGAAGTTCAGGATAGAAGTTAGGAAGAAATTCTTTACTCAGAGTGGTGAGGTGCTGACAGAGCTGCTCAGAGAAGCTGGTGATGCCCCATCCCTGGAAGCGTTCGAGACCAGGCTGGTGGTCTCCTGGGCAGCCTGACCAAGCAGGTGGCAATCCTGCCATGGCAGGTTGGTTCTTCAGATCCTCCCAACCTAAGATATTCTGTGATTCTGTGATTTATAATCACTTTGGTTGCCAAACAACAATTTGATTTCAGGTTGCTTTCACATTTGATTTCAGGTTGCTTTTTCACAAGTTAAACCAACAACTGAGAAAGATTAACACTTTCTTCTGTAACATGCCCCAGCACTGAGATGCTCTTCCATCATTTAAAAGGCTTCTTTCACAAGATCAGACAAGATTTTTCTTTTTTTTTTTTTCTTCTTTTTTTTTTCCCCTGCTATTCAAATCCATTACAATGTAATCTATTCCCAGTGGTCAGAGATATTTCTGCAATCTATATCCTCCATGCTAGTTACAACCTCTATTCAGAGTTGTGCTACTTATAAATTTAATAAGCATACAATATTTCATTATTGCAGTTATCAATAAAAATACTGAAGAGACACATTTGGCCTATGAGATCTAATTCACTTGATTTATACTTCCAGCCTAACATTCTACAAGAGCTTCACTTACGAAGCCTCAGGAGCCTCCAAGGCAAACAGACAGCATTGATACTCCATTCATTTTTCAGTAACACTTCAGAAATACAGGATTTGTCCTACCTTCAACTAGAAATACTCACTATTTAAACAGAATTAAAATAGTATACACCCACACATGCATTAACAAGATCCTGCTTTAATTACACTGACAGACAATGAATAACTCTAACTAGCACACCACACGTACACACCACATAGCAGATCAACCACAGTTCATCTGCACAGACAAAACAGCTCTTGTACTCCCAACTTTAAACTAGACAGCAGATGTATTGTGGTAAGCTCCACAAACGTGAACACAGTGATTCCACTGCTTTCAGAACCTTCTTAGGTAACGAAAAATTAGGCCCAAAATTGATCACAGTGATGAACTGATCATTTCCTGGTAGCACAAACTCAACACAACACTGCTTTTAACAGAAGTATTATGAAAGCTAACTTGGCTTCAGTTGACTACCACCAATGCAACGCTGAACAATTTTAAAAAGAAAAAAATATTGAAATATAGTTATCATCATACTTTTAACTTCCAAACACATTTAAGTTTCTTTAATCAGACTATTCAAAATATCTAGTCATGTCAGCAACAGTTTCTGATGTCAGATTCAAACACCACACAATGAATTCAGGAAAAAAAGAAACCTTCCACAGGCAGTTCATAAATTTAGGATTCCAGATCTTGTAAAACTTAGATTTTGCCACACATGAAGTCTGATTGTCAACAGCAAACACAGGATTGTAGGGGCTGGAAGGGATCTCTGGAAATCATCTAATCCAACCACCTGCTAAAGCAGGCTGCCTACAAGAGGCTGCACAGAAAAGCACTGAGGTAGGTCTTGACTATCTTCAGAGGAGACTTCATATACCTCTCTAAGCTGCCTGTTTTCAGCGCTCTATCACCCTCACAGTAAGGAAGGTTTTACTCCGGTTCAGAGGGAACTTCCTGTTTTCTATTTTGTGCCCACTACAATTTGTTCTGTCTACGGACAGTACAAAAAAAGAGCCTTGCCCCCATCCACTTGACTCCAACCCTTTAGATAGTTATAAGCATTGATAAGATTCCCTCCTAGTGTTCTCTTCTCCAACTTGAAATAAAGCGCAGAATGCCAAACAACAAAGAACAGTTAGTTCCAAATGATGTATAGTTGAAATTTGTCATTAATACAATCCTCCAATCTGAGCAAAGTGAGCAGTTGAAATGAGCAAACTGTATCCAGTGTAAACTACAGATACCCAAAAAAAAGATGAAATGGATGTGCTCTGATGTTTCGGTTTTTCATTGTTAATGTTTTTGTTTGATTGGCTGGTTTTACAGTTGATAGGGTTCTTTTTTGACAAAGTATTTTTCTCCAGTTTTAAAGTAGTTGGAAACATACACTTTTTAGGAAAACTAATTTCTCTTATACCAATATTCAGGAAAGCTTGAAGATGCAACACGCATTGAGAAAAGGGAAACAAAAAGCAACTTCGCAAATCACAAGTCAAGACTTCCCTGAGAAGGATAAAAAAAAAAACCCAAACCATCTATAGCAATTACCAGAACTCTGCATGAGAGACAGGGAAAAAGTAAATAAATAACAGAGCTAAAAAACTATCATTAACCTGTGCTTACCAAATTAAATAAAGAAATCAAATCTTAAAACAGTGCAGTCAGTCTTACATAAACTACTACTTTTTTTTTTTTTTCTTTTAAAGTCATCACAGAACAAGATACAGTCATCACAGACAAGAAGAGTCTTTTCAAAAACTTCCTGGCTTTCTCTGACTTGTAAAACAAAGACCTAAGATGCATTTGGTCATAAATATCTAGGGAGTAAATTCCACCGAGAAAAAAGGTGTTTTATTCCGAAACACAGTAAGAGTACAAGAGAGAACAGTCATGATAAATTTAGTCTGGAAACAAAGTTCTTAAGACCAGAAAAACAGGACAATTCAGATAAACATTTAAATCTGTCCATTCCTATTATGTTTAGAAGTCAGACTAATCATTGTTATATGATAAACTGTATAATTACACAATGCATTTACACAAATATAACCTTGTAATACTTAAGCCAATTTTTCCCTTCTCGGGTAATAATCACAATAAATTTGCTACAGGAACCTTTTCCCTTCTCTCTGAAAATGCTATTTAGAATCAATAGCACTTAAAAATAATTTTCCTAAATGTGAAGACAAGAGAGTGCATCCAGCATATGAAACAAATTCATATTTCTTTTTCTGCAATAGCAGAGTTCAT
>JAOWBP010004700.1:13899838-13931498 GCA_028571105.1 Tragopan temminckii | reverse complement strand
ATCGTCTGCCTGGTTTTAAGGAGAGGGATGCGCGCTGTGGAGTTCTTCCCTTAACTCCAGTCGCAGTTAGTAATTGGCTGCTTGGGGCCCAAAATGAAAACAAAGTTTTCTGAACTTTTCAGTCAGCATCTTAGGAAAGCTGTGCAGTCAGGAGAGACTGAGAGAGCAAGTGCTTCTCGCTGATAACTGCGAGTTTATGTGAATTCTTGCTTTCTTCGTAATATCAGAAAATGTTTATAAGCATAATTGCACCCAGTTATTGAAGCTGGAACTACCTTCTGGGTTCTCTGGAATACTTTCCTTTCTGCAAGTGAATATGTGTAATGTCAGCTGGGCTCTTCATGAATCCTTATTTTGGGAGTGCATTTGCCTGCGTCTAACTGCTTTCCATATTAGTTCTTTTTTTCTGTTTAACTACTCTAGCTTAATTTGATGACTTAATGTTACTTGAGTATGCTTTTAAATTGGATATTGAGTGTTAGAGCTGCTGAGTGGGAGTTTTTTATCTGAAGTCTGAGAGTTGTGTCAACGTTCCATTTCAGTTATTCAAACATAAAATGGGTTAGAACAGCAATTAGAAGGAACAATCACGAGCATATATGTATGTATGGGTAAATATATTTGTATACTAGATAAAGATAGCTGTCAGTTCTTGAAAAGCTGTGGGATCAGGATATGAGAGCCAGCAGAAATATCCAACATGTAATGTATTTACTGTAATTTTATTACTACTATCAGCTGTGCTGAGTGATCCATGAGGCCATAATATGAATTGCATGTGAATAACAAGCATTTGGGGCTTGGATTTCCTTATGACGTGGTATGATGAACTTGCACAGTATGGTCTTGAGCAAGCTAAACTGACAAAGCTTATATTAATTACCTGCATGTAAGCAACATATGCTTAGCATAATTACTGAAAAATTAATTAGATGCTGTAAGACTCAGAAGTGTTAGTGTATTCAAGTATCTCTTTGAAGGTCAGAAGCAATGAACTGAGAAATACTGCTTAAATTTTTTGAACAAGAAGATTGAAGATTTATAAATATTTTCTTGATTCTCTAAAGAAGTTCTTCTATGGGAATAATTCTTACTATTTTTTTTCCATCTGCTCGTAAGCTGAAGATTGCAGCAGAGCACTAATGTATAAGATCTAGAGGAGGAAACTAGAAGTGAAAGAGCAATGTCCCAATAATTTTGTTATCTCCAACCCTAAAGCTATAAGCAAGTGAACGTTAAAGAACATATCAACCTTTTATTTCAGTAGTTTTTACTGCAGAACACTGACTTTGTGGTCCAGAATATGCACATCTATAAAACTTGTTGTTTTTTAACAGTTGACAAAATGCATTAAAAATAATAACAGTACTTTTTTTTGATCTATGAATATCCTGTTGAGTATTGACCACAGAAGTATCACAATGACTGGTTGGATATTGGGATCTATTAGAAACACTTTCTTATATCCAGTATATTTTACACTATATTTCCTGAGATTCTTGTTCTTTATTTCTAGATCAGGTGCTAAGATTTGAGCTAGTTTTAATAAAATATCTCATCTGTGAGGCTTAACTAACCTGAAGTGAATCTCAGTCTTTATTTTGCTGTTAGTAGGAAGTTGATTTGTAAGCTAAGTTAGCCATGTACCACTGAAAAACTAGACTAGTTACCATACAAATCATGATAAACAGAACCAGAAATTACATATCAGTATCTTCGATTTGTGAAGTGCAGCTGACATGCTTGCAGTATCTGGAATCTTTTAGGATAACTTCAAGGATGCTCTGAACAGTCTCTTCTATATTTTTTGAAACTTTGTTTCAGTAATTTGGATAGTTTTTCCAAATATTCACTCTGTATTGCTAGAGGAAAAATGGTACCTGTTCCTTGTAAATATGAGGAGGGAATGCCAGCTAAAGCAGCTGAATTTGAAAGGCGGTTGGGAGTTTGCTCTAGTTATTCTACTGAGAATTCTGACCTTGCATGTAAAAGTGCTTATGTAACCTTAATTTTTTCTGTGATGTAACTTTGTATGTTGTAGAAGGTATGTCTCATATTAGGCTTTTTTGATAGTTGGCTCTTTATCATCTGAAGATCATGACTTTGACCCTTCTGCTGAAATGCTGGTACATGATTATGATGATGAGCGAACTCTTGAAGAAGAGGAAATGATGGAAGAAAGTAAAAATTTCGGTTCTGAAATTGAAGATTTAGAAAAGGTAAGAGTGACGTTTTCAAATGTCAATGTGTGTTTTTCTTTTTTTTTTTTTTTTTTTAACTTAAAAGAACAATCTATCTGTTCCTCAGTTTGGGTTGTGTAATGTAGTGTCCTGCAGAGTTTATCTGCAGCTTGTTTAAAAAAAAAAAAAGGAAAAGGAAATCATAGTTAGGATATGGCACTGTATCCTCGCAAAAAGGCTGAGCTAGCTTTTCAAAAGTTTTGGGTTAAATTCAAGTTCTTCTTTTAAGAATGCTTAAATTTTAGAGGGAAATTACTGAAACTGGTTTTGGAGTCATTTAATAACACTTTTTATTACTTGTAATTTTAGAAGTTGGATGCATTTTGAGTGTTAATAAGTGACAACTAGCTATATTTCATTCTGTTGTTCAGTTGTGTTTTTTTAATCTGGAAAATCATGTTTCAGGCATGATAGATCATGTTCACTTGCTATGTAAATTTCTGTCTCACTTTCATCGGATTGGCATTTAGTGGTTGTACAGAGTGACCAACATGCACGTTTGCCTTTCCTGTTGTATTTTATGCTGTTTAATTATGTATTTTTCCTGTTTATACCTCTTATTCATCTGCATCAATTGATCACCCATTTTAAATGTCTCCTGAATGCTGAATACCCACAAATTTATGCTACTTGCATTACCGTTCAGTGACCCACTTAAATCACTCAACATAACTGCAGATTTTGATAAAGAGCTCTGAAACAGTGTATTTTCTGGATTCAAATACAAAACTGTACTTGTGTAGCCTACATGATTTTTTTTCCCAATTATGGAGTTAACAATCTTTATATTACTTGATTTTTGTTGTGCTACCTTTATAATTATATTCTCACTTTTTGTGAACTTGCGTTTAAGATAACTAACGGTTATCTTAAAGTCTAACGGTTAAACTGGAGTAATTGCTCCACAGATTGGTCTTATTGCCTCTGTAATAGAAGGAAAAAGAATGAAGAACGACTCATTTTAAACACCATTACTTTAAGTGTGGATCCTGAAAGACTTGGACGTGTGCTTATGTGTATCCCTTGTGAAAAGTCTTTGCAGGACTAAAACCTAAACCGATTAAAGAAAAGAAGTAATTTAATCAGTAGATGAGTTCACCAAGAAAATTTTTAAGGTAATTTAACTTTTAAAGGTGTATGAATATTGGAAAATATTTCTAATTCTTTGATGGCTTCAATAAAGCAACTCTCTACAATTCATTGTTTTATTAATTGTCTTAGGATGCACATGTGATATTTAGTAAAATCACTTGAACAAAAACAGTTGGGAGAAAAAAAAAAACATTATAAATCCAGCCTTTCTCTTGACATTTTTTGCCTTCTGAATTGTTAACTGCATTTCTCCTATTACCTTCTCAGCAGCAGTCACTATAAAATATGTTACATAGGAAATGAAGAATAAAAAGTTGGTATTTTGGTTTAATTCTGTAGGGTTTTGAATGCACACGTGCATCTGTAAGTGGTTTGTAGTACTAAAGTGTTTGAGTTTTATAGCAGTTTTCTATGGGAGTTGTTGTGTATCTAGTATCTTCTGTCTTGAAGAAATGTGGGTAAATCATGTTGTGCAGTATGAGTCAAGTTTGGAGCGAATGTTTAATAATCAAATACTGTTTAGTTTCATCTAGTAAACACATTTTCTTGGATAGCTTGATGGCAAATAGTGAAGTCCCAAGAGAGAAACAGTGATAAATTGTTTCATTACTGTGCCTGAAAATATTTTAAATCTTGAATCTATCAGAATACATCTTTTCCTTGCAGGTCTGAACTGTTCAGAGGTATTTGGTAACGTGTTGAAATGTTTGTAAATCCTCTTGTATTAGGAAGGAAACATGCCGTTGGAAGATTTGCTGGCATTCTATGGCTATGAACCGACAATTCCAGTTATGGCAGGTTCCAGTGCAGATAGCTCTCCGAGTGAACTTGCAGATGAACTTCCAGATATGACTCTAGATAAAGTAAGTCAGAAAAATCCTCCCCAATATTACAGTGCAAAAGCAGAAGTCCTGGTGACCTCTGATTACATTTCACTATCTCTCGATGATATAAAATATGTATCGTTGTCAATTTCAATATACAATCAGTAATTACTATATTATTCTGAATTTACTAGTTTTCAAGGATGCTGAAAATCTGTTTCTGTTGTACTTATTGCACTTAGAAATGCATAGCAACTTCAGTGGCATTTTATTCAAATTAAAAATAAGTTAACTATTACTTTAAAACACATCCAGAAGACTGCATTTGTGTGTGTTTTTGTTTATATTTTGTGGGGAAGAGAAGGGGTTGTTTTGTGGTTTTTTTTTTTTCAAAATAGAAGTGGGTTTTTTTCTGCAAAGATATGTATAAGTTGCTCTGAAAGTGAAGCCTCCTATTTATTTCCTATTATAAATGAGAACAGATACAAAGAGAGTGATAATACTATATGGTAGAGCAAATTCCCAGCTACAAAACACTGTTTTTCAACTCAGTCACCACCATTAGCTTGCATTTTCTCCAGCAATGAACAAACGTCTGCATGCTGCAAGTAAAAGTCTGCACAGCCATCCGGAACGCAGCTTATCTTTCACACTGCTGCCACCACTGCTGAAATGCACCACCCTCTGCCTTGTGGTGCTCACATCCACTCTTTGGTCATCATAAATGTTCAGCAAGTGTCGATGAGTGTCAGTGGGTACCATTTTTTCCACATAGAGGAATTCACTGACACACCTTTGCTTCGGATGCACTTCCATGTCAGACATCACTTTGTCAGACTGCCCCTCTGCCTACATCTGCTGCATGGCAACAAAACGTATGCGGTAAGGTTCGACCTCTGCTGCCATGCCACTGATATTGACCTCTGACATCATGGGCCAACATAATGAAATAGGAGGCATTAGTTTTGGAGCAGCCCTCATGCCTTTTATTTTAATGCATGCAACATGCAGAAATAATAATTCTGGATTCCAGCATACGTATACTGTATCAAAATATACGTGGATAACTTGATAACACACTTCTGGATGCTTGGGAATATCCCTTTGAGATGTGTATCGTTTGGACAAATCTCAGCTTCTTGGCTTACTTTTTGTGAGTACGATGTAGTGGTAAACTCCACAGAAAGTAGGATATAATGATGTCTCTGTGCATTGGATTCTCATCAGGATTCACAATTGTGTTGAAGCGACAAAAATGCAGTTGACTTGTTGTCAAATGCAATTCTTTCCCTTCCTAACTTCTATTCAAACATGTCTGCTATTGGAGGAAGTAAGCTTTTTCTTCCTTTTCTTCTTCTTGTCTTTTTTAACTGATGGATACTTCAATTTTTTTGTTGTATTTTGGGAAGATAATAGATAGTCTATTTTCTGTAAAGCATGCAAAAGTGCCTGTCAGCCCTATTTTTCTTTTTTCGGAGTTCAGGAGGTAACAGCCTCTCTGAGTTTCATTGCAATGTAAAGAATGTCAAAATTCTGAAGTTTTTTGAGGCAATTTTGGTGTTTTCCATTGGAAACAGTTGGAGGGACATCTGAGATGAATCTGGATGCTTACTCATCTATGCTTATTATAGACATTTCAAGTTTGGGGTTATTTATTTTTGATTTTATTTTTATTTTAATAACACAGGAAGAAATAGCTAAAGACCTCTTATCGGGTGATGATGAAGAAACACAATCCTCTGCTGATGACTTGACACCATCGGTTACTTCACATGAGGCTACTGACTTCTTTCCTCGGCCACTGCGATGTAGGAAAACTCAAAACAGTCCAGGCATTATATACAGCTTACTAACTTAAAGTATAAAAATTGCAGAGTACCACTGATTTTACTGGAAGTTTTGAAACAGTGCTTTGTAGGATGTTGTGTATGAACGCCATCTTTGATTGTTATTACTAATTACTTGAAAGACCTATACTTGATACTGTATTTGATACTTTTTTTTTTGCTCAAAGCAAAAAAGACCAACTGATATCTCTAAAAATACCATAACTTTTTGCAATTACTTGTTAAAGTGATGTTGAAGAGCACTGTGATTTTTCACTGTTTTAATGAATAACATGAATATATTACCAATTCTTTTAAGTTAGTCTTTCTCTACTAAAATTTAGCTGCTGTTTTTAAAATGAGTCTACCATTTAGCCTAAGGATGTGAGTAAGGCTGTGATTTCTTTGTTATTATTTCCTTTCACACATAGCAGCACATTTCTTTAGGACTTCATAGTGTGAGTGAAAGTGGTTTTATATGGAATGGGGCCTTTGAACCTTTGACCACCAAAACTGCATTACCCACTGAGCAGTGGTGGAAAAAATTTAAGAACCAGTGATTCAGTTATCCAGCCTGGCCCAGGTATTCCTCACTGCTTCATGCAGTTTGTTTGTTTGGTGTTGCACTGGAGTTAGAACAATGTGAAGAATTTTGTCATGGTTTTAGTTTAGCTATCTTAAGCTATTTCTGGAAGAGTTCATCTTTCTAGAGAAGGATGATAAAGGTGATGTGCTTGCTCAGTCGCTTGTGGTTGTGGTTCTTAAACTATAGCATCAACAGCACCTTAAGATACTCATGTTGAAAGAGAGATAATAAATCCTTAAAAATTATAACACCCTTCTAAAATTAAACAAAGCCCAAATTTGCTAGCATTTAAATGTAGGCAGTAAGGTTACTTGTGAACTGTTAATGAATATGACACTGGAAATGTGGCAGCTTTGTGGGAAAAAATAATGATTAGCCCCTCATCTTGCTCGGGATTAAAAAGCAGTCATCTTTGTTTTCAGCTACCAATAAGAGGATGTTACTCTTTCTCTATTTGAATTTTTTGATTGGACGTTTTAAAATCAAATACCCACTAAATGAGGATGGGAAATACTAGTTTTCTGTACAATGGAAAGTTTCGTCTTTTCTTCTGTTCTCTGTCCATTTCTCTAATAGTAAGATAATATTAATTTAAGCATTCCTAACACCTAATTTGGATCAAATGGAAGCAAATAATTTCAAGTTATTATCTAGGTGTATCGCTATTTTGTAAGTCCATGCAGCTTCTTATCTACTATTTGTAACAGGAAAAAGAAGTAGACTGGTGATAGTAATAATGACCGAAGTCTGTACATTGTTAGATATGGTCTCTGATGCTGATGATTCTAGTTATGTAAGATGAAGTTAAAATTACAGACCTGTTTTGGAGAATGTTGTACTTTGAGAAGACGAAAGTAACTTTCGTCTTTAATGGTAGCTTCCATTCTACCAAGGGTTGCACAGCTATAAAAAAAGAATTACTTCAGAACTCAGTACCAGGATCTTTTTCAGATTCTAAAATATGATTTGTTCATCAGAGTACTGTATTTGAATTATTTAAAATGCTCTGCTGTTGTTCTCTGGGGAAGAGGGGGGAAGTAGAAAACAATAATCAGAGCTGGGTTTTTTTTGCTTATTCTGTTTTGTGCATTGCTGCTTCATCTTCACTACATGTTGTGGCAGTTTTGTTTAAAAAAATGTTTTGAGTGTGCAGTTCAATTAAAACTTCTGATTATAGACTTTGCTAGGTAATAGATACTTGCCTAGCTAAAAACAGACTTCTTTTTTTTCTGCCGGAAGCAAACACTACCTGTGATGGAGATAAAGAATCAGATGGTGAAGATGTAGAAGCAGACAATGGTAACTCATCTGAAGATCTCAGAAAGGTAATAATTATTTCTTCAAGCATACAAGAAGTTAAAATAAAAACTTTATTATTAAGAAAAATGTTAAGATTTTTAGTACATGCCTAAAGTAATGCCTTAACTCTGGAATTCTCTGCTGAATGCCAAGTTAATAGCACTTTTTTATGCTTCCATGTGAAAAATCTTAAGCTAATATTTTTCTCCTTTTCTTTTATTACATCTTTAGGAAATAATGGTTGGTTCACAGTATCAGGCTGAAATTCCACCCTACCTTGGCAGACACAGTGATAGTGAGAAAGGTACGTTTTTCTGACTGTATTACTTTTTATCGTATGCTTATGTACAGCAGTTGATGAAAAAATAGAATTTACATTTTGAGTGTAGTTAATGTCTTAGTTAAAATCTCAGAGACATTAAAAATACTGAAAAACATAATGATTTCTCAGATGTGTGATTTTACAATTTCAGGATGACATTCTCAAGAGTATACAGGAAGCTGTATTACAGTGTTTGTTCTGAAGTATCTAGTAATCAAACACTTGGTCAGGAATGAAATACTTTCCTCAGGTTATCCTAGTTGGGCCGTGAGTGTGTAACTTAATTAACATTTTAGATGTTTCAAGCGTTGTTTTTCTTTACTTGTGTTTTTTTTGGCAAGCAAAATTATGTGGGCAGTAGAATAAGCAGACAGTGTAGATTGTGATACATTTTGCCGTGAGATGTGATGTTTTCAGTATGATTCTATTCTTTGCAAGTTTAGGTTAAAAACCGTAGTTGTGCTAGAATAGAAAAAAATAATGAAGAGTTTTATTTAGTATCTTTTAAAGTCTTCCCTATGAGAAAAATGCAGCAAATGCAGCTGTGAAATTAAAAATAAAAACAAACTTGTAGGTTCTGAAGTAAGTAAACTCGTGTGGAACAGTTGTGAAATTAAGTAACCATTTAGGAGGTACGCTGATAAATGGAAGGTGGTTTGTGGTTTGTTTTTTTTTTTCCATAAGTTTTCAGTATTCTGTCAGTTAGTTGTTTTCAAACTCTAAGACTTTGTGGGAATATTATTCTAATGAAGCATGTCAGGCCTTTATACCATAATGAACTGCTTCTGTGCTTTTGAAAGAATGGCGCTTTGTCACAGAGGGGAAGAATGTTTACTATAGAGCTGGAAGCATTAGCAAGTGAACATCTCTTGTGTTACCTTAGGGATCTAAAGCATTTTCCTGCCTTTTAAGATTTAGTACTGATGCTTGCCAGTTGTATGAAACAGAGGAATAAAAGCAAGACTAGTATGTGTAGTCCTTTTGCTGTTTATACATCTCATTTTATTATCAGCCAAGAACTGGAGTACAACCAGAGGATGCCAGAAAGGGGCTAAATCTGATGAATTTCCTTGGAACGAGCTGGTGCTGGAGAGAACTGGTGCAAGCCTTGTGTACTTGGCCAGCAGTGAGGTAGCTCTCAGATTGGAGAGCCTAAGGGATGTCTCTTGAGAATATTAGGCATGAAAATACTGCATTATTGTGGCTGATTTAAAAAAAAGGAGGTTAAATCTGAGCATCAGCAGAATTCTGAGGGGTTGGACTTGACTCTGGTGTGGCTGGAAATGCTCTGGAACATTGCATATACTGTGATAAATAGGCTTCAGAGTTTTGGACTACTGCAGTAATTCAGAAATTGTTCCCCCCTGTGTAAAAAGTCACTCTGTAAAAGCCCCGTCTGTATTCCATGAAGAAGTGGTAGTATTATGACAGGCAGGATTATATCTTTGTTTTGTAGTCCCAGCTGGTGGGGTCGATAAATAGTAGTTTGGTTCTTCTGTGAACATTACACTTATAACATATCTCTGTGAAAGCTTTTTGTATTCTTATGCTATAACAGCACTTTCTGAGCTGGGGTAATTTGATTTCTCACCTTTGCATTATGTTGTTTCCTGCAGTTTTATGAGAGGTTTGAGAGTCCTCTTTGTCTCTTCCATAGTAACAGCCACTGTGCTTTTGTGTGAATAACTGATTTTGCATTGCTAAGAGAATGCATGAAGCATTAAGTGCAGTGTTAGTCACATGGAGTATAAGATTTATAGCTTAATCTAGAATTTAAATGTGTGCACAGACTGACAAAGTTTCAGGCCAGTTCTTTCATGTGGCCATTAAGCTACTGTCTGTCAAATATGCTACTTAAGAAGTGCATATCTGATTTCAGTGTACTACAAAGGAGGACTATACATGTTGTTTCCTTGTAAAATATGCAGCGTACAAGCTGTTTACAGTATTTGGTTGTTAGTAAACAGAAAAAGAAATTACAATCTTTAGACCTGAATTCCATTCTACTATATATATTTTGACAAATTTTAGTTAAAAGTGACTAGTTTGTTACCTTCTTCTCTTCTTTTTCCCCCTACCATATAACATTCAAAATGTTAAAGTATTATGCTGCATCCCTTTATTGTTAAATACAGGTTACTTGTTGGAAACAGCTTGTGATGCTTTGCACTGATGACTAGCTAAATTCCACTTCACTCTTCCCTCATTTCCCCTCCTCAAAGGATGAGGGAAAGAAAATAGGATGAAAAAGGGCTTAAAAATTGTGATAAGACAGGGAGATCATTCAGCAATTGCCACTGCAGGCAAAACAGCATAGTAAGGTGAATATTATTTATTGCTTGTTACTAACAGACTAGAGCAGTGAGGATTAAAAGCAAGCTATGAAAAACCTTCTACTTCCCTGCACGCTGTCCTGCCACCTCCTCCTTCTCCTGAGTAGCACAGGGGAATGGGGATTGGGGGCATCAGTCAGCCTAGAACACTTTATTGTAGTTCACCCTCTGACCCTGTTCCACATAGGTCTCTCCAGTGGAATGCTGTCCTTCCCCAGCTGGCTGCAGCTCTCCAAGCACTGTTCCAGCACTGCTTGTACAAGGCCTATCCTTCAGGACTGCAGTGCTCCAGCACAAGTCTCTAGAAGCAGCTCCCCCAGCCTTCCTGCCCCAGGGCAGGGTCCTCTCCACAGGCTACACTTACAGCCTTGGGACAGCTCCTTTTGGGGTCTTACAATGGGCTGCAACATCCTCTAGTCAGCATCTGCTGCTGCACCATGGGCTCCACCATGGCTGCACGGCAGGATATGGTCCACGTGGTGTCCATGGACTGCAGGGGGACAGTCTGCTCTGTGGGTTTATGGGCTGCAGAGAGCTGCTGTTCCATGTGTGGAGCACCTCCTGCACTGACCTTACGGACTGCAGGACCGTTTCACAATCCTCTCTCCCAGCTGCTGTTGTGCAACAGTTTTTTTTTTTTCCTTTTTTTAAATCTTCTATTCCAGAGCATACGCAGTGTTGCTCATGGCTCAGCTCAGTGTAGCAGCATGTCCCTTCTGGGGCAGCTGGAGCTTGCTCTGGGCTCTGCCCACAGAGGGCACCTTTCCAGTCCTTTGCTTGCAAAACCTTGCTACATAACTCCAATACGTTCTGCCTCTCACCTCTATGAAAAGCATGTTTAAGAACTGTCGTTAAAATATATTGTTAGCACATTCATCATAATCTTCACGGACTCCACCTTCACCAGTAAAAAGAATTCCCCACACAGAAAATGAACATAATATCTTCACAACACTAACAAGGTGAACAGTTTACACACAGTCCACCCCTTGCACTTTTAACACATTACAACAGATCTCACATAAAAATTTTGAAGAATAAATTCTTCGCAACCATTCTGAGACAATATCCAGTCAGTTTTGCCTGTTAGCTCTCAATTGTCATAGAGTCATTTAGATTAGGAAAGACTGAAGATCATGAAATCCATCCATCAGCCTAGAACTATCTAGTCCCACTAAATTGTGTCTCTGAGTGCCACATCCACAGATCTCCATTGCCTCCAGGGATGGTAGCTCCACCCTTTCTTGGGCAGCCTGTTGTAATGCCTAAATAGCCTTTCTGTGAAGAAATTCTTCTCAGTTCTTCCAATTTAAGCCTCCCTATTGTTACTCGAGTCCATTTCTTCACATTCTATCACTTGTCACCTGAAAAGGAGACCAGCACTTGCCTCACTATACTGATCTTTCTGGAAGTTGTGAAGAGCAGTGAAGTCTCCCTTCAACTTTGTGCAGATGAAACAGCCCCAGTTGTCTCAGCAACTCCTTATATATCTTGCTTTCTGGTCCCTCCTTACGTCACATTCCTTGAAGAGCAAGAACTAAAAGCAAATGCCTTCCTCCCATTCACTCTGCTCTACCTCATCCCTGCAATTGGCATAAGGGAATGGACAGTGGGGCTGTGAATAGAATATAGTGCTTTGTCTCTGCCACCGCCTGCTCCTGTTCCACATAGGGTCCATCTTGGGCTTCCTGCAGGCTGCAACTCTCCAAGTACTGTTCCAGTACTGGCCTGTACCTCCAATATGGGGTCCATCCTTCAGCAGCATGCTATTCCAGCATGGGTCTCCATGGGCAGCAGTTCCCCAGGATCTTCTGCTCTGCACATGGAGCACCCCTTCTTCAGTTTGTAGGACTGTTTGTCTCACATTTTATCAGTGATCTTTCCCAGGTGCTGCACACTGTTTTGCCTTTCTTAAATCTTCCCCCCCAAGCACACCCAGTGTCACTTATGTCTCAGCTCTGGCAATGATGGGACCCCTTTGAAGCAAGTAGGGCTGGCTCTGATCTGCTGTGGGGCAGCTGCAGGGCTCTGCTCATAGAAGCCACCCCTGCAGCCCCTCACTACTAAAACTCTGCATGTAAGCCCAATACACAGCTGAATAAAACAGGGCAGGCTTGCTGATTTGTATGAAGATTATATATACGCTTGCATAATTTGACTTGATCATCTGTCAGTCAATAAGCTAGGCCTCTGTAGACTGAAGAGTTTTGTCCATTATCTGATTTTCATAGATCCTGAATCTCTTCACCATACCATTCTGTGAGTCTGTCTCTTAACTGCAGCTTTTGGGTGAAAAGTAATCCATGATTTACAAGCAATGTGATATTTGGTTTCTTCTGTATTCTCTGTCTTTGCAAAGTAAGTTTTTATATTATAGTCTTTAAAATGTCATACTTGGTGTTAATGGATTTGTGTTTTAGCAGCGTATGAAAATGAAGACCATTTACTTTGGAAGCCTGATGTGATCTCTGAAAGTAAAGTTAAAGAATACCTTTTTGAAACCTCCTTAAGAACAGGAAATGAAAAGTTAATTGGCAGAATTCCTGAAGGACTACATACACGGGACAACGAACAAGTATGTTTTGTGTCCTGTTCTATTTGTGACACATTGCTTTGTAATTAACATGTTTTTCTTTCTCTGCTTGTATTATAAAGGTAGCAGTATTCAGTTTCTTTGATGGTTTGTTTCTCTGTTTTATTTTAGTTAAATATTATCAGAATCTTATTTGTCATTTTAAAAATGTGTAATTACACAAATTATGTTGGCAGTGTTGTAATGTTTCTGATTGCCATGCTTTTGACAAATTCAGATTTTCTAATAATTGCTTCTAACATCCTGTATTTGCTTCAACTCTTGGAAGGTTTCGGTTTTGGCCGTTATTTTAATGTTTTTATCGCCTATAATGACAGATTCTCTTTGACATGAGATGTGCTCACTGAAAAACTAGTTTTGTAAGTTTAGATTCGATGTTTGCAAACTTTTACTTCTTTTATTTTATAGGCGTTGTATGAACTTCTCAAGAGTAGCCATAATGTGAAAGAAGCAATTGAGAGATACTGTTCAAATGGAAAGGCATCTCAGGGTAAGAGGTAGTTTCTGATTTTTCAGAGAAGTGTTTTTGAAAGAAAGAATTTTAGAAGTTGTGTAGAAAAACATGGAGTAAGAAACAGATTGACAAGTGTTTCTATTCCCATGATATATTTAGCACAGACAGGTGTAATCTGACTGGTCATCTGGAAATTTCTCCTGAAGAAGCTTGCAACTTTGTACAAGTTTGCAATATCAGTTTTTACATCTTTGCTTTCTTTCCTCTGCTTCTATTGGAAGAACAGTACAGACTGAGGGATGGGCAGGAAGCTGTGATTTTTCTTCCATGAGTCTGTTCTCTCTGATGATAGTACCTTTTTGAGATCGTGGTCAACTATAATCTGATGTCATTTATACCAGATAAGACACAACTGAATGGAGCTATAAGAAATATCAGAGTGCTGCTTCAGAAAGCTCATGTACAAGAAGAGAGCTAAACAGTAGAAATACAATGTCCTAAATCCCCCACCTCTCCAGGATTTGATTTCCCCTTCTGGGACTGAAATATAGCTCTGACTCCTTGTGGTTCAGAAGCTCTGTTTTGTAACACGCTCCTCACCCCCACCCAGGTCAAATGGGACTTAGAATGTCCTCATTAAAAATAGTGAAGAATGATAACACTCTTAGTTCCCGTCTTTTAGGGTTTGGTATGGCCATTATGGTATTGTACTACTTGCTGATATTCACTGCTTGTTCTCCTGATTAGAGTTAAAATCCGCATCTCCTGATATATTTTCTTAACTGTGAGACTTTACATGGGGATCTTCTCTTCTCTTTGAAGACTGAGAGCTCTGTAGAAAGTAGTGCAAAATTAATGGGATGAGAAAGAAAGAAATAACTTTGTAGTCATATACTTACAACCTTCATCTGGGAGCAGAAAGGTTGTTGTTTCAGTGTTTGCTTCCAGAAATGTTTTGAGATGTGATTTTTTTTCCCCGATTGACTTTAAAGGACAGGCGAACTGAAGTTTTTTGATTTATCATTATGAAAATCTCTCCTTTTTTTCTACTTTTATTTACCTAGATCCAAAGCCATAATCAGGATAGGAAGGCAACAATATTTGAAACAAAACTGATGTACTCAAATAGTTTGAACTACCTTGCTTAGATCATATATTAGGAAAAGTATAGAGAGCCATGCAATATATTAACCCTTTTCCTACATGGTTTTTTTTTTTTAGCAATTTTATTTTTACTTTTAAAACTAAATTCAATTTTACAGTCTGCAGGTTTTTGAAACAAAAGAATTGTTGCTCCTTTTTCCGACAATCACTGCTCTTTATGTTCTATACAAAAGAAGTACTTCAGAGGCATAATCTCACTGATATCTTAGTGATACCTTTAAGTGTTCCTTTTTTTGATAACACATTTCTTAAGAAATAACATATCAGCATTTTTGAATGTCCTTTGCCGTCAAGGATGAAAGATTTTTAGAAATCAAACTTTCATGAGTCTTTATAAAAAAAAGAATGTTAGATTTCAGAGAGGATATCTATATAGCGTATTAAAAAATGAATCCAGATAACTGACTTATAGTTTTAGAGTGCATTTGTGTATTTATGCATTATCAAAACAGTTATTTTACTCACTGTAAAAAGTTTTTTGAGCAAAAATAAATTCTTCATGTTATTTTTGTTACTGTCTAGAAGAGATGACAGCATGGACAGAAGAAGAATGCAGAAGTTTTGAACATGCACTTCTGATTTATGGTAAAGACTTTCATCTCATCCAAAAAAACAAGGTTAGTGTTTTACAATTAAATGGAAGAGTTGAGAGATGATATGATGCTGACCATCTGTGACATTCATGTAGGAGTGTGAAGTAAGAACCACTATGTTACAACCAGCTTGACTTTTTTCTGTTAGCTTTTCAGTGAATATCATTTGGAAGGCTGAATGAGTCAGTGTACCATCTCTGAAGTTGACTTACATTGACATAACTTCTATTTATGTATTCATATTATATTTTAGTTTAAATGTCTGCTCTCTTCTAGCAGTACAGTACTTCTGTATTAAGTCCATAAGAGGGGAAACTGCGTCTTTACTTAACTCTCTTTATCACCAGAAAGGTGTAACTGCACAGCAACAGGCGTGGCTCCTCATGTTTTCTGAAGAAAGTGATGTAATCATCCATCAGGACTCTGTTTCCTGGCTAATGAAGGAGCTCTAATCTTGATTTGGATTACTTATAATTGATTTTTCTGTACATGAAGAATAAGGATGAGATTTTTTAAAATAAAAAAATAGTATTTTGTGGTACAGTTGACAGTATGGATATTTCCAACCTTTATGTGTACTTCCTTTATAGTTTGATACCATCTTGAGGATATTTTTTTCTTTAGTAGGCTGGTGTGTTTGCCATATCTTAGGTAAACTTTACAACGTTGCGGTTGCTGTTGAACAACAGTCAGCTAGTCCTGCTCAGTATCTGTCTTAACCTGTCCTGTGATAAACATTTGGGCAGTTCAGACTTTAAATGCACCTTACCACTAAGTAGTAATTCACTAGAGATATGAAGAAATCATTTAAAAGCATGTATTTTTAATCATTTTTACAACATGCAGCAAGTCACATGATTTGAAGAATTCTTCTGGAGAGACTGTCTGCTCATGGCTTGGATGTGTGTACACTTCATTGGATGTAAAACTGGCTGAGAGGCTGGGCCTCTGCTGTGGTGCAGATAATACCACCCATGAGTGTTCATTTGCTTAAGGGTAGGAAAGATCTGCAGAGGGATCTGGATTGGCTGCACTGAGGGGAACATCCAGTTGTATGGCATTAAACTAGGCGAAATGCTGTGTGCTGTACTCAGTCGTAACAACCCTATGCAGCAATGCAGGTTTGAGGAGGTTTGACAGCAAAGGTGCCTGGCAGAAAAGGATCTGGTGGTACTGGTTGACAGCCAGCTGAACATGAGGCAGCTATGTTTCAGAAACTGTGTGACCAGCAGGCCTACAGAAGTGATTGTCCTTCTAGACTCAGCCCTGGTGAGAAAGAACACACCTTAGGTACCATGTTTAGTTTTGGGCCCCTCACTACAAGAAGGACATTAAGGTGCTGGAGAGTGTCCAAAGAATGGCAGCAAAGAAGGGTTTGGAGCAGTTGAGAGTCTTACAAGGAGCAGTTGAGGGAGCTGGAGGAAAGGGGGTTCCAGAGCGACCTTATCACTCTCAACCGCTACTTCAGAGGAGGTTGTTATGTGGTCGGAGTTGGTCTTTTCTCCCAAACAACAAATGAGGACAAGAGGAAATAGTCTCAAGTTGCACCAAGGGAGGCTTAGGCTGGATATTAGAAATTTCTTCAATGAAAAGGTTATGAAGCATCAGAACTGACTGCCTGGGGAAGTAGTTGTCACCATTCCTGGAGGCATTTAAAAGATATGTAGATGTGGTGCTTAGGGACATGATTTAGTGGTAGACTTGATAGCACTAGGTTAACAATTGGATTTGATGGTCTCAGAGGTCATGTCCAGCCTAAATGATTCTATGATTCTGTATTTTGTAAGAATGTAGATAGAAGTAGCAATTTCTTTGAGAATCTGACTTTGCATAGCAGTGCCTATTTTGGTGAATAAGATGAACAGTTAACATAGATCAAAATGAGTTTTGCGAGTCCTTAATATCTTTTCAACAATTTTTTTTTGTTGTTTAAATATTTACTGTTGTGCATTTCACTTTTCAAAGTCTCAGCAGTTCCTGACTTTCCTAAAAGGAATTAGTACCCAAAGTCTTTTCTGTATCAATT
The DNA here is from genome assembly GCA_028571105.1 of Tragopan temminckii. Taxonomy (NCBI): domain Eukaryota; kingdom Metazoa; phylum Chordata; class Aves; order Galliformes; family Phasianidae; genus Tragopan; species Tragopan temminckii. The sequence goes on along the minus strand of JAOWBP010004700.1, from coordinate 13,914,146 downwards.
CTCTTAACATCATTGATCTGATGAGCTTTTTCCATCTTAAGAGAATCTGTCCTAGAGTTTAAGAATTGTTAAATTGGTTATGAACTGAAATGCTTCATATTTACTTATGGTTTCAGTCTATTAAAAAAAAGCCAGCACACAACAATGTAATGCAGTAGAACAGATAAACAGTTATTTGAAACTGCAGATCTTTTTAAGATCTCTTAGTTGGCTTGTTCCAGGCACTAGGTGAAGCTAACAGTATTTCAGGGATATGGGAACTGGGGAGGTGACAAAATGGCTGTACATTAATCTTGTCAATTTTTCTTGCCTTCAGGTAAGAACCAGAACGGTTGCTGAGTGTGTGGCTTTCTACTACATGTGGAAAAAGTCGGAACGTTACGATTACTTTGCTCAGCAGACAAGATTTGGAAAGAAGAGATATAACCATCATCCAGGAGTTACGTAAGTAACATGTTCTTGGAATATGTTAGCTGTTGCAAATCTTAAATGTGGAAGATTTTTTCCCCTCCCATCATTGTAGTGTGATGCTGCAGTAGCTATGGTAACTGAAATTAAATCCATCATCACTCTAGGCCTTGACTTCATATTAAATAACCCATTGTGAATGTATTATTGTTCTAGAGATTACATGGATCGTTTGGTAGATGAAGCAGAAGCCCTTGGTGGAGCAGTGCATTCTTCGGCCTTAACATCTAATAGTCGAACAGAAGCCATTCCTGATCAACAGCTAAGCATTCTGAACTCCATCACTGCCAATGAGCTGACAGGTAAACCAAGGCCAAAAAAACCAAAATCTTTTATCTTGTGATTTCATAAAATACTATTTCATTTACATTGGTTTCATTTTTTTTCCAGCATTGACAAATAGTGTAGCGACAGTCTGCCACACTTCAGATGTGAACTGCCTGGATGATGCTTTTCCTACTATGGACAGCTTACCTCGAGCACCAGTTAATCACGTGCCTGTTGGAACAGAAGAACTGCTTAACTTGCCAAGCAATGGTGAAAGTGATTGTTTTAATTTATTTGAGACTGGCTTTTATCATTCAGAGCTAAACCCAATGAACATGTGCAGTGAAGAGACAGAAAGACCTGCAAAGAGATTGAAAATGGGAATTGCTGTCCCAGATTCTTTCATGAATGATGTCTCTGTAAATAACCTTGGTGTGGACTTTGAGAACCACACACATCATATTACCAGTGCCAAAATGGCTGTTTCAGTGGCTGACTTCAGCAGTCTATCTTCAAATGAGACAAATGGTTTTATCAACACCCACACTCTTCACCAACACACAGCCCTTCATTCAGAGTGACTGTGGAAAATGAAACAAACAGTGGGTACATTATGCAGTAGTAGTAAACTTGATGGGAGCTATCAGGTTTGCTTAGTCTTTCACTGGAAGTTTGAACTTTATGACATCAGTGATGTCTTTGTATGTATAGAACTATATCTTGATTTATCAAGAGTAATTTCTTTTTTCAGTCCATAAATGTGGAAATGTCGTATGATATTTGGCAGAGTTTGGGACTAAGAGAACTCTGTGATGCAGCTTTAAGCTCTGCTTCAATTTTTTTTTTTTTTTTAAGCCTGTAGACAAAGGCCACCAATTCAAAACCAGCACAGAAGTTCTGAACTGATTGGAGTGGCTTTTTAGCCTAAGTTAGTTTTGCTGTAACAAATACAGTGGAATAACAATGTTTACAGGTACCTATCCTGATCCCTGTGCAATGTAGCATTTTTTTTCTTATAAAGGCAGGGATAGGCTTCTTTAATTTAAACTGCACAAACACACAAGGATGTTTTTTAAATGGAACCTTCTCTCATGTGATACTAAACTAAAGCACTTCAGTTTACAAAGCAGCAAGTTCATCTTGGTGGAAGCTAGCACAAGGAACTTACCATGAGTAAAGTATGAAGACCTACACTTGGATGCTGTTGCAAAATTACAGGCCATGGCTACCGTACACAAGTAATTATACTGCCAGGAGCGTCTGTGTACTTTAAACTTACTGGCTTAAACAGAGAATGTGTTTTAGGCTGTTGTTTTCTGGTGTGTTTTGTCCACAACTTTGAAGAATAGTGTAATTGTATAACTTTCCTGAGGCAGCTGATGTTGCATAATGCTACAGTCTGCACAGCTTAGGATTTACAACTGAGCAGTCTGTGTTATTTGGAGCACTGCAGTTCAAAGTGTTAGAGGGACTGTCTAGTTTATGTAGAAATAGTAGAACCTTGAAGTGTATATTTAAAAGCCTTTCTTTAGTGTGGATTTCATTTGTTTGTTTTGGCAAGATCATGGGCTGAAAAAAGGCACTTTGCTACTCTGGTCAAATAGGAAAGGATGAGGAAAAAGCAGCTGTTTTACTTCAGTAATTTTTTGTTTTCATCATGGAGTGTGATTCACCATCTAGAAAGTTTACTTGCAGCTTGTTCTAATTCTTGAGGTGGAGTTGAACCAAACTAAGTAGGATATTTTGTAGCATAAAACATGCAGTTTTAATGAAGCTCGGAACTTTATTTCAGTAAGATGGCTGCTTTTCCTCATGTTACAAATTTAATTGCCACTGACTTGTTTTCATTACTCAAGTGGTTAAGTTTGCCTTGTTGATATTTGTAATAGTTGCTTCAAGGTCGTGCTGAGTAACTAGAAAGTAGTGACTTTAATATTAGAAAGGGAAGAGGGTATTTATTATGCATACTGTGAACTGCATTGACATCCTGAATTTTGGATGCAGAGTATGGAGTTTTCTTTACAGCATTGTAATGAAGATTGCTTTGAAGTGTTTACACAATAGCACATTTACCATATTAAAAACAAATTAGTTTAGCACAGTGGACAAAAGTATAGAAAATGTTGTAATCCGTTTTTAACTGAGACATCTGAAGTATGTAATTCTGGTAAGTACACAGTAAATAACAGGTAGCCCGGGTCCTGTGTTGTACTCTGACATTTTTTAGCCAAGTTGTCAGCTTCTTGTTGCTGTGTTTTGTGCTGAACCTTGTACCTTGTTTCTTTCTGTTGATGAATCAACACATTTTATGTAATTTTGTAAAATACTGCCCATAATCCTTCGTTGTTATGCATTCAAGTTTTATGTATGGGTTTACAGTGAGTGGCTGGTGTGTATAAAAATCATTATAGAGAGATGACTGAATGCTTATACCAGTTGCACTTAAATGAACATGCCCATTCTCATTAGCTGATGCAGTAATATATTCAGTTTATCTATGCATTGCTGGGATCTTAATGTAGACAGAGACTTGTCTAAGGTATGGATTGTCAGCAAGTTGAATGGACACTTTAGTTATTTAAATAAAGACTTTTGACCAAAATTCAGAAAATGATATGAGAGAAAAATGAATTCCAGCTAGTCTGATAGGTTTTTAAATGCTGATCTTTTTTAGCCTGTTGGCTAGCTAGCTGGTATCGTTTACTTTTAATTCCTTGTTAAAATGAGGCAATAATTTGCAAGATTTTGTAAATATGTAAATTCTTCATATCTTTTTAGATATCTATTTCAATATTTTCTGACTACTTCTGTGTATAGGAACATTTTTGTGCATGCTTGATGTGACATTCATAAATTTGTACCACTATGACTTTATCCATGTAAAATAGCTATTTATTGAAATTTTCTTTTAAAAGCTGGACTTACTTATTTTTCTCTCAGTTTAAACATTTAAATGGAGAACTTGTTACTGTTTATTAAAAGAATTGTGTTTTGGAAGACAGCACGAAGATAACTGAATTGCAAGCATAGGAAGAAATTGTGTTGCCTTGGTTCTTGGATGGTGGCGCACAATTCTTATAACAAACTGTGATGAATTCTTTGTCCTTTGCCACACTTTTTCTTCGTACAAACAAACCAAAAATCCATAATGGGCAATTGCAGTGTTGGTAAATGTATCCTTTTTACGTACAGGGAGTCTGACGAGGATAGCTGATTCATTTAGAAGTGTAACTGGTGCTGTGATTATAGCAATACCTTTACTTTTGTTACTCATGCATCATCTTCTCATGATAGATTTTTAAATGTTTAGTTTTTCTCTTGTCATGGTCAAACTGCTGAATTTACTTGAAGGATGTACAATACTGTCTGAAGAATACTAAATTGTGTACAATTAGGTCAATGAATTGTGCAATTGTTTTGTTTTTAATTTTTAAAGCCAAGGGTCAAAAATGTATGAGAATTTCAGATTCAGTAGAACATAACGATACTACGTAATTTAACCAAAGTCTCTAGAGAATACTTTAACTTTGAATGTAAACTAATGGATCAACTGACCAATGGGGTCACTGCTTGCCCAGCATCACAAGCACATTGCCTACAGATGGGGAAACTAAATACAGTATAATTTATAAAATAATTACCAGGTTACTATTTTTTTCTTTCATTCCTGTTTTTCACTGAAAAAAGGAAAATGCTATCAGTTGTAAAATACAGTATGGTCATAGTCCTCTTAATAAAGCAGAGATCCCAGTTATTCTCAAAGTGAGTACCCTGTGCATAACAGTAAACTTAGTGACAATCGGAACATGCTGTAGTATCAGTCAGATGTTCAAGAGGAAGTCGCTATCGTTGCATTGGTTTTAATATTTGTACATAAACACTGATTTTTTTGAGCATTATTTTGTATTTGTTGTATTTTAATACCTGGTGTACAGTTCCAGAAATAAATGTCTGGAAACCTTTCTTTACTTGTAAAGCTGTTCATGCATCTGCACTGTGTTTGCTATTTCATTTTCAGATGTGTTTAGCACTAACTCTGCATGTATTCTCAGATACTGTGAGTAACACTAATGTGGGAGTGAGAAAGATAACAGGCAGATTTGCAGGTAAAATAATAAGCAGTGATTTCCCTCAAACTTTATGCCTTATGCACAGCAAAATCTTAGATGGGACTTAAACAGAGCTTCCAAGGACCAACACAACAGCTTAACCCCATATTCAAAGTGCATGGTAAGCTGTGCAGAATACATTCCTGTCTCTGTATAAGAAAACTTGCCCAAATCCTCAAATCCCCAACCTTAGATCCATTCATCCGGCTCAGTTACAACTATGGATAAGAAAAATTCTGTTCTGCATGCTTAAGTTGAACTATCCATCTGAAATGCTTTTTACATGTTGTCCTCAAGAAAATGATCGTGAACTCTGAAAAGCACTGTGTTACTTTTGAGTAATTGCTGCTCCATCAAGCACCAGAATTAGTGCTGAGGCTTCCTAGGCCCAGTGTGCGTATTTCTGCAGTGACTGGAACAATAAAGCTTCAGGTAAAGAAAGGATATTTTAAATAAAGTATACCTGCATGGAGTGCAAGCTGATTATAAATCAAACCAGCGAAAGAGTTCATTTGCCGAGTAATTTAATGAACTGCGCTTTCCATTCTCCATGAGCTCAGATGAAAACATGTGAATTGTGTCTTTTCTAATGATAACTGTTAGAAGGTGCAAAACAAAGTACACAAAAAGGGAGGCTGAACCTCCCTTCTTCTAGTGATTTGGCATAAGATCAGTGCCATTAAACTGGGAGAGGGGCAACTAAACAAAAGCCATAATGCCCACACCCTCCCCTTTGCCTTTGTTGTGTCACTCACCTGCTGCCATGTGGGGACATTTGATTCAATTAATGAACCTTACAGAAGAAAACCACCTCCTTTTGGTGTGGTGAAGGAACTGGTTCCTGTCAGTGTCATTAGCTCAGCCCCAGAACCAGCACAGGGAAGGATGAGGCAGCCAGGAGCAGAGTTTCCCCACAGCCAAATGGACCTGCTGTAAGTACAGCATCTCCTGAACACAAAAAATGAATGCATCTTGCAGTATGGCTTTGCAAGATCCAGTGAGTCACACTGCAATTCACAGCTACCGAACACAGCTGCCTGCTTGCTGACTCCTTCTGTACCTTATGTGAATCGCTGCAACAGCAGAAAACGAAACAAGGGAAAATCCTCTTTTTTCTGTTTGGCAAAAAATGGCTCATGGCAGGGTCAGACCAGAAAAAGCAGGAAGGACTGAAGGCTTTGAGGGCAAGGAGGGATGGATGAGCGCGTGTTCACCACAGTGACAGCCTTCCCTGAGAGCACCATGCGAGCTGCCTGGCAGCCCCTGTACAAGTTCCAGCTGGCTGTTTTTACATATTTGTACATGAACACATATCCCCAGCATTTTTATTATTTAAATACAAGTGCATATGAGTGTATTCATCATTATACACACACATACACCCTTCAGTAGTGTAACAGATTATTACTCTCAGTGCTTATAAACTTGTTCTTCGTCCTTTCCTTTTTGTCAGCTGTTCCTCCAGTGTCAGTGTGTAACTGATCCACCTCTCTACTTGCACACACCCATGCTAAAGCAGGCTGCCAGGGGTGCCAAAGCCACAGAGGTGGGTGCAACCTCGTGCAAGGCCCGGGGCAGCTCTGCAGCTCCTTCCCCGCTTGCTGCACAGTTGCATGCTGGTCCCTGCACTGGCTGCAGTAGCTTGGCTGTGGACTGTTGTTTTCCATAAAGTGAGTTTCTGATCAGAGTGAGCAGCTGCTCACTCTGGCAGGCATGTTCCCCTCTTCTGTGGGCCTGTTCCTCCTGAGCACCTGCAGCTCTCCTGCTGGGTTTGTCAGCTCTGCTCCTCTGATTTTCCAAGCACTTGAACTTTTCTGCCATCCTAAAGCAATGGAATCCAGGGAGTAACTTAAGCTCTTGGAAAATTACCATTACAGCTGTTACAAGCTTCACCTTTGGAATTCAGAAGCCAAAAGTCAGAGCTGTGCTGGCTGACCTTCCCACGAAGGCCCTGCTGAGATTGGCCAGATGCCTCTTGCTGGGAATGCCCTGTTAAGAATTCCAGTGAGGTTAAAGTCGTTTTTCAAGAGATAGAGCTCACGGTAATAACAGGGTATTGACTGGTGAGTGGCCACCCAGAAAATGCTGGTGCTGTTACCTGGGATGGAACAATGCTGGACACAGGCAGTGATGGGAGCTGAGCTGGGGAGCAGCACAGCAGGAACGGACCTGGGAGAGCTGTTGCCAGCAGCTCAACATGAGCCTGCAGAGTGCCTGGCAGCCAAGGGGCAAACTGCATCATGGGGTGCACAGCCAGATGGGCAGGAGATCTCTGAAGGCCCCTTCCAACTTAACTATTCAATTCTATTCTACAGCCACCAGCAGGTAAATAACAATTTCTAATCCCAGTTGCAGGCCAGATTATGCTTTCTTACATGTGTGACCCATCCTTAAAGCAGGCTGCCAGGTGTCAGTATTTGAGCAAGGAGAAACCAGTGCCACACATCCTGTTACGTGCCCTGCAAGCTGCACGTCAGCTCTGCAATGCTCCACTGCTCTGTCCACATCCAGAGGGCAGCCACTTCAAGAAAGCACTCTAACCAACATAGTTGTAAAACTGAGTTCCACAGTCATCAGATAGGAGCGTACCTTCAGATAAATTTAAAATTATTAACAGGTGTGAATTGAGAGCTAAACTAACCTGTGCCCTTGAGCAACAGCATCTCAGCCTGGAGAAACATGAAGAGCACTGCATTCACTGCATTTCTGGGATGTGCGGAGCAGTGCTCCCCACGTAACCATGAACTCTGATCTGCTCAGCACTGCACCATTGCAGGCATCCTGAGAACTCTTCTTCTGTACAGACTGAGATGGGGAAAGGGCCCTGTTCAGCAGAGAAGGGTTCATCAGAGCGATGGGCAATGAGCTGCAGACTAGAGTTCACCAACAGCTCTGACCTGCTACCACACCATGAAGTCACAGTAAGGGCCACCATTGTATTTCAATGCAGGCACAGCTGAAGGGAGAGGCTCTTCATGACAGCACAACTGTATATTGACAGTTCTGAAAGGTTTCATAAAAGGTTTGGACAACTGCCTGCACTGAAACACTTTCCGAAAGGAAACGTGCACCAAAGGGAGTGGAATCAACTCCATGAAAACCAGAACAAGAAACTACTGGGGATTATTTGGGGAACGCTTCATGAGAACACTTTTCAGAAATAGTGTCCATTGCAAGCATGGGAAACAAAACAGAAAAACATTAAAACTGCACTATGGTGACCACTGCAGTTTTCAGTCTTCTTCCTAGTAGGTAGCATGATGCTGTGTTTGGATGACGATGAGAACACCAGTGATAACACACTGATGTTTCAGCTGTTGCAGAGTGGTGCTTAGACAGAGACAAGGACTCCTCAGCCTCAGCAATGAGCTGGGAAGAGACAGAACCCACACAGCTGACCCAAACTGGCCCAGTACCCTGTGATGTCCCCCTGAACAATAGCTCCAGAGGACTTGGAAGCAGCTGCTTGTTGGCCAGTGGTTGGGCATCCATCAGCAGGTGGAGAACAACTGACTGTGCATTACTCATTTTGTATATTATTTTCTATTATTGTTTTTTTTCCATTCTTCTTCTGTCTTGTTATATGGTCTTCATCTCAACCCACAAATTGTAGCTTTTTCCCCCGTTCTCTCCCTGATTCTGCTGTGGAGCCTGCAGCATGAAACCACAGCACAGTTAGAGACAACTGTGTAAACTACAAGATTAAATGCCATTAATTTAACATTTTCACTTGCTGAAGCTATTGTACAGACAGTTGAAAAGCAATAAACATACAAGTTATCTGCAAATCCAACGAGATGAGCCTTCATTACTGCATCCAGTGTGGACAAACTCAGGGAAACACAAGCTTGCAGCTTGATTTCAAAATGTTGAAATTACAGCTCATTGTGTAAAAATGCTTATGAAGCTTGAAGTACACAAACGGTATTTTACTGACAGTTCAAAATTTATTACTTCAATTGACAATAGTGTAGTAATTAGAAAAAAGTTCTTCTCCTTGCTTGATGTCTCTGAGAGTGACAAGCACTACACACCTCAGGTGGCTGAAAAGAAAAGCAAAGCACGGAAATACACAATTAGATACCAGGAGGCTGTGAAAACAACTCTGAAATATAAGCAAACAGAATCAAAACCAATGCCAAGAAAAAGTGCAGTCAGTGTGGGTATGCAAATAATGTTTCCATTCACACAATTACTCAGAAAAGAAATGAATTAATCAAGACAGAGGAAAACATGTTATGCAGCAAAGTTAATGGAGCAGAAAACACTCTTTTAGATGTGCACACTCACATGTACCAGTTAACTAAACCCACTCTCACTGAAACAAAACCCAGAAAGACAGCTCTGAACTACAACAAGTAACCTGCTGGGATGCACAGCAATGAGTGAACTTTCCATAAACCCCAAGATGAAATCAGTGGCTGCTAAACAGTCTTCCCATAGAACAAGTTAGTAATCTGTCTGAAGTTTCCTGCAAGAGTCATTAGGAAAATGATCATGTCCTAAAGGCTGGAAAATCTGTTCTAGGAAAGGGGGTACATTCTTCTGATGCTGAGGAATATGAAAGCAAAGAACAGCATCATTCCAAATAATCTCCACTGTTAAAAAAGTGAGACCATTCTGAAACAAATTAACCAACATCAAAGATAAACAAATGCTAAGAACTCTTTTACAATAGAGAATGACTTAGAAATTAGATTAGCAGTGTCATTAGAACTGTATTTATCAGCATCAGATAGAAGAATGGACAGAGAAGAGGAAAGAATCACTTCCCTAGTGGCTGGGCACCAGGAGAACTGATAAGATGATATTTTCTTGGACAGATGACAAGGAGGACAGCAAATTTCCCCATCATGAAGCAGCCCCATAGCTTAATTTTCCTCACTGTGCTTTCATAATTTAAGTACAAAACCCAGGGTTTCTTAAAGTTCATATCACCTCTTCTTTTACTACCATTTCTTTATTTATCTGCAGTTTACAAGTGCATATTTAACCTTGCCTCTGTAAAGTCTATGATCAGTCAGAAGAACCATTTTTTCAATATGCACCATTACTCTCAACAACCAAATTTCAGAGTTTTAAAATAGCAACAGAATTAGATTAAAAGGCTGAAATGCCTCTGAAGTCCTTACACATCCTTTTGGTAAAGAGAACTGTGTGGTTCCCACAGGAGCAACTGGGCCAAAAAGGGCAAATTCTTTAGTGTTTAAATTCAGAACCAACACTGCAACTGAATTCTTCACAGCTTGAAAGATATTCTTGACTATGTCATTGTGTAGGACACTCTCTTCCACAGAGCTCCATACAAATACTAATCTAATTGTCACTTTTTCTCACAGCTCCAACCAAAAATCTGTCAAAACTTCCAAAATATTTTAAGTTCTAAAAGAGGTGCAATTTCAGTTTGTAACAAGAATGCCTTAATTGCATAATATAACCAGAAGACATAAGCCTTTATGCTGCATAGCATTTGTCTCAGCAAAAATTCCTTTTAGATTCCTCAAATGTTCCATAAGCAGAAGATCTGGAGAACAGAGGAGTGAGAAGCCCAAGTCTCAACAGCCTTAGAAGAGCTTTGATGGCTGCAGATTACTAACTAAATTTGAAACACATACTGAAAAGCTTCATTACTGTTATATAATTGAAATGTAAGTAGTGCTTAATGCGATTCTGGAAAATCCCACTGTAGTGGGTAAGATCACTGCTTGTACAGTAGCGTAGTCAGAGCTATACTGGTCTCTTCTGTGAACACGTAGAAAAAAAGAACAGAAAGAAGAGTCCTGTAAGTTACTTTGAATGTATCTATTCAAAGAGCTAAATCTTCCTTACCATCTTCTCATGGACTAATACTCCCTTCAAACACGTTTTCCTTTTTCACACATGCAGTATGCTTTGTGTCACACAAATCTACGAGCTCTTTGACTCACTGCTAACCTCTCTATCTCGTGGCTGTAGACGATATTTGGAAGATACTGTTTCAGTTCTACAGGAAAATGTCTTGGCACATCAAACTCCTGATAACATACATTGGCTTCTTTTTCTAGAAAAAAAGAAAAAATTGATTCTATAATGCTCAGTCTTAGATAGATAGGTGTAAGAGGTGTGTAAAAATAATAAGTAAATACTGCAAAGGTACCAGATGCTTCACAAAGTCTGAAAAGCACGCCCCTGACAAGAGCTACTACACTCATTTGGAGTTCCGCTCTGAATTTGCACAAAAGATACACAACCAGCTACTGAAGGTTGTTTTATCCTCACTGCAATAAAGAGGATGACTGACTATAAGGATAGATGTGAGGGGGTAAAGCACACGCAGCACCAGGGATAGTTTACAGCGTTGATGATATCTATGACAATATTTACTTAAAATGTTAAAAAAAAAAAAAAGTATCTCGGAGTCAGCGATTATTTTGACAAATTATGTTGCAAAGACAGTCATGGAGAAAATCATTATCTGTGCAGCAGCAAAAAGGGAATTTTCTTTACATGAACGTCGGGCCTAGAAAACACAGATTAATGTGAGAGCTTTGTCTTCATGCCAGTCAGTCTGTGGTTCATACTCCAGAAATATTTCTCTCTGTTGCACAGGCAGTAGTTGTAATGCAGGCTCTGAAAGCCACTTACAAGCTACGTATAGCAGCCGTTAAATTTTCCATATCCCTTGATCATCTGCATGAGTCAGTTGTTTCAAACCCCCAAAAACGTAAGGGCGAACACATACTGCAAGGCAGAAAAAAAATATATAGTTCTCTTCACGTCCCACTGCTGTAATACTAATTATTAGAACTTGTACACTCCTTTCTTATGCTGTTCTTCTTAATCTATTTCTTATATTATCTTAATCTATTTCTTATATTATCCTAGGCCAAACTGTACAGTGACAAAAGATGTCACTTCATGTGTGGTTTTCTCAGTCAGTCTGATGGAACGGTACTGAAGAACTCAACCTGTAACTCTGTGTACTGCCTCAATCCAGAACTCTTTTGTCAGATACCCTTTCTCACTGACTTGCATTTTGGATTCATGCCTTTCACTCTGCTTATCCTCACGCAGACACCAGGGCAGTCAGCAAGAAGAGCTCACGGATATTTGAAGGGCTGTTGCACTGAAGGATTCTGATGCCCAGATCTCACAGAAGACCTCCCAAACAATCTCCCGAGTGTTTATCTTAAGCAGCATTTCTGCTCCCCATCACCCATCAGTATCTGATTCTGTGTGCCACCTGCAAACTAATCTATTCCCACGCAGACAAAGCCAACCCTTGCAGTAACTTACCGTAGGAGCAGTTGTTTACATACTGTCCCACCGCCAGTGGGTTTTGTGGAGCAGCCGTGAGCCAGCTCACATCACTCATCTGAAAGGGGCCAAGCTGATCCCTCCAGCTGCAAGACCTGAAAGGACCCACAGCGTTAACATGTTTCACCACTCCTTCCTTACCATGGGATGTGTCCTCCCACCTGTAGAAACAGCCATCTGGAAGCAGGGGAGAGTAATGCCTTGGTCATACCTTAGAAGTACATTTAAACCTCCCACCAGCATGCAGCATCTCTCAGACGCCAGCAGAACAAGTGTGAAAACACCATACCAGAAATGTATATCACCATCATCACAGGAACAGCAATACATACTGCTGGTCTCCAAAGTTGTGAAGGCTCATCACATCAACAACAAATTTGTTCTTGACTTTCAAAGCCGATATCAGCTAGCCCTTATTTTAGGTCTTTTTTGCTTGTGACTAAGTTTATCTGCACGCTGTATTAGAACACAGAAACTGCTCCACGAGAATTCTGCAAGTTGTATTTAAGATAAGCTAGAGCAGTCCAGTCAGCTTCATGCTTATTCCAAAAGCCACTGCTCCCTCACATGCTGCCCATCTGCAGCCCCAATGTGGAGCTGCCAGCTTCACCCTTCTGTTGTTACCAAGTCTATACAGAAGCTATTGTTCCCCACCCACTAAGCAGATTTCATTAAAGAGAATTTTTAAAAAAACTGTGCTATGCTGTGTTCCTATTAACTCTTCATTATAAGAAACTGCCTCTTTAACATCACTTTCATCAAAACGCTTCTTGTTGGCATTACAGATGGGACCCAGGTATGTAACATCACAAGCAGCAGCCCTTACCCTTGTAGTGTTTGTTTTAAGAGATACACAGAAGTGGAAAACATTTCAAATAAAACTCAAACTAGGGTACGCCAAGAGAATGGACACTATATGTACTACCTTTGAAAATTCCATTTTGAATGCCATTCCCCTATTTGAGTGCTTACCTGTACACTGATCTTGACAGTCCTTTATCGTTCCCATCAATAAGAATACCATCTATGCATCTAAAAATAAACGGATTGCCAAGCGACTGGAAAAAGATGGGCTCGTGCTTTCTGTACACTGTACCTGTTGCAAGACAGATATGACTATTTCAGAAGAAAGTAAGAACAGACTCGAACGTCTTCCAGTCTCCTCTGTACAGAAACTCAAGGGACACGAGGGGTGTGAGATCAGTTCTCCCAGCTGAGACTCAAAGACACTGACTCTAAGACACCGACTCTAAGCCTCCATGCATTTAGATACACCCTTCTGCAATAAGAAAGACCTGCATCAGAGGAGACAATCCCAAGGGAAGCCCCTGGAGGAAAACATAAGGGGGTCTGTGCGCTGCGTCTGTGTGAGCAGTAGGCAAAGCACCACAGCCAAGCCATCTGCTTCAGAGATGAATTCAGAGACAGAACTACAAATCGTTTTCAGAAACGTAAGCAGACAAAGCTCCAAGGAATGTGCAGCAGGAGCGGAGAAGTGCATGTTTGTGATGGTGCTTTACGGCAGGGTTCCAGTAAACGAGGGCTTCAGTTCCACTCTCCAGGAGGCAGCTGTCTGCTCACCTGCCACACCTCCGAGCCGCTTTTTCAGGCACGCGTACGAAACAGAAACCCCAAGGAACTAATCTGTACTGTTCAAGCCGTTCCCACGCATTTGTGCTTAGAGAACCTGGAACAACTTCTCCAGCAACGTTAAAGTCAGACCTGGAACAACGACAGGTCGTGTGTTTCATTTTGCTATCAGTGAGATTCCCTCCCTCCCCTGGCACGCTTTGCTTCCTTCAAAAACGCCCACGGAAACACCCCCCGTCCCAACCGCGCTGCTGTCACAGCAGCAGAACCTGCGAAACAAAAGTCAGTACGGAACTTCGGCACTCTACAGTGGCTGGAAACGACGCGAACTCGATCGATCGGAACGCCTCGTTACCGGGATACATGGCCACAACCGCCCCTTTCGGCACGAAGCCTCTGCTAACGAAGACTCCGGTCCCGGCAGACAGCAGGGAGCTCCGGTCCCGAGCCACGCTGAACCCCAGCGTCCGAAGCAGCACCTCGTCCGGGCTGAGCGGCTCCTGCTGCCCCCGGCGGCCCCGCGACCGCCCAGCGCCCGGCTGCAGCGCGGCAGCCCGCAACCGCGCGTAGCTGCGCTC
>JAOWBP010004700.1:13874391-13889741 GCA_028571105.1 Tragopan temminckii | reverse complement strand
TCAGGCACTGGAATGGCCTGCCCAGGGAGGTGGTGGAGTCGCTGTCCCTGGCAGTGTTCAAGAGGCGTCTGGATGAGAAACTATGAGCTGTGGTTTAGTAGCTTGTGGTAGCAATGGTGATGGGAGGACAGTTGGGCTCCTGTAGGTCCTTTCCAACCTTGTGATTCTATGATTCTATAATATCCCACAGAAACATTGAAGAAGCAGAATATATTCAAGAATGTGAAATACTTACCTGTTTTACAGCCATTAATGTCCCCGTTCCTACATCTTGAGCTTGGTAACAGGAAGAGAAAGCTCCAAGACCAATTTGCTGACCTTTAAGCCATTCTGCATCTTCCCTGTAATGATGCTTTGCTTTGGTATGCCCAGGCAGAGTTTCTGGTGTCTGCAAGTTACATTCCAAATCATTTACTTGTTTATTAGCATGCATCTACAATGTTTATGTTCTTGAAGGCTATTAAATACTCAAGTTTATAAACCTCTCCTCTCCCATACAATTATGTATATTGCAGTATTATACATATTTTGGATGAACACATCCTTCCACAACCCACACATTTCTACTGTATGTTAAAACAGAACTCTTCTACATTACTAACTGAAAGGCAAGATATAAAAACATGAATAGCACTAAGACTTTTCTATTCCTTATCTCATTTCTAAAAACCTAACACAACCAAAATTACACTTTCCATTTAATTTACTCCTGCTTCACCTGTTGTTGTCTCATGCAGGCAATGACAAAAAACAACTATTTCATTCATTCCAGCAACACTACCAGTTCTGCTGCCTTTCCTAGGCATGTAGCCTCGCAGCATCATACTGCCTTCAAGTAAAAATACTTGACCATTTTGTGAGCTTTCATATAACTTCTTTCTCTATTCTTATTTCTTGTGCTTTTGCACACGTGCAAGCAATGTCCTTTTCTTCAGATTTCTTAGGTATCTTGCAGCTTTCCTCTCCATATGTACTGAAAAGAAGATCTCTTCCTACTCTGCTTATTCTTTCAGAAACTAATTTGATGCTGTGTGATGGCTTTTAAAATAAATCAACACCAAAACCCAGTACAGTTTAATTCCTAAGAAGTTCACTCTCATTTTCTGCTTCCTCCCCCTTTACACTTTCTTCTTCGCTATTTTAAAGAGAGCTACATATCTCCTTTCCATATACCTTCTCTAAACTAGTTAAAGACCATGGAAGGACTCTGTGGCACTCTCAACTTGTAGTCTGTTTGTATTCCAACTTATAGGAGAGAACATTGAGTCAATTCATGTTTGTACAACTTTGAAAACACGCCAGCACCATCTTAAACTATGCAACCTCAATTTAGATGTTTATTCTGAATTTCCACGTGTATACTTACATCCTGCTGAATAATTATGATATCTTCACCATTTTCGACCTGTAGTTGGGGAATTATTGGCAGGGCATCTTGAGATGCTGACATTGCCATAGCAATAGCTAAAGCTTCCTCTTCTTCAGCTTCCATCTTTTCCTTGCATTTTTGATTATGATTTACATCATCTTTGTAAGTATCATCATTTTCTGCCCTCTCAGGAGAAAGAACTGCAACTTCGGACTTGAATGTAACCGTGCCATCGCTTGTTGGCATGGAGGCCTCAAGTAGGTCCTCAATACTGGAGTTGAGCTCTGCACTCACATCCAACCGACATTTCTCATCTACTGGTGTGAACACCGTCTCTTCACTTGGTATAACTGCACTACTGTTACTACCATTGCCATCACACTGTGAAGTATCATTCAGGTCAAGTGTCATACTGTTCTTTGAAGTTTCTCCCTGCTTGTTCATATCATTTGGAGTGGGTCGTGATGGCTTTGGCCTGTGTATGTGACTAGATGGCAATGGCCTGGCTTGGGTAAAAATGGGAGAAAGCTTATCTGGTTCTTTATTTTCAGAGCAGCTTCTCTGAAACTGGAGGGAAAGCTTCCGTTGTGTTTGAGGAGAAGGTGAGGGGATTTTACAGGGAATGAATCCCTGAGGTCTGAGTTTAGAGACATCTGTTACAGTGCCAGCTGGTACAGATGGGTTTGAAGGAGAGAGAAGTGTTGGGAATAGTGACTGGGAATGACTGGATGAGGGAGAAGAGTTCAAACACTGACTGTAGGGTTTTCCTTTTGTTTGAACAGCTGGCTTTGGTTGCTCAGTGGTTACTGATGAAACAGGAAGTCCCACAGCTAGGCCAGCCAGTGTCGCAGAAATGTCCTCTGGACTGGCACTCAGTTTTTTGTCACTTAAACCTTTCCCACTTTTCCCTGATAACTGGACAGTATTGTTAGGAGTATTATTTTCTGTAGCTTCCGGAGAATTATCTGGTACAGGTAGCTGCAGAAAGTCTTCATGTCGACATTCCCCAGACTGTATTTCTTCCATGCCTAGCTGGATGGCTTCTGCAACTTCCATTTCATCTGCTATTGCCATCAGACGTCGACGCATCCTTGTGTAATGAGTTGAGCTTGTCACACTCAACATTTCTAACAGTTTTACAAACACGTGAGGCACTCTTGCCACCATTCTTGCTGAACTCAAAAATACTCTCCGTGATAGTTTGCCAACCATTGAATGGGAATTGTCAATTGACAGCAAGGCGAAATTTAGAAGGGAGAGAAGTTTCTTATACCTGTAATTAAAAATAAATGCATTAAAAAAATCTGTTTTATGAAGTGATATGCTGTGATTAGCCTGTGCTAAGAAAGCCATTTCAAGACCATGTATTTAGCTGTCAGTTCTACAGTAGCAAAAAGACTTACTGCTTGCAATAATATATATATATATATATATATATAAAATATATATATATAATAATATTGTTTCAGAATTGTTTGATAGGTCAAAAACTGAAAATGGCAACCAGTTACTCTAAAGTAGGTATACTTTTGCTTGTAATTATTTGTTTACAGGAATTCATCATCCCACAATTTTTTGAAGAGATTACCAATGACACAATCAACCACAAAGTGTATTAATTAAACAGTGTAAGCAAGTACCTGCCTACTATGGTATCAGCCTGTAAAACATCTCCACAGACAATGTGAGGATAAAATTCACCAGGAAATTCCAACAGAAGTCTGTCTATAAGACAAAGTCTCCCCAGTAGCGCTTGCCAGTTGCTAGATTCAATTTCAGTTGCAAGAATACAATTTAAGACATAATCAACATCACCAATACCAATGGACCCTAAAAAAAAGTTGATAAAAATAAGGATTAGATATATTCATAGTTTAAATTCCATAAGGATCAGAACAGTTTTACATGGAATCATATCTGTGCCCAAAATAACCTCAGCCCCAAACTCCGAAGAAAAATACTTTGTCATGCTGGTTTTGGATAAATTCTGTACATAATTAAAAAAAAAAAAAAATCAGTGTATTTGTTTGGAATGATAATCCATTTATATATGAAGAACAATTATTACCAGATTTTAGTATTTCTCTCCCAACTGCCAACTCTCCTGCTTGGCCTTTACACATCTCCAATAGCGTTGAGACTGAAAGTTGACTTGTTCGACTACAAGAAATTCAAACCAAAAGCAATTCCTTTAGCTGGTGGTTTTTAGAAAAAACTTTTTAACATTTCAATAATCATTAGCTGGGAATTTTGTTTGGATATCGACTTCACTTTATTCCAATTCATTTGTACAATGGCTGTTCCGAAAATAATGCCTCCTATTTCATTATGTTGGCCCGTGATGCCAGAGACAGATGTTGGTGGTACAGCAGTAGTACCACAGTACAGAACAGTAGTAGAGGTTGAACCTTCCCACCAATATCCTGTTATATGTTTTTGCTGTGTAACAGATGGCAACACAGGGGCAGTCTGACAAAATGGTGTCTGACATGGAAGTGCGTATGAAGCAAAGGTGTCACTGAGTTCTTCCATGTGGGAAAAAAAAAGTATCCATTGACATTCACTGATGCGTACTGAACATTGATGGAGATCAGTGGACATGAGCATAGTGAGGTGGTGGGCGGTGTGCATCAGCAGTGGAGACAGCAGGTCACCCCTATTGGTACAGATTTTTACAAAGACACCCTGCAGGCATTTGTTCATCACTGGCAAAAATGCACAGTTAACTGTGGTAACTATACTGAAAAATAATGTTTTGTTGCTAAGAATTTGCTCTGTGAAATAGAGCTACTATGCTCTTTTTATCTATTGTAGTTTCCATGGAAATAAACAGGAGGCATTAGTTTTGGAGTAACCTATATACAACACTGTATCTGTAACCTACAAACAGTTGTGATATTTTTACAAGGATATTCCCAGAAACTTCATATATATCACCAACAAATAAATAAAACAGATAGGAAGCAGCTTCCCTGTTTCTCAGTACACTCGCACTTCCCAAGTTCTTAGAAACTTTAGGCAACAATCTCTTATAGAAGAAATCACTCAGGTGCACATTAGGACCTTCTCCTCTTGTATGCACAGGCTACTTTCAGAAATCCAGCAACAAAAGAAACAGTTTAATTTCTCTTCTTAAATTTTACATGTTTTATCATTAGACTATTGCTGGTGGAGGGAGGGACCATCTCTAGCTGGTTTTAGAAGAAATGCTGCTTATAATAAATTAAACTGAAAGAGACAGTGATCACTGTGATTATGTTCTGCAAATAGTTCGCTCTCCAGGTGAAAAAATCGTTGGCCTGGCAGAGCATATAGGGTAGTTCAGGACAGGAAGACAAAGCCTGGCTGATGACTTCACCCAACGTATCTTCCTTAATTTTAAAGGAAAAGGTCTTTATGAAAGCAAAGCATCATTTAAGATATCTAAATGCTGGACGTGTATAATCAAATGCACTCAAAATCTACATCCTTCAAGACCGAAGTTGGTTGTAGCAACGAACCTAACAAAACCATATATCATAGTACACTTAAACTTATCATCCACATATTTTACTTCACCACATCTTATAAGTGCTCTTATTGTTTCACACAAAATATCAACAAATGATGATTCAAGACATTTCAGTAACAACCCAAAATAAATTTGGAGTTAATGGGACCATACCTGTTGGCATCTGCACATTTAACTAATATTGTCTCTACAACAGGCTTCAGAAGTCGCTGTAGCTTAGTCCTTTCTGCCAAACTATGACAAGGAGTATAGACCAGCATGGCTCTTAAGGTTTTCTAAGAGAAATGAGAAATATCAGTAAATACGAAATTAGATTAGCTATAGAATTTTTTAATTAATGTGAATAACTTCACATAAATTGCATTAAAAATATTATAGAAATATGAAAAGGATAAAGAGCTAAACAGGTATCTGCAGTCAAAATTAGTAATATATGTGGAAAGGACAAGAAAGGAAAGTAATATAGTAGAAAGAACACAGTCATACAATTACTGCTAATAATAACCATTTCCCTATATTTGGCCAGTGGATACATGCCAATTCACTCCTGCTGAGGACTATCCATTCTGCTTTTAGATGATACTTAATAGTCAAGTCATGAGTAATGCTTAACAACAATAATTTAGGATTCCTGACTTCATACATCTACTTCTCCTCTCCCTGAAAAAAATGAAGGAACTAGAATACAATGAGTAAACGACTACTTACTAAAGCAGCAACATACACTTTGTAGACAGGGTCAGCACAGACCATGGATAGCACACTGCAGCAAGATTCCACCACAACATCTCCTGAGACGGTGGCCTGAGATGACCCACTCGCTACTCCCAGAGCTCCAGCACTTGTGTTGTTTCCATTGCCATTTCCAGAATTTCCAGTGCTTTCGCCATTAGCCAGTAATAGAGCACCACTAACATCATGGGAAAGACGTCTAAGTGCCATCTCTCGTATATTCCAGTTTCGAGAAAACAAGCAGCCGACTAACTCCATTCCGAAGACCTGCCAAACAGAAACCTTACATGAGTCAAGTTGAGTAACATCACAACTGATGAAAAACCACCCTAAGACATCTATTAGCCAGAAGTTATATGCCAGAGGTTATACTATCTTAAATAAATAAATAAAAATCTATGATATGAATTAACTGTCATAAATAACAAGTCTTCAGCTCTTCAAAAACTCTGGTAGGCCAAGTGGGGGTGGATAGTTTCAGTTACTCAGTAATGCAGTCTGGTTTTAGACAATGATTTAAACAAACCTGAAAACCAGGTCCAGCTATTTTTGACAAACGACACAACAGAAATATAGGCAACAAGTTATCCCACTCTTCCTTTCAGCACGAGATCCCTACTCAATTCAATCCAACTTCAGCCTAGGGAGTATTTTGGCTGTTTGTCTCTTGCAACCCAGCTTAGGTAACAATAAGTGCCAACTCTATATTCATACGACACTTGCACAATAAATTGCACAATACATTGTGTAGACAGACATGGCTTAACAAGAACTATTGCTGATTGGTGAGTGGATGGATTGGATGATCTTGTAGGTCTTTTCTAACTTAGGTGATTCTATGATTAGACTAAAATTAAGAATGTGAATTTTGTTACAAGAACCTTCAGTAGGAGGCCTGGGATGAAGTCTGAATGATGAGGCACTGGAACTGGCTGACCAGAGAAGCTGTGGATGCCTCCAACCCTGAAGGCATTAAAGGCTAGGTTGGATGGGGCCCTTAGGCAGCCTGATCTGGTGTGTGGCAACTCTGCCCACAGCAGGGGTGTTGGAGTGATACTGTCTTTAAGGTCTCTTCCAATCCAAACTGTTCTATGATTTTTATGATAAGATACAAAGATGGTCAGATAATGTTTTGTTAGACTATCTCAAGAAGCTTAGAATATACAACAAGTGATCAGTCCAGTTCAGAGTCATTTTTTAAATTCAGGCAAGTAATTTAATCACAATATAGCCCAGTTTGGTGATTAACCTAGAACTAATAAAATACCTATACGGACAGGATACTCAAGATAAGTTGCTTCCAAATCCTAACACAATATCTTTTATTCCAAGATTTTTCAGAAGAAAGTTCCTTCAGTGATTAATAACAGTAGTAGGAATGAATATTTAGGAAGTACTTCTTTGCTGGCCATTAAGCACAGTGATCATAGCTTCTTCTGAAGAAAATGCAAGTAGTTTTGCATTTATGCTGTGCAATATTATATTCGCTAGGAGAAAATTTAGCAAAATGGTTTAAAAATCAGTTTTTACATTTGAAGCTTCTTTTAGACTGTAAAAATTACCTGAATCCATGGCTCAGCTACATCTTTATAGGCAGAAGGAATCTGCTGGACCCCATAATGAGTAAGATTAAAATTAGTATCCTGGGTTCTCCTCTGTGATCCAACTGTTGATTGCTGTTGAGTTTGTTGTTGAACCACATGGAGAACAGAAGAATCCACAGGGCTTGGCAATTCATGACTACAGATTAACAGCAAAGAACAAAGATTAAGAAATGAAACAGTGACCTAGTTAAATATTTTACCACATTCAAGAATGTATCTACAGATCCAGAAACATACAGTTATATTCAGACTGAATGCCTACCTGTAGAAATCATGAGACCTCCATTTAGATCTACACAGAGGACATATAAGTGGCTCTCTGTTTCTTCTACACTCTTCTGCCCCTGGATAAAAGCAACAGGAGAACGTTTTCCAGTTTTCCAGCGTACAGACCAGATGTCTAAGAACTAATATGTCTTAAGTTACACTGAAAAAAATTCAGTTTCTAACTGAAACTTCTAGACTGAACCATGTGAAGCATTCTGACAAATACGTGCATTTAAACATTTCTGCACACAGAAGTGCTTTGGCACTGTAATTAACATTGAAAGCTATGAACTGAAATATGGTTCTTTTTATGCCTCTAATAGAAGTAATATCCTTTTTGTGTACAAAAATACAGGAGACTGAACTTTATTTGTTGAAGTATTTGTCGAAAGCATTTACATATTTTATTTAATGTAGCTTGTACAAGTACTCTTAATTCACTACATAATCCAAGATTAGAGTAGACAACTTTCATGTACTCTCATAACAAGTCACAGAGGAGTAAGTCTGCTCCTAACCTTATTCTAATTGCCTAACATTCTTTTCAATCAGGTGAAAACAAAAGGTTCTAACTTTTAGCCCTGCAGTTAACTTCCTTCTCAAAGCACTAAACTACTAACTAGATTTGTGAATAACTGATAAAAATGGGTGTATCAGTGGTATCTGAACAGTAACAAAGTGTCACAAAATGCTACAGTCATCATCTAAGAGCAAGTTGGTTTTGTGGGTATTTTTTCTCCACTTTTAAATACAAAAATCTACAAAACCCACACTAGATTACACTAACCTGTAATATTTTTGCATATTTATAGTCACAAGAATTTAATGAGACAAATATGAAAACATACATATTGACATGCAGTGGTGGTGTAATTTGTTCCTGCAGCCATCTTCACACACAGTCAGGCTCTCTTCATCCAGCATGCCTAACAAACAAATGGGGCACATCTGCTCTTCTTCATCTTTCATACTATTGAAAAGAATACATATGTATTTGTGATTTTAAAATAGCATATCAGAATTCAGAACAGGTTTTAGCAGTTAGAAAGATTAATTTACAACTACTTTTAAATGACTATATGCTATTTAGAATAATTTTCCTAATTCTTGGTATCAGTAAATAAGCAACCTAAATTTTGAAGGCACAGAGTAAAGACAACAGTTTGCTGAAATGAAAAGTCACAAAATGTATGACATCTTTTCAAACTAGGTCAGATATTAATTAAGAGACAGAAAGGTCCAGCACTTACATTTTTATCTCTACTAAGGCTTCTTTAAACAAACTAAGTTTGCTTTTTCAATTATTATTATTCAGTTTTGAAAAATTAAGAAAGTTCTTGATTTTGAAAGCTGTGTGCATTTTTTTCCCATCATAACATTGAGTTGTAAGATAGTATTTACAGATTTCTGTATTGGGCTAAAGACTATGTGATGAACATATGTAAAAAAATAATAAAGCCATTTGAGTCTTCTGAGAGAAAACAATGTAGTAGATTTGCATAAATACTAACAAACCAATACATCTCATGTAGATTAATAAAAAAATCACCTATTCTGCATGTTAATTCCATTTTATTTACCCCTACTTTTAAGTTAATGTAATCAGAGATTTCAAAAGAAAAAGATATTTTAAACTTAGATAACATTTAGTGGAAAACAGTTTTAATATTCTGTAATATTTCTTGAATGTACTAAGCTGATTATCCATACTACCAATTTAAGTTATAGTTGGTGTATGTCTAGAAGTTTGCAGAAATCCTGTATTTGTTCAGCAGCAGTGGTTTTTAAAACAAAACTATATTGTACATATTTGTTTCTATTTCTTTACAAACTGTTGACATAATTTTTTTCCACCATAAGATTATTTTTGTGGATTTTTCAAGGAAAAAAATAACCTCCACAGAACAACACAAGTACTAATTTAAAACTTATTTTTGAAGAACTAGTACTAAACTAAATTTAACTGCAAATCATAGCAAAAATCAGAACTGAATGAAGTTTTATTCTTTAATGAATCTGATGCTCAGTGTTCTCCAGTACTTCTATAACACAGAGACTCGCACAAAATGGCAACCTGCCTCACTGCACCAGTAGTGGTAGGAACTACCTGATGGCTAGGAGGTATACTGGCAAGCAGTTGAAAAATGTTTTTTCCTGTCAATAATGAGAATTAGTGAAATTCACAGTCCAATAAAGCCATCTCGATGAAAGAAATACATTTTTCCAAACAAGGTACAGAATTAAAGGAACTGACAAGATAAATGGTGCTAGGGTAATTTACGTATTTAACTGGTTTATTTACCTTATTTATTTATAATGACATAATTTGGAAAAACAGATAGTGGGAAACTAAGGTCACAGTCTATAAATCAGAATTATAAACCTGTCAAAATATATTCATCTAACAACATGAGTATTATCACTAACATATCGTGGTAGTCTTATATTAGCTTTCACTTTACACATAAGAAAGCCTCAGTTCTGACCGCCATCTGTAGTTTGGCCTCTCTAGAGGACGTCTAGTTCACTCAACCCACTAATTCAAACCACAAATTACTTGTTTAAGAAATAAGATCTCTGCAAAATCAAGAAAAGGACAAGCAAGAGCACCCAAACTGTATAAGCTGAAAAAAAAAATAATCACTTAAAACTGAAATAAAGTCATTTTAACGTAGTGTAAAATAGAAAAATCATACTAGTTTAGTAACTCCCTTCACTATAATTTAATCATTCATTTTTCATGAAGAGTTTAAAACCATATTTAAACATGTGAGCATACATATTTTATTATGTGTGTACATATACACAGTGTGTTTACCCAGAAAATTTTCAGTGTATTCTCATGTGCACAAGTATATCTCCAAAGCAGTATCAATTTACTAGGAAAAGTCAGTAAAATGAAATACTGTTTCTTCATTTGTCAACATTTGCAAACTGCCGAATGTGAACAAATAGAAGTGTGTAAAGTTAATATACAAATCAGTCATATATAAAGACATTTCTCAAGTTTGTTTCCCAAACCAATAAAGGGTAAAAATAATTTTTCTCAAGTCAACAACTTTCAAACAGAAAGGTATAAAGCAAATATTCCCATTTGGTATTGCAGTGACGAACACATGCTTAAGTTTGCAAATATAAAGACTTAACTTGGCCTGAAATGAAAGCAGCTTTGAACAAAAAGAATGTAGGTGATTCTAAACCTCCAAAATTAGAAAAAAAAAAAGCCCTACAAAATTGAAGCTTTTAATTCCTTTAGAAAAATACTAACCTGTTTTCTGAACTAGATGTAGAAGTACTAGATGACAATGTATGAGAATTTGACATGCGTGAGACAAACTTCTGGATGGTGTTACGAGATGGAGCTTTGATCCTCGAGCTACGCCTACTGTGATATTTCTGGAACAAACTCTCAACCTAACATCAGAAAAAGATAGCAACAGTCGTATTTATGCTATTAATAGCTTGTATTTAAAGGCAACATTATGGAAGCTTAACTACAGCTACAAGAGATCTACTGACTTTCACAATAACGCATTAGCAGCAGAAGTAGAAGGAAATTCGTAAGTCTTATTATATAGTTCACAAGAAACATGGTTTACTGCAAAAATCCATTTACATGTTAAGAGTAATTGAAAGCTTTAAGGACACACATCTATGAAGATCCCTGTTCTGTTTACTTTTCAGCTAATCATAGATAGATATAAGTAAGTTTGACTAGAAAATTTGAGATATGAATAATTCACTGAACTACAGTCTCTACTAACATTTTTAATTACACCTTTAATTTGTAGATTCTTTTTCTACGCAGACTTAAGACTAAATTAAAAACACTTAAGACTAAATTAAAAACAATGAAAAACACAATCTTGTTGCTTAGAAATACAACAGTTTTCAGTATTTTTGGAATAGCATCCTAAAGACTTTTAACTGGAGCAATATTTTATATCTGCTATTAGATCTTTATGACATTGATTACCTCAAAGTTTTTCAGTGTCTTTCTCCACAGCATTGGGTCTGAGGGCTCAAGCTGGAACACTCGCAGCATAACGAAGAGCAGATGAATACAAAATGTTCCACGGCCACAGCTACATGTCTGCAACGAGAAGCACATGCTAGGACTTCGCTGACTTTATAATTAGATGGATCATTCTTCCACACTGAGGTGCATCATGGAGGTGTATATTAGATTAGGAGGGCCCATTAAACCAACTTTCTTTTGTTGCTTTTGTTTTAAAAATAGATAATTTATTGCAAAATAATATTTCATATATGGACATAAATATCATCATACATGGCCTTACAGAATTCCCAAAACATTCAGGACAGTTACAGTATCAGTTCTTTCTTTCTTTTTTTTTAATGAACTAAGAGTTGTTACTACCCTTCGTACAAAAAGGAATTTATGCATATAGTCATAACACAGACCTCTAACAGAAAACTTACATCAGATTCTTCTGTTTGCACAAAAACCTAGATGTCTCCAATGCAGAATCACAGTGGTACTACGAAAGTCTCTAAAAAGAACCTCTTTATGGATATTAATGACACTATCACATCACTCCACTAGAGGAAGTGTGACATTGCTTGTCATTTATACGTACTCCACAAGTAAAGGAAATAATGCTTTTCATTTTGAGAAACTAGGAAATTAAGTGGCCGCATTTTAACAAAAAATGTTTAATAAGGCATTTAATAAGCCACTTGCCCTATATATTTCTTATTTCTACATTCGTGAAGACTTTTTAACTAGCCTTTTTTTAAAGAGGATTCTGAACAAAAATAGTGCTTGATACAGGTCTAACAAAAATGCAAGCTGATCATTACGTTACATAAGCAAAGATTACAACTTTCAAACATTATTTTACAGAACAATTAGCATGGATTGGTGACTAATCTAACTTGCTTTTTGTACAGTTTTCCAATATAAACTATAAATTAGTAAAAGTTACAGACAGCACAAACATTCTTTACCTGAGGTCCAATAAACACTCTGTATTTATTATCAGGGCTATCTCCTCCAATTAAGAAAGAGTTGGGTCCTATCTGCTGCAGCAGGTACAGCCTGGCTCGCATAACTTTGTTGACACGACGACTTGTTTCCTCAGGGCTGTATGGAGAGAAGCCATCTGGAGATGGGGCTCTTCGAGGTGGTGTTATTCGTCCACTCTGAAACTACACAAGCAGTTCCATGATATTCATGACAACAGAAAGTTTAGCTCTGTATTTTTTCAGTATGATGAGTCCCTCTAAACCGAAGAAACTATAACCTGACTTGATTACAGGAATTTAAAGATGGCAATCTTCTTCTGAATAGAGATAGAGTGCAGAAGCAAAACTAAAGTTTTGTAACTGAAATTTTGTCTGGCATTATGTCAGAATAGGAATCTTAAGATGCTTCAACATACATGTCTTCACTGATAGCCTTACCTTATTACAACTAAATTGGCACGTATAATTCAACTATAACGTCTTAGGTTTGTGACTCAATACAAACAAGTTATTAAATAAGTTTATAACACTAATATACTTAATAGGTGATGAAATCATATGAGTACAATGTACAATACAAATATTCAGCCAATGAGGAGTTGACTTTAAGAAATGTCAAAGAAAAGAAAAAGGAATACAGCTCCCTATCCTTTACACCATTGGTGCAACTATTGGCTCAAAAGATTATTTTTGATAATGGAAAACAAAAATCGGTGGTCAAAATTTTTTAATTAGAAGTGTCTTCATTTAAGCTCTTCAAGTTTCTAACATTATGAAATGTTTTCACGATTCTATCCAATTTCTAAATTTCTGCTTTGATATAAATCCAATCTGAATTACAGGTTACAGTGTAGAAAGTCACAATTGACTTATTGTCCATTACTTAAGTAAAAGATGCCTTCAAGTTTTTTTTCATGTGAAAGGTTAATAACAAGATGAACAACTTAGCATCTGAATTTCTCTCATCGAGAGGAAAGAAGCTGTTCTACAGTGCTGTACCGTGTGATCTTCATCTCTAAGTGTAGTGGAATAGCAGTACACATTTTAGCGATTTTGGAAACCTTGTTTAGAGCAATGGGACAGTTAAAGCTATTATTCCTTCTCTAATTGCATGAGTCAGCAAATTCAGCTGTGGACAAGTATGCTAGTATTATCTGTTAAACATTATTCCTCAAAATATTATATTCTCAAAATTATCTAATAAAGTGAGTTTTTAGTTCTTAAAACATTTCATTCCATACATTCTTTAACATAACAGTACAGATTTTATTTTCTAAGAATGCACATACCTAAAACTTCTACGTAAACATCAGTCCTCAAACAAAGGATCACAAGTAGTGTACTAGTAACTCTATTCTACAGAACTCTTACTCTAACCAACAATTCTACCTCAAAGGAATATTCCTGTCTGGAAAGCTGACGAAAAACTACAGAAAGAACAAACTCGTGGCACTTCCTTGCTCAAATCAAGCTAAGAGAACATGCATATCTGTATTTCCTTATTTATTTCCTACAGAAAAAATCCTGATGACAGAATTAAAAAGACCTTAAGAGCACAGAATAAAATTCTACGCATAAGAGAAATGTAACATGATACATGCTCTGCGTAGCTCTCTCTCAAGTGATGCTGTGTCATAACCCCATTACATCAGCATCTTGTCCTAATCACTGAGGACGATGTACTAACTGTCTCTTTTTGTGCATAAGATTGCAGAACATACTCAATTCAGTCATTACATCACAGCTTGCAACTTACAGGTACTGGAGATACCCTTTTTCTTCTAACACCCGGTGACTCAGATTTAACAGTCCGAGAGGATGATGAAGAAGAACTGCTAGGAGAAGGACTACGCCGTCCTTTCTGCGTAGGTGATGAAGCACTGCTTTGTCCTTCAGATTGAGGTTCTAGAGATAGCTTGTTCATTTCAGATCCATCTCCTTTCACAGGAATAGGTTTCACCACCTTGCAGGAATTAAACCATAAGGTTAGAATTATTTAATTACATTAAAACAATACAAATCCATCAAAACTTATTTTGCTAGCATTATACAATCAGTGGCCTTGTGCTGCCTGAGAGAGTAAAGGCCTAGATTTATACCCCCTGATCTGAGATCTGCCAATTCACTTTGAAATGTTGAATGTGTATTGCTTGCAAATCAGAACTTCTTTGAAACCTCATTTGTGCTGTTTTTCATTGCAATTGGATTATGGAAGTAAACAGCATATAGGAGAAGTATTCAAAAAGCAAACTTTTTTTTCCTGTAGATTACAATGTTATTCCCTTCCTGGAAGGTCAAAAAGTAAGTTCACGGGCATATGGAAAAATTGCTATTATCCACAGCTACTATCTGAAAAAAACCCTAAATATAAAGTGGTAGTAACAGAATCTGGAGCTAGAAAGTTAAACTAAAAAGCCAGACACTTCAAAGAAAGTAGGTTAAATAGGGAATCCATTTCAAGCAATGCAGTAACCATGATACAAAGAAAAAATCTGAAGTAAAAAAAATATTTTCTATAAGAGGTTTTGAGATGCTGCTTTTTTTTGGTACATCAAGTATCTTCAGCATTCTTATTACAGAACGTTACCAATACAGTAAACTTGGGTAATGCACAAGATGACCTTTAACTGTGCATTCCCACCAAGTCACAGTGGAAGTCATACTAATGCAACTACATTCATATGCAACTAATTACTATAAGTTAGCCAGCATTAGTTAGTTTTATAATTGCCACTGTGTTTACTGAGTTTGATTTACCTGCAATTTCTTAAAAATAAAATTCCTTGGAAGAGGACCTGAATGAACGGCATGGAGCTGTGCCAGGGGAGGGGCAGCTGGGGCTTGGGAACAGGGTCTGCAGCAGAGGGCGGTTCGGACC
>JAOWBP010004700.1:13858526-13874291 GCA_028571105.1 Tragopan temminckii | reverse complement strand
GGCCGGTGGCCCTGCACATGGCAGGGGGGTTGGAGATTTATGATCCTTGTGGTCCCTTCCAACTCTGGCCATTCCGTGATTCTGTGATTCTGTGATTCTGTGTCTTTAGTAAGACAAAATTACTGATTATTTAATCTCATCAACATTTTTTCCAGTTAAGTAGTAAGAAAAGGTGAAGTACTTGAAGAGCATGTGGCTCGGTCTATGTAGGAACAGTGGCTCAGTAACCAGCTGGTCAATGCTGACTTACAGAATGTGGATAAACCAGAGTTTGTAGCTTTGTTACAGATGTCTCCTATGAAAAAAACAAGGGCGTACAGGTGACTTTTCCATTTCCCAATGAATGGTTTCATGTCATTTCAAGTGACAAGGACAATGTCAAATATTCATTCCCTTTGGTTTCTCTTATTGCTACTTTTCCCTGTAAAGCACATGGAGAAACAAATACACGCATGTCTCCATTCACAGCAACAATGCAGCTCTCTTTAGGCATTCAGCTTTGGAGAAATGGGAAGGATTAAACTAGCTCTGAAAGACTTGCTGATAGAACCATGTGACTACCTTAGGTACCAGATTTTAACTAGTACACTATGTTTATCAGCATTCTGATACATATGTGAGAAGAACTGATCTGTTGACATTCTTAACATTAGGAGCAATTCTGATCCTACATATCTACCCAATACTGTATCTAAATTAATTCAGTATATAAATTCAGAATCAAGAATGAAATAGCTTTATATCGTTCTTATTAGATGACGGCTTTTCAGCTGTTCAAGTTCTTTGCAAACCCAATAATCTATGCAGATTAATCAGGAGAAGGCATGCCAGAGGCTGCATTTACCCCATAGGTTGCTGATCTCCAAACAACTTGTAGTTACTGTGGTGAGGGACGTCACCACATATGAGATCTCTTGGGTTCCCCAGGGCTAGAGTCGTCTGCCAGAGTGCAGGTAGAAAAGATGTGCTCAGTCCCAAAGGACTCTTCTGCCTCTTCCATAGTACATAAGAAATAAAATCAGGAGACTTTATACTGTAGGAGACCTCGAGGCAAGCACTGGGCAGTGTTGCAGTTTGGGTGTGACATGTAACTCCATCAGCTGAATGTGTCTGACAGCCAATTTTTTCCTCAACACACCCACTGCAGGAATGTCTGTCTCTTCAGTATCTAGTCTTCCCCACTGGGACAATAGAGAAGAAATCCATCCCTGCTCCAAGATCCTGCACTAGTATATTTGATCCTTGGATATCTTTGTCTAAATATTCCTTGTTAGTTTATTGTAGAGAAACATTGAATCTTCTGCTGCAGCAGCATGCATGAAAAAGGCAGGAAATCTAGATAACATCCTGTGTGACATTTTTTTTTGTTATGCCTATAGAGTTTAGCCACGTCAAGGGATATATGGCTATTTCTTCCCCTGTCTCCTTGTATAGAAGGCAAAGAGAACCACCCAGGATATACTCTGTGCTCTCTTGAATAACCCTGAACACACACTCAGATGTCTGCTGAAGGCACCTCTCTGTGTCAGTCTGTGAGTGTGCAGAACTGGGGATTCTAAAGAAGTGACTCACACTTCTATTTCTGCAAGCCAGATTGCTGCTGCTAGGCTTCCAAGGTCTGTTGCCATCTTCATTACACCTTGCATGTGCCAGAAGAAACAACATGCTTGTTATCTTCTTTACATGACTTCACTGACATGCAAGCACTAGGCTGGGAAGGTTCAGGTACTCTGTGCAGAAATAAAGCCCAAATCAACAGGAAACAATGGGGTTTCTTAGCTCAGAAGGTGGGACTATTAAAGCACATGGAGTCTCTGCTGCCTAGTTGCAAGGCAAGCAGGTAGGACACCTCACAGAAAGTCTTGGCTAGAGCTTTCCAATCCTGGGAATGTAAGAGGGATTTATGTCCTTCCTCTCCTATCTGCTTCCTGGTTTTAAAAAGGGGAGGCTGCAAGTTGTGCTGCTGTCCTCACCATTCCCACTCTCCTACACATCTCAGCTTGGGATGATCTTAGAAGAAGATGAAATGAAAGCTGAGGTAGGACTGATCAAATAATGGTGCCATAGTCCAGATTGCCAAGGGAGCACAGTAAATTTGTATAGTTGCTTAGTTGGTGATGGTTGCACATAAGAGCTGTTGTTTGTACAAGGCTCTTTGGAAATACTTATACACCTGTGAGCAGGCATTTCCTATTACAGGTCTGCACAAGCCCAGGAAAGATGATCATTCAACAGTTTGAAAACACTGTGCATTGTGTCAAAAGTAAAGCCTTGGTTTCAGAGTGCGGTTGCTATGACCGTCTCTTATTTGATATGTCTCATCCCCTTGCTTTTCAAACCACAGTGCAAACCCTCCTCCCTCTGAGTTTGATGAAGTGCTGTGGTTACTTGCAGGGCTCCAAATGTGATCACTGAACACTGCTTAATATCTGACTGCGCACATGCAAATAGGACACAGACATTAGCCTCTTGGCAACAGGCAACCAAGGTCCTCCGGCTGTGCAGCTGATGCCCCAGTATCCTAAAACATGCTATGTCCTGCTGATCCACCAGGACTTGAAGGACAGGCATTGTTTTAGGGATTTGTCTTGTGAATAGTAATTTGTTCTGTGGTGACTTTCCAGCTGCTTTCCAATGGGCTGGCGTGTGACAACATGATGTCTCCAGTCAGTCTGAAGCCTCCCAAACCTCCATCCATGATAAGGGAATATTTATATCTCACACATACAGCAGGCCAACGTTTCTAAGTGATCTTGGCTCTTTTTTCTACTCCAAAGTGTTCTGTATCCACTGTTCACTTTTCAGGGAGAAGGCAATAGGAATGGACACAGAGCAAGTCAGGTGTCCTTTCATGTCCAACAACCTGCCTCTGAGAGAGATTAGGTATAAATGCTGTAGAGGAAGGTGTAAGATAACTTGTGTATGAAAAACATAACTACTAAATAATCACCTCTGTTCTTAGCTGCTGATTTATAGCATGAAGCTTGCCCCTCTTTATATGATTTTTCCTAGATAAATAAGCTATACTAAATTCTTGCCAGCTCTTGACTGCAAAAATATCTTCAATTGTGAATGTCACAGGATAATATTAAGGAACAAAAAGACAATTTCACATTCCTACATTTAAAACTGGTTGTCCTTCCATTTCTTAGTCGTGACTTCCATTATATTAAGTATCAACAGGCTCCTGTAGTATGTCTTTCCAATCTAGACAACTATTTATATACACTTCCAGTTTCTCACCTCAAAATTAACTGTCTGTAATATTTCAGACGTGTCTCAGATGCCTTAGGGTCCCACTCTTCTTTGAAGATTGCTTTTGTTTTTAATAAGCTGTCTCTACCTACTCTCTGACTAATACTTGTGATGAGTTAGATATTCATTTAAATGCACTTTTAGCATACTCTTTCTGTATCGTGTATGTTGCCTTCATGATTACATTATCTACACTTCAATCACAATTAAAGGTAATGTGAGTCTATCTAAGATAAGTACGCCTCCTTCTATCATTTATTAAATCAGTATGTTCGTCCCAAATCTCATCTATTTCAAAATAGGAGTTGATAAATAAAATATATTTTATTAAGACTTGACTTTCATGTGCAGCTACAGAAGTACTGTCAAAAAAAATAGATTCTTCAGAAAAATTTTTGCCAGTGTGCTCAGCAGCATAAAAATGTGCATTTTTCATTCCTAAAATGCACAACTGAAACTGATCTTAACCAAAGCCTCAGTTCACTGGTAGAAGAATAGGACATTTCTGTACAGATTCACAAGGCAGTTTCTGTGGAGGGAGGAAACACCCTTCCTTCAAGTGATACTATTAAATCTAATTAATTTTTGAGCAGTACAATGGTACTTATTATGGAGAAGTCAAAGCAAATGCTTGAACTCCTCCTCCTTGATCTTTCCAGTCAATGTATTATGGACTATTTAAAGAAGGGAGCTGTTATTATGCCTGAATTACCTCTGTAACACAGTCAGGAAGAGTATAACAAGCCCAATCCTCAGCTGAATCACGTGTGTTGTGTTCAATTACTCCACTGGACGTAAAATAATGACAAATAGGATTTTCAGTATGTGTTTCGAATGGGATATATGAGAAATGACCTGTTGAAAGACAGCATGCATTGCACATGCTCTTAAGAAATGAAGCTGTGTTTTAACTGTAGCTTGTTAACAAAACGATCAGTGAGATATAGGTTTTCTTCAGCATTAAGATTATGGGAAGATTTCTTGTACCCTTCTTTCGGACTCAAATCTCAGCAATCTGTTTGAGTTATTAAATCATTGGCCAATGTGCTGCCTCTGTTTTCAATAATTTTATTGGCACAACG
The DNA here is from genome assembly GCA_028571105.1 of Tragopan temminckii. Lineage (NCBI taxonomy): Eukaryota > Metazoa > Chordata > Aves > Galliformes > Phasianidae > Tragopan > Tragopan temminckii. The sequence continues at coordinate 13,869,954 of JAOWBP010004700.1, read as the reverse complement.
TTATGCGCCAGTTTTGCCAAAGGAAATAAGGTACGCTGAATACCTTGCTAATGAGCATACTACACACCAGTAATGGGGTTTCACACAACAGAACTCTTCTGAAGCTATTTCTGAGAAGGAATTGGAGTCAGTGTGATAACTGATTAGAGCTGCATCTGTAATGTCTCTTTAACTTGACGATCGTACTGATGAGTGGAGAGGAATAGTTGTAATGTAGGTCAACCTGAAATGATTTTTTTCACTTTTCTTGGACAAATGCCTTGTGTTTTTTTCACCTGAAATGTTTCATTTAGTTTCTAGTTATGTATTTCTACCTTGTTCTTATTTCCAAATGTTTAGGTCTATTTTAAAAGGACCTTAATCAAATAAAAAGTGGAAAAATAAAGCTCATATGATTTGAAAAAGCAGCTCATTATTATTTTTTTTTTTTGAATAAAAGATATTATTTCAAAATTTTCTTAATATTACATTATTTTTTTTAATTCTATTTTCTAAACGATTGCAAATTTGCAAAATATTTCTTCCACTTCTTCAACTTTCAGTGAATTTGCCAACAGAAAAGATTTCACCACCTCTCATTCTCCTACCTTTGAAGTAATTTTTTAAGTGTTTCATCTTTCACCCAATTACATTCTTTTGTAGTTGTTCCCTCCTAGTCTTCTAAGTTACCAAATTCTTCCTTACGTAGCCTTCAAAATATTCATTTCCTTTTAAGAACATGGAACTCTTAATCACTGTGGATTGTGCAATACAGACCTCCAGGAAAAGCGATAATTCACCAGAAGAACCTATAATTCTTGGGCAATGCACTCAGATCACCCACCTCAGTGAGGTGCCCAGGCTGCTGGGAAGGCTTCCCCAAGATATAGAAAACTGCAGTGTGGTGAAGTACCCATTGCACAGCCATCAGCACCTCAGCTGACCTGAGACAGCACTGATGTGATGTGGCCAAATTAGAGCATGTGGCTGTGGACAAGATGGAAGAGAATGGAGGTTCAGCAACACATGGCAGGGGGGACTTAGTGACAGGCAAACGGAGATAATGTGATTGTAAGAGTGAAATAGACCAAAGGATGGAATAAAAGAGGCTGTTCCCTTTAGCCCTATTAAATGTATTCCATTTTAATGCACTTCCAAAAGTAATGCCTCCTATTTTATGTCAGAGGCAGTTGATGGTGGTATGGCAATGGCGGTTGATGGTGGTATGGCAGTGGATGTTGAACCTTCCCACCAATATCCCATTGCATGTTGTTGCCATATGATGAATAGCAGCAGATGGGCACGCTGACACTATGGTGTCTGACATGGAAGTGCATATGAAACCAAGATGTGTCACTGAATTACAAAAAAATGGCACTCACTGACATTCATCAACACTTGCTGAACATTTATGGAGCCCAAACAGTGGATGTGAGCACAGTAAGCTGTTGGGTGGCGTTTCAACAGCAGTTACAGCAGTGTGAAAGACAAGCCACGTTCCAGACAGCCATGCAGATTTTTACAAGTGCAGCATGCAGGATCTTGTTCATCACTTGCAAAAATGCATAGTTAATGGTGGTGACCATATTGAAAAATATTGTTTTCTAGCTGAGAATTTGCTCTATCAAATTGTGTTACTGTGCTCTCTGTATCTGTTGTAGTTTCCACAGAAATAAATAATAGGCATTACTTTCAAAGTCACCTGGAAAAATGTGATACATCAGTAAAGCGCAGAGCTAGCTGACAAAGGAGAGTCATTTTTAGGGTAGCTCAAACTATGTGTCTGGTGACTATGCGCTTATGAAGAGTGTCTCATATCCATATATCCATACATTAGGTGCATTTATTTGAGGGTATGCAAGGATTATGTCTCTCAGTATGCAAGGGAGTGCAGAAAAGCTATTCTACATCTGCCAGGCCTATGTCACTTAAAATTTTGGGGTTCAACTTTGTGACTTAAGGTTCTGTGTAACATAAACTTGACCTGTGAGTACTTGCAATATACCTCTGCAATAGATCTCTGCAATATATCTCTGTTTCTCACTTGCCGTTTAGGTATGCTGCTGTCAAGGGAGCGTGCTAAATTTCTCCCAAAATGTGTGGCACCAGCTCTGCTAAGGCCAGCTCAGGCAGAGGCCGGATCCTGAGGTGGACACAGTATCTGCTGGAGCTGCCAATCACAAGATGAGAGGGCTTAGCACCTTTCAAGTTCAGGCCCGCGTAGCACAAATCCCTCTAAACCTCTGAAAGTCAAATACGTGAGCTAACGGCAGCAGCACACTCACATGCTTCATCAGCGTAGTCTAAAAGGCACTCTGTTTATGAAAGGTATTTGTTTAAGGTCTGCTGACTTTTTTCCCTAATAACTTAAGTGCTCAGTTTGGCAGCCTCCCCTAATTTCAGTTTTGACCTCAGCCCTGGCAGACTCCAGAGACCTTCTCTGCCAAACGTGGGGAGAAACCACAGCCCCTGTGCTGTGCCTACCACCCTGGATGACAGTGCAGGTGACCTCCTAACATGGAGACAAGACTCTTTTCAGCTCCTTGCCTTAAAAGAAGGAATAAATGGTGCTAGGATGGAGATGTGGCTTCCTAAACTTCAGCTGCACCTAACTCACAGGCACAGGAGTGTTGTGTTTCTGCAGCCATTGCTGCAGCTTTCATCCGGGGAGTTCTCCTTAGTCTTCAGGATTTCCATGCTCAGCCACTGTTCTGTGCTTCCCTATCACTGCTTTTTGTCCTTTTTTCCACAATCCCATCCTCCCTATGCTGGTCTCATTCTGCCATGCAGAAGTGTTTTGAATTTCCCAAGAACGTCTCTCAACATTTGTTCTTTCTTCTCTTTCCAGCCAGCCAGTTCTCTCTTCACTTCTTTTCTTTCTCTTTGAAAGGATTTTTCCCAACTTAACAGCCTGCAAACACTGCTTTTCTGTCAGCCTTTACATCTCATCTTCTATCCTCTTAAAACAAAGACACATATAGCATTTGTCTGACCATTTCCCTTTTCATTTCTTCTGGAGAACATATATTTCTTTGCTGTTTTTTCATCTCCTTCAGCCAGGTGACCAAGTGCAATCTCTAGGGAGGGCTATTACCTCTCTTCTCTCTACTGCTGCAAGCCAAAAGTAGGAATTTGTTGACAAAAGGCAATCTGGCCTGTTCCACCTGCAGAACATAACATTAAATAATAAAACAATATTTGCATTAAGAAAACTGATGGAGTTCTGTGTTTGCCCTTCCAGCAATCTCCACCTTCCATTAATTTACCTTCTCTCAGCACTGCTGCTGTTTCTTTGAGCATTGCCTGACTTATAGCAGGCACTTATAGCACTACTTGCTCTTATCACAACTTCCTTTCCCTTTCCTTTCCATCTATCACTCTCACTGCCATTTTGACCCTTTCCTTCCTTCCCCGTTCTCCTCTACCTACTTCTTTCTTTACCCTACTCACCTAAAAATACATCTTTGGGGATATCACCTGTCTTCCTCCCTGCAGGCACGGCTTCAGGCATTTAGCCCTGGGGAGGATGAACTTCCCATAAGGCTGATCTGCACAGAATCTAGAAGAAAGTTCAGAGTCCTCCTGGATGGCTGCAGAAAGACTGAAGAAATTATAGGGAGGCGAGGAAAAGGCTTCTCCTCTAGACCTGCAGGTAGCCCATGGACGGTCTCCAGAGCTCAGGAGCAGCAGGAGATGGGCTGGATGGAGCTGAGCCCCCAGAGCTCAGAAGAAGACTGGCCTGGTTCACTTTCTGGTGATTTGGCAGCCTAGTACAGCCCCCTTAAATGACTGATCCATGTTTTCTAGCACAACATTTTGCGAAGTAGAGTCCTGTGCCCGATACCTGACTCTGACTCTCTTGGAATTGAGTTTGTGAAACAGCACATTAAGAGGACGTGGCAGGAGCTCATTAGCTGCTAACCACATCTTTCATCTGTCTTATCTCTGCTATCTTCAAGCTGATTGCTATCTATATTGCTTTTTCTTCACAGATGTTCTCCCATGTCTTCAGAAGTCCTCTTGGCTTTGAACTCTTCCCTTGCTCTCGCACACTCTGCTCCCATGAAGGAAGCAATATTTAAGCCCATTTCTCATCACCAACATCTTTGCTGACAGACTCCATCCTGTGGGAGTTGAGCATGGCTCATTTCTGTATATTGCTGTAGCTCTAATCCATCTGTGAATTGAGAAAAAAAAACAACCACCACCAAAAATTTACAGATGAAGTTACCACAGAGCAACAGTGGTAGCCTTCTTAGGAGGCAGCAAAATGGTGGGCAGGGGACTGCTGCTCTCCATGCTCTTCCAACTGTGCTGTAAACACAGTGTGATGAACACACACATATATAAATATATTCATTTATATCTGTGATTAAGGAAACATAACATGAAGCTAAATGATATTTCTCCACAGCACTAGAGAATGCTCACAGGCACAAGTCCGAACCAGCAGTATGGATGATCAAAGCCAGGAACATCCCAATGTGGCCATATCTGTTCAGTACTGGGAGTCCATATGAATAAACTGAACAGGGACAGGAGTAGACTTAAACCCATGCACTTAATGTTTTGTTTCTTGACATCCTGGGCTGCAGCAGACCAGGACCAGTACTAGGATTAACCAACTCTGGTGACCTTCCTGGGGAGCAGCCTGACTATGGCCACCCATCTTCATAGGTGAGCAGGGAAAAGTTGTGTGGTGCTAGCAGCCCTGAGGGTTAGAGAAACCATTTTATTCCACAGAGTAGAGGTAGCTTCTCAGTTCGCCTTAGGTGTGTCCTTGTTTGCATTTAAAAAAATCATGCTTTTCAGGGGACTTAGGTGTAGGGGCACTTTATTTCTGAATCTTTCAGTGCCACAGCCAAGAAGATAGGTATCTAGATAGGCAGAGTGGCCAAAGGAGTGATGCTATTGGACACCAAGATAATACAGCTACAGTAGCCTAAGGATGTTTTTGCCAGAAACTGTGAGTACTTTTGGTATTTCAAGTGACTCAGCTGGTCAGACAGGTTTTTGAAAGATTGTTTTCCTGCAGATAGGCACCTGAAATCCATGTATTCAGTGCTGAAGAGCCTCAGTGCTGTTTCGGTTCCCACCCAAATCTTTCCAGCTGGCTTAAGTGTCTGTTAAAAATAATAATTTAAAAAAACAACAACAACAACAAAAACAAAACAAAGCAAACAAACAAACAAAGAAGAGCTGTTCACATTTAGATCTAGCCGGAAATTCTGCTTACACTGTGTTTCCCATGTAGTGCTGTCCTGGTATGTTGGCAGCTTGCACCCCATGGTGAGCATCACACTGGTGCTAGCTTTGCCTCTTACAAGGCATGAGGAAACTGGTAGAGTGCGGATCTGTATGCTGTGGGACTGGGGAACAAGTGGGATTTCCCCAAATGCCCATGGCAATTTTTGCATTGGCGCTGAGCCCCATGCTGCTGCACCATGTCAGCAGGAAAGAGCACACTGAGCATCCCCAGTGGCAGATTCATAAAGCAATCACTGCTGTTCTGATTTATGTGACTTTTCTAGTTCCTGGCTGCATCTGGCTTGGGTTCATTGCTTTCCATAAAGGCAGACATAAATAAGTCTCAGAAGTCTTGTGAACTGTAGTAACAAATGTGATACTTTACCTGTCGTCAGAATTTTTCATCGCTACTGTTTTCTGATCTGCTCAATTTTCATGTTCTCTGGAGCCTGTCTTAAAATGTCTTATTGATTTGACCACTGTCCACATTTTGTTCAAGCTTCACAGTATGCAGTTGTTTCAGAGACTATTAAAGTCCGCAGAGGACTTTGTTCAGACAATTTCCTCCTGCCAGCTTTCCTGGGAGAATTTTGCACAGATATTCATGTCTCATTTAAAAGGAATGCTTAAATTTCAGTGAAAATCAGAGGAGCTCCTCATTATCTTAAACAGAATTCAGGAGAAGAGAGGAGCCCCCATCATGCAAAGATGGAGACAAGCTCAGATTTTTCCCCAAAGTGTTGATTATGGTTCACTTAGAATCACAGAATCATAGAATCATAGAACGGCTTGGGTTGGAAGGGACCTCAAGCATTATCAAGCTCCAACCACCCTGCAGACAGAGCCACCAACCTCCCCATTTACTACTAGACCAGGCTGTCCAGGGCCTCATCTAATCTGGCCTTGAACACCTCCAAGGACGGGGCATCCACAGCCGGCCTGGGTAGCCTGTTCCAGCACCTCACCACTCTCACAGTAAAGAACTTTCCCCTGACATCCAACCTAAATGTTCCCTCCCTCAACTTAAAACAATTTTTAGGTTAAAAAGATTTTTCATTACTTGAAGTGGGATCAAGATTAGCTCCTTGGTGAGAGGTAATATATTTTATGTTCAGGTTCTCTAAAATACCTTTTCAAATAACAGCATAGTTATAATTGTAAAGTGTATTTAATCTTCATGTTGAGCAACACTAATGAAAACCAAATGGAAGACCTTTCTCTTGTTAATAATGTCCTTGCAGGTAACTGCACAGAATATTGGCCCTCTCTATATAATTAGGCTGCAATTAGTAAGTCGTGGAGAACAGGAGGAGATACATTGGAAATGTGAAAGGATTGAAGGTGATATTTATGAACAGCTCATAAATTAAAAGTTTAAATAATTTAAATATCTATCTTGTTCCACTGTGAGCCTGCTGTGGACAGCATCTCACACACTTGCGAAATCAGTTTATGGAACATGACCTGATACAATCTGACACCATGTCAAAGCATATCAGTTATTTAAAGAAAAACTCCTCTTTCAGGGAAGCAAATTATCATGTTCCTGCTCCAGATATGTGTCTATCCTGTTCATGTCAGGTAAGTGTTGTAAGGTAAGAGCTCCCACTGTTTTTCTGCATGGCAACATAGCGACCTTGCATTCTCAGTTATCTAAATCCAATTGAGATTGCACTGTGCAGCAATTATGACATGGAAGTTGTTCTCTGAACACATCTCAAAGTACCTCTGCCTTCCCTACCTCAAATCAAAAAAGGCTTGGCCGTGTTACAGCAGAAGAGAGATGAGCTTCCTGACATTTCCCAGTTTTACCTTACATCATATGCTACCACCTTTTCAGGTGTGAGCAGTTAAAAAGGGCAATGGCTCTGGTTTTCCTTCCTTAGCACTGATGATTCCTTTATAGGAGAAAGAAAAGAGCACAGTACTCCAAATCAGCTTAAAGCATGTGATTCGATATGAACATGTACAAGTGTTCAGGAGTGATCAGTGGGGACATGTTCAGACTTTCACATGAATGTTGGAAAATATATCATACGCAGTGTTAGTGTTGACCCTTTGAAAAGGGGGCAATTTAACAGTTGAGATAAAATAGATCTTTTTTTTTTTTTTTTTTTTTTATGGAGGAGGAAAAAGAAGACAATTCATCCTCTTCAAAGAAACCACAACAATTATACAGCAGGTGGAAGATGATGAGTGGAACTGGTTAAACAAGATCTTCTTTAGTGGCATAATATTTTAGAAATAACAGGGTTATATATTATTTATTAAAAGAAGCCGAATCCTGCACCCCACTAATCTCTGGAGAGTTGCTAGTAATAAGTACAATATTCTTTCCATAGCAATGTTCTGCTTTATTATTAATGGAAAAATTCATGAATTAACCATATATATATGTGCAGGCAGCACAATTGGCTCCAGGAAGCTACTTCATTATTCACAGAATAAGAGAACAGTGTGACTGGAAGGAATCTGGTATGTGATCTGTTCTCTCCATCTCCTAGAGCTGTGTGACACTTCTACAGCAATGGCAAGAAAAAGAAAAAAAAAACACCAAAAAAACAGAACTCTGTATTGAAATGACATTTTTTCTCCTTGAACAGCTGTGATCATTGTCAAATATTTTTTATTTACCTTGGTTAGACTTCTGTAATAATTTTAAAACATCAGAAAATGAAGGCAGGTTTGCAAGAAGCACAAGCTGCAAAATCAAAAGGTTGCTATTCTTGTCAGAGACGACGTCCAGGGCACACCGAACTGTCAGTTTTTGTAGGTGCTTCTTAATGAGTAAAATTAATTACTCACTACGGGTTTAACTGCAGTGTGGGGGTGGATGCAAAGACGGGAAAATGCACGATATGATTTCTGCAGCAATAGGGCTATAGGAGAAGATATGTTCAAGAGAGATTGTGGAGCAACTATGTGGAGGACTTCACACAAGGTAAATCACTTGTAACCCCAGATGTGCTTGCACTCTAGGCAAATTCTGCACACCCACAGTTAGTGAGCCACATTAAACATGTTTTTGCTCTTTCTCTGGCTCTTGCAAGATCTTTGAATGTGCACACAGAATGGATAGGATCTCTGACTATGCATTCATGTACTGATGTACTGTAGCAGACTCTCAGTGTAAGGAAGGCTGGGATCCAGCTCACAAAAACTGCAGCAGTTCTATGTGACAACTGTGAAAAGCAGCCACTTCTGCCAACTCCTCTGTCCCAAATCTGTTCTTCCAAGAAGAGTTGACATCCCTCTGCTGTAGGGTGTTTCTTTGTTACAGAGAGCTAGATGCAGTTTACCTTCCAGGAAAGCAAACAAACAAACAAAAACAAACAAACAAAAAAACCACCAGCCTTTAGAACACTTATTCCATGGACTGGGATGGATTTCTCCAGGTATTGCCTTGGATAACAGTCTGCAAAAAAACAGTCCTGTTTGAAAAGTCATTATTGACTCTGCTGCAATGCTTAGAAGGTCTTCAGCGGAGTCAGCATTTAACCTTAATAAGGTGTCCAAAAACAGCTCACACTGTTGTTGGTATCTTTTATAGAAAGAGAAGGACCTGGGGAGCTGAATTTTCACTTGTCCAGCACTAGCAGCTTAGCATGACAATGTGATGCTTTCACTGTGAATCTTATCAGCTTCACTGTACTACCATATGAGATTAAATCATAGTAAAATCAGCACTGTTATTAGATAAAATCTTTTTGGAATAGAATCATAGAATCATAAATTACCAAGGTTGGAAAAGAACTCCGAGATCATCTAGTCCAACCGTTCACTTACCAACAACATTTCCCCACTGAACTATGTCCCTTAGTACAACATCTAAATGTTTCTTGAACACCTCCAGGGACAGTGACTCAAACACCTCCCTGGGCAGTTAATTCCAGCACCTGACCACTCCTTCTGAGAAGAAATTTCCCCTAATATCCAGCCTGAACCTCTCATGGCACAACTGGAGGCCATTTCTTCTTCTCCCATTGCTAGATAAATGGGAAGTCCACCCCCACCTTGCCACAACCTCATTTCAGGTAGTTGTAGAGAGCAATATGGTCTTCCCTGAGCCTCGTCTTCTCCAGAGTGAACAATCCTAGTTTCCTCAATGGTTCCCCTTGAGTCTTGTGCTCCAAACCCTTCATGAGCTTGGTTGCCCTTGTCTGGACATGCTCCAGGGCTTCCATGTCTTTCTTGTAGCGAGGTTGCCTCTGTGCAAGAATGTACTGAACACAGTACTCAAAGTGTGGTCTCACCCGTGCTGAACACACAGGGAAGGTCGCCTCCCTCTGCCTTCTGACTACAGTGTTTCTTATACAAGTCAGATGCCATTGGCCTTCTTGGCTACCTGGGCACACTACCAGTTCATGCTCAGTTAAGCACTAACCAATAACCCCAGGTCCGTTTCTTCTACGCAGTCTTCCAGCCACTCTGCCCCAAGCCTGTAGCGTTGCCTGGTGTTATTGCGACCAAAGTGCAGGACCCAACATTTGGACTTGTTGAACTTAATCTCATTGGCCTCAGCCCAGCTATCCAGGTTATCTAGAACCCTCTGGAGGACTTTCCTACCCCCAGGCAGATCAACACTTCCTCCCAGCTTGGTGTCATCTCAAACTTACTGATGGTGCACTCAATCCCTTGTCCAGATCATCAATAAAGATACTGAACAGGACAGGCCCAAGTACTGACTCCTGTGGAGCACCACTTGTGATCGCTCACCAACTGGATTTAACTCAGTTCCCCACCACTCTGTGGGCTTTGCCCTGCAGCCATTTATTCTGCTCCCCATCCAAGACTTCCAGGTCAAGGGTTAGAGTAACTGCTCTGACTTTTAAAGGCAGATGTAGAGAAGAATAGTCTCTGATTCACCTTCACTAATTTGTAAACAAACTGCAAAGTAAGAATCAGATTCCCCTATTTAGATATTTTTCACAGTTAATCTCAAAAGAAGAAATGTTACCAAGTGGTTTATGCGGTTTTAGGGTAGCTGAGTGCAGGCACAAACCATGCTAGCACTAAAAGAGGGAAAGGACTGTCCTATCTGACTAAATATCTCTGTAAATATCTCTGTCACCCTTGGAAATTTCTCTGTTTCTAACATGACTATCAAATGAGACTCCCCACCTGGCACAATCTTAGTGTTTTTGCTGACTGTTTGTGGCTACCAGGACTGGTCCTTCCAAGGGTAGGCACCAGGATGGCAGCAAGGAGCCTTTGGTTCAGACGCTAGCTTGTCTTGGGATGTGTGCACCATCTCATGCACTGCACTCCATGAGATGTTTACAAAGCCCATCCCCTGCCCCAAGACACAGAAATAGAGGAGCCTTTCCTTCCTCTGGGACTGCGGTCTGCAGTGTCATGAACTCTGTTTGCCACAGTGGCCTCTGTAAGAAATTAATGATGCTGTTATGAAAAGCCTGTTTTGAGATCAATGCAGTCACCTCTCCCAGAGGAACACCCTGCAAGGCAGTTGTGTAAGGCAGAGACCCTGAGGCAAATGCAGTCAGTAGAGGAGGGGCTGCTGTCCTGCGAGTGAGGGCTGAGCTAAAAGTCTTTCCAATAACGAAGTGGATATAGGGGCTTGATCACCTGAATGTCCTAGGAGAGATGGAAGAAGACTGAAGACAGCCAACCCAGAACAGTGGCCAGTCCCAAACCAGTGACACATTGCGAAATTCATCAGAACACACTCACTTTCAAGAAAATGCATTTAAAAAATCAATGAATGTGGAAGTATCAGCTACCACAGTATGGGAGCGTTGCTATCAATCATACAAACATTAATGTGTAACTTCGATTCAGTTTATTTCTGTCTCTCTTAAAGGTTAAAATAGAATTATAATAGTCATTTTCAATATTGCAGCAGTCTTTTTTAAAAAAGTATTATTTTTATTTGCTCTCTGCCTTGTCCCCATATGTCTTAAGGCTATCGATGTGGTCTACCTGGACTTCACTAAAGCGTTTGACACTGTCCTGCATAGCATCTTCATGGAGAAACTGGCTGCCCATGGTTTAGGTGTATGCTCCGCTGGCTGAAACACTGTCTGGATGGCTGGGCACAAAGAGCTGTGGTCAGTGGAGTTAAATCCAGCTGGTGGCTGGTCACAAGCAGTGTCCCTCAGGGCTCGGTACTGGGGCTGCTTCTATTTAACATCTTTATTAATGATCTTGATGAGGGCATTGAGTGCACCCTCAGTATGTTTGC
>JAOWBP010004700.1:13782973-13858426 GCA_028571105.1 Tragopan temminckii | reverse complement strand
GAGTCCCTGGAGGAAGAAGAGGAGGAGGCGGAGGCGGCGCCCGGCAGGATGGAGGTCGCCCGGGAGCCCGAGAAGCCCCTGGCGCCGCCGGAGCAGAAGGAAGCGCCGAGGGGCTGCGCGGACGGCGCGTGCCCTGCAACAGGTGACGGAGGAGGACACAGGTAGGAAAGCCCGTCGGCTCACCCTGCGCGGGCCGGGGGCAGCGGGAGGCCGTGCCCCTGCCGTGCGGCTGGGAGGAGCTACGGGAGCGGGGCTCGCGGAGGAAAGTTTGCTGGGAGCTGGGGTGCGGGGCTCATCCGTTTCAGGCGCCGCGGTTCGTGGGAGAGGAGCGGGAGGGCGGCCCCGGCGTCCCGGGGGAGCGTGGCCTGCTGCGCCGCCAGCTGTGGCCGCCCAACTTCAGGAGAAGTTAGCCGAAATGCGAGTGTGAGGTGGTGATGTTCTGCGCATTGAGGTGTCAGGTAACCGCTGAAGAAGCGACGTCTCCTCTCTGGGAGGTCTGCCTCTAAATGGTGTTAGAAGAATTTAAGAGTCATGAACTGAGTGGTACCTAAAAAGACGTAAGAACCGGCAAGTCACAGGCAGGTTCTAATAGCTTCACATGGAATGTTTTTGAATATTGAACCCTTTCTTTTCTTCTCAGTCCCACTCCCCAGCACAAACAGACATTAAAGTTATTAGGAGAGGGAAATATAGCTCTGACAGAGCTTCCAGAAGTACTGTCTTACGAGGATGAGAAACTCTTTGTTGGTTTAATTCTGCCTGCCCAAACTCCCGATGGTTAAAGTAAATTTATTGCTAGCTCCCTTGTCATTTACTAGTTTTTCTGTGGAAAATAAACGTACAGTTCTATTTCTAAATAGAAAAGAGACATCTAGCATTCTTTTGCCATAACTTATCATCTTATTGAAAGTAAAATATATCAAATACTTAGTTTAGATAAAGAGATAACTGTGCATTTTTTAGATTAACATAGCTGCACATATACATCAAATTCCAGCTTTTTTTCTCATAAAACAAATTACAGAAGTGGGGAATATATTCTAAAGCATATATTCTCTGCTTTAAGCTCTTAATTGTGTTAGCAATGGAGTTCTTTTCATAGTAAATGCATCATTTAAATGAATGTGGAATAGCTGTTGAATGGCAGTATATGATATTAGGTAAAAGATCACAGCTGGTATAATTTTATAAACATTGGAAGTTATTCTAAACAAGAATCATAGAATCGTAGAATGGCTTACGTTGAAAGGGAACTCAAAGATCATTAGAGGCTTATAGGATTTGATAGAAAATATTAAGATAATAGAGGTAAGATAAAAGGTTCACTCTCCAGGGTTTCTGAACAGAATAGTTAAAAACTGCCGCAAATACAATGCCGTTGTATAGACTGTATATTTTGTGCACCGCTGAGTGTCTTCAGAGATCTTACATATTGGCTGATGCTTACAGAGTTTTGATGGCACCACCTGATTTGTCCATAAGGGTTGACTTTCTGGAATGAACTTCCTCATAGAATCATAGAATCATCAAGACTGGAAAAGACTCCCAAGATCATCCAGTGCAACTGTCTACCTATCACCAATAAATCATCACATCACATAAGTACTCTGTGATACATATCTGATATACTCCTTTTGGGATTTTATAGCCCATTTCTTTAATATTTTTCATTTATGGCTAGTGAAACAACACATCTAGTAATCAACAGACTTGTTAAAGTCATATGCTAAAGTTTGCCAAAATTCAAAATAATGTAGGTATCATTGTATTATTAATGAAAATGCCACTTTGAAATATGAAAATGTTTAAGATATTTTACAGTCTGAGACTTCATTTTTGTTTTTCTGTCAAGGATCTTTTAGTTTATCCATATCAATTTTGAATGCTCTGAAAAGAGATGATCAAATACTGCAGAAACGTTGGTGGTGTTCTTGACTGCCCAGTGCCTGATTCTGTGGTCCAAAAATCTTCCTATGCCTCAACATCTGCTCTTTTTTTGTATAAATGATCTTTTTGTAAATGATGCCAACTTTTGTACTTCATTATGGAGGTATATAGTTGTGTACATATATATAACTGCACATTCAGTCCTGAATGATAGATGCTACCAGATATGTAAACAGCCATACATTCTTAACTCTCGTCAAGCCTTAAGGCTAACATCTGCATTGTCTTGGTACAGTGAGTATAAAATTGCTAGCTCATGGCTCCCCTTAGTATTTTGTCCTGAACACAGAATCACAGAATCATATAATTGTAGAACCATAGAATCATGGAATGACTTGGATTGGAAGGGACATTAAGGATTATCCAGTTCTACCCCACTGCTCTGAGAAGGGCTGCCACCCACCAGATCAGGCTAGGGCTTCATCCAGCCTAGCTTTGAATCCCTCCAGAGATGGGACATCCACAGCTTCTCTGACCTGTTCCAGTGCCTTATCACCATCTGAGAAAACAACTTCCTCCCAGTATCTTAATCTCGCCTTTTAGTTTCAAACCTTTCCCTCTGGTCGTATCACTACATATTTTACAGCTATTTTAAAACATTAGAACTGTTGGGAAAACAACAGTTTTTTTTTTGTGAAATCAATGAGAATTCAACATGGAACATTCCCACAATATTTCAAATGTAGAGAACAGGAGATCTCCAGGAGTGTGGCGCTGGTAGTATGTTATGTGAGAAGCAGGTCAACAAGGAGGTTTTGGTTTTGTGCTTGGTATTAATATATTTGTTATTACTTTTTTTATCTTCCTGTTTTTTTTCCTGGGATCTTGTATCCCCAAACCTTTCTTTCTGGTTGTTTCCTTCTGCTTGATATCCAAATTATATTCAGGAATTCTTTTTCCTGATAATAATAATAATATGTATATATATACAAACACATATATATAATATATATACAGAACTCCTTTGTTGGGGCTATTTGTGGATTTGTATCAACAGTATTTTCACATCTAAGTTAAATACTTACCTTAATTTTAATATTTTGGGGTATATTATAGAATTTATGTCATAGAATAGAAAGGTTGAGTTCTGCTTTATTAATTTGCTTTGGTACATTTCTAAAGAACATCCTGTTGGGTTAATTGTACAGGTATTTTTCATGAGTAAATAGGGTTATATGCATATTTCCATTGGCCTTAAGAAGACCTTATATCATTATTCATGATATAAAATACTGAAGTAAGTGCTCTACATTCCATATTGTATTTATAAAAAAATGTTTTACAGTGAGCAGTTAGTGTTAAGACACTGGTTGTTTGAAATCACTCAAAAGCCTACATATCAAATTGTTTTACAGCTTGCATGTCAAATTTCAAAATGACTGCATAAGATATCACAGATTCTATTTTGATCTTAATTATATAAGAAAAAGCTGTCAGGAAAAATAATCTATACAGTGGATTTGCAATTAAGATTTAAAATCAACTCAAAAAAACTTGAAAAATACCAGTTCTAAGATTTCTCCTTTGTGTTTATAATGGAGTTTTTGCATGATCATGTTAGCTTTTTCTACGTGACCTATTAACTAACTCACAAGATGAATAGCACTCACTTAATAAGCAGTATTTTATTCTTTCCTTGCTCACTGAATGTCAGAATGCTTTACTTGTTTTAAACTATCCAAACCTTTACTTTGATGACATAATTACTCATGAGCTCTCAGTACTGTTCCATTTATGGGATTTCCTAACTTTGAAGTCTTTGGCTTTGCTTACCTCAAAAACTGGTTGAGTTATTTTATCCCCCCCCCCTCCCCCCCCTGAAAGATTTGTTTGTTGGCGTGGCTTTAGGAAAGAATGGAAATGGAAGAGAAGTTATGTGTTGTTATTTTGTCTTCCCTGGGATGCAGGACTGAAACTTCAGGATTCACTGTCACTTGAATGGGCAGAATGACTAATGACAAAAGGAAGTTCATAGCTGTGTGGATAATTACAAGGATGATTATGTGTGGTCTGTGCAAAAGATTTGGAGATATGGCAGCTGAAGTGATAGCAGTCTGTAGAACCTTCTGCTTCGTTTGAGATCCGCATGGCAAGCACACAAAGGCTTTTCTTGTTGTTCCCAAACTTAATTCCATTAATTCCATCCTCTCTAACCTCCATTTGTCCTAATTATTTATTTTCCTTCTGGATCTTATCCTAGCCATGCTCTTCTTTGCACAGTCTCAACCTTTCATGACTATATGATTTAAATCCTGGGCTCTTCACACAGAGAGTCTCACTTGGTTTTCCTGACTTTTTATGATTTACTCTGCTACAGGACTGTCCATTCTTTGTTATATTTTGTCCTAGATGCTTACACAAATCAAGTCCAGCTGTCCTCTAATTGCTTAAAAACTGTTCATACCTTTCATCTTCTGGCACTCTTTCCTACTCTTTGTATTTCAGTATCCTTCAGAGCTTCCTCCAGCTCAGCTCTAATGGAATTCTTACAGAATTTCCACTCCTATGTTCCTTCTCTAGTGTTCACTTTTGCCCTGTTCTTCTGACTTCTTTCCTGAACCACTGCCAAGCTGATGGTACCATTTGCTATATCTAATGGTCAGTAAGACCCCTAAGTGCCAGTAATTCAGTGACACAGTTTTATCTTATCTCTTTCTTAGACACCCATTTTAGAATAAGAGAAATTGTCCAGATATGTCTATTTTCCTTCACTGAGTGTAACAGTAGTCGAGTGACTAATTCATATTTAAATGTTCAATTTAAATGTTTAATATTCAATTAAATTTGAAAAAAAAGATAATTTGAAGTCTACGTTGCAAATTCAAATTATTCTAAATTAATGAAATCTTGGTAGATTTTCGTAGTGTGAGTAAAGAGCATATAACTCATCCTAATGCATGCAAAGGTCCTGCTATAAAACATGGGGACAGTAAACACACAAGAAACCAAGACTTAAACGTTTTTTTTTTGTTGTTGTTGTTATCCATGTAACTTAAATATTGGATAAAATGATATTTTCAACAGAGTTGTAGAATGTTCCAAGTTTGAAGGAACCCACAAGTATCACTGTCTCTAGCTACTGGCTCCATGCAGGACTACCCAAAAATTAAACCATGTGTCTGAGTGTACTGTCAGAATGCTTCTCAGATTCTGTCAGTCTTTGGTGCCATGACCATTTTCCTGGGCAGCCTGTTCCAATGCTGAACAACTATCTCACTGAAGAACTTTCTCCAAGTATCTAACATGAACCTCCCCTGACACAGCTCCACGCAGTTTGCATGGCTCGTATCTCTGATCTCAGAGAGCAGAGATAAGCGTCTCCATTTCTTTGAGCAAGCTGTAGGCCACCATGAGGTCTTCTCTCAGTCTCTTCTTCTCTGGATTGAACACACCAAAGGACCTCAGGTACTCCTCATACACAGTTAAGAAAAGTAAATACTGTTTGCTCTTTAGTAAATGAGAAAGTAAGTATGGAGAAGAGTAGCATTTTAGAATTCTTAAGCATTCGGAAACTGTGGTGGCTGATAAAAACAGTGTTTTTATTTCTAAAAGTGTGACATACATGTGTGCATGTAAACATCTAAATTTGTATTATCTACATTTTTTTTACGTCACAATATGTAATAATGGAAAAAGTGGATATGTATGCATATATGCATATATATATGCATGTATACATACTTTTTACATTCCTATATAGATATCAACAAATCATTTATAGGGTTGTTTTTTTTCAGTGCTATTTTTGTGAGCAGTAAAATTCACTTAAATAACATACGTGGAAAAAATTAGAAAATATCATTGGTATCTGTGTTAAATTCATAAGGATAGTGCTGCTGCATATAGGTTAACATACTCTTAGCACCTGATCTTTGCTAAAACCTACTTTTTATTCCTTTGGCATATCTTAATATATATTGTTGCAAACGGCTTAAGAGATTGCTCTTCCCTTTTATATCTCAAATTTGCATTTCTTAGGTGAAAACTTTTTTCTAGAAATTTTACTATAATCTTTTCACAGAATTTCCCAGTAGGTGAATTTCTCCACTCTCAGTTACATATTGGCTGTCTTGTATGCTTTTTTTTAGCAATTAGGATCCACAATCCATTCTTTCACTTGAAAGAATGTAGGCATATCTCATCTTTACACTTCCTTTTTTGCTACTTCATGTGGAGTTTTATGTGTTCTACTTGTCCCAACTGAATTGATATGTCTGTGGGCTTTAAGGTAGAAGTTAAGCCATAGGGGTAGGTTCTGGTCTGATCATATTTAGGCTCTTAAAGAAATCAGAGAATATCTAGCCTAGCCTAGTGTCTATACAAAGGTGCTTTTACCTTGGATCAGGTACATCAGTTCATGGATTAAATATGTATTTTATATGAAACAGAATTTCTTAACTTGAGTTGTTGAATAAAATAGAAAACAAAGCACGAATATGGGTATTTAAATGTCAGAAAATTCAAAATACACTTGGGGAAAGAATTAAGACTTAGTACAATGTTGTACGTATTGGAATACAATTTGGAATTATTTGCTGTAGCTTACTATGTTAAAATGAATATGAGAAATGAAACATTTGCCATTAGATCTCACTGGAAATAAGGCATTTTCTCCTTCATTCTTTGGCACTGTTTCAATGCTTGCTATTATCTGAGTTTGAAAGTCAGATATGTCTATTTTCCAAAAGTCCCTTTCAAAATCATTTCCTGAATCTAAAACAATAATCCTTATCACACTGAATTGATTATCAATTATGGCACTTTCTTATTGCCTAATATTGACTGGCTTTACTATGTGGAAGGCATAATTTGTCATTTTTTTTTTCTCACTGCATCAGTCTAGCTTTCTGTTTTACTTTGTATAATCAACACTAGAACGATCTACCTTCTATAATGCCTGGATTTGTGAACTATTTTTGTCCTCCTTCCCACTCTAGCCACATGGGAAACACAGCATTGTTATTACCCCGTGTTTTTACCCCTTTTTGCTCCTACTGTAGTGGAGCTTTGTGCAATGTTCAAAGAGGAGGCCAAAACACAAATAGAGGGTGACGTTCTTTCTGGACAGGTATAACCAAACACTTAAGCCATCTTATCTGAATATAGTCCTAGGCTGAATCCTTCTTTGGATTCTAGTTGATACTACTCAGCTTTGTAAACAGGGTGTAGAAGTATGTAAGGAGAAGAAATATGAATGCATACATTAAAGATGTTTGCTGTTTTTGTATTTGTTGAAGCTGTCTCATAGAATATCTTAGAGTTTAGTGATGAAGAAGTTCTTTCAGTGCATAGAAGTTCTCTTAAGCTTCTTGGGCAAGTGTCGTAAATGTGGAGAAGATATGCAAAAAGTTCATCTGAATATACAAGAATAACTTCAGATTTGCAGCTTTCTGTTCATAAGCTTCCTATGGAAATAGAAGTTATTTTAATGTCGTAGACAGGTTAGATGTATCACTATTCTGTGCCTTCAGAATGATCTGGTTCACCACTTTCTCTCAAATTCCTTATTTCTCTGCTTTTAAACAGGAAATAGGAGTAATTTTAGTATACATCCATTCATTATTCATCGCCACTGTTAGGCTTCTATGCATGCAACTGAATTATGATTATTTGTGAATGACCAAAAGGTTCCTTTTACAAAAAGATTTATCACGTAACTTAATAGTACTATGCATCAAGTATATCTTCCATACCTGCTCTATTTACTTATTTGAATTTTTGTTTAATAATTACTAGTCCTTTTTTTTTTTGTCTTAATCTTTGTTATTAATTAACTCCCAGTGATAGTCTGTTTTTTTTTTTAGCAATTATCTGAAGTGCAGAACAAAAATATCTCAAAAGAAATAATAAGAAAAGATTAGTAATAGCATGCACACCTACAAAATAGGGTTTACAACAAGAAAGAGAGAAGGAAAGAAAATGGAATGAACAGTCTTCGATATTTTGATAGAAATACATTTTGGATTTTTTTTTGTATTCTAATGACAGATGTAGGATGTGAAACTGCTGCCACATTTCAGAAGATGTTTTAACTAAAGAGGTTTCAATGAACATTTGTCAATCAGCATATTTGTTTATTGTTAAGCCTCTCAATTTGAGTTCTGCATATCTTAACTTTTGTTATTTTATCTTAAAAGATTAATGGATTTTGTTGAAAAATATATTATTTGGGATGATTGACACATGGATGAAAGTGAATGCTTCATTTAGGGTGGAAATGGAATTTATCAAAGGTGCTATAAAAGGGAAGGAAGTGAAAAGCCTCTTTACTTGCAGATATAGAAACAACAGTTGCTTTTCTGTCAGAATTATAGGATATATCAGTTGGAATTCTTCAGATTTTTCTTCTGGGACAAGTATTTTAATTGTAGTCACTAATGATTAAATAATGAAATAAAGCATATACTTTAAGATATACTTCTTAAAAATGAAAAAAATATATCTTGGAAGTATTGTCAGTATGTTACAGTGCAGAATTAGGATCTAAAATAATCCTGATAAAAACAGACAGCCTCTAAAAAGTGAATATAGAACAGTTCAACTTAGTATTCTGCCAAAAGAATAATCAGGAAAAATACCCAGTGGGATCAAATGACCATGCAGCAGTTCTGCAGAAGATTTGCAGTTAGTGAAGAACAAGTAAAATATGAGTAAACAATACCATGCTGCAGCTTAAAAAATAATCAAAGGAATATACAGACAGACACATAGTCTGTGAAACAGCTGATTTGGAAGAGTTTCAGCCCCACTGTATTGTCAAGGATAGACTATGGAGAAATTCCAGGTAAAACTCATAGAATTTCAGAAAATGTGGCATACAAAAAAATTGCTTTAGAAAGCGTATTTTCCCTTTTCATTTGATAAAAGTATTGATCTACTCCTCCTGTGTAGGGAGTATTGGAGAAGACTTAAAGGGCTTAAATTACAATCAGACATTCAGCAGGTAACAGAATCTACAGATAGTGAAGCATCGGAACAGATTTCCTGGGAGCCCTGTGGACTGGTTAATGTAAGTGATTAGAAGAAAGGGTAGACAAACATCAGCCAAATATGATGTGTCTAGGAATGACAGCCCTCTTCTTTAAAGCTGGAAGTGTATCAAGTAATCTTTCATGAAAAATTAGCCTGTATCTTTCTATGAAAAGGTTTGCTCCAAATGCTGATAGTTTTTAAAAATGCATTTTGTATGGAGAGTAAAAGTTGATCATCTTTTTATGTGCAAGACTCTAAATTCTCTTACAGTAAGAGGATACAGAACATTGAGACAGCAACTTGGAGAATTGAACATCTCTTCTAATCAAGGAGACTGCTGTTTGAAGTGTCCAAAAGGAAGAGACAGGGAAGGAAGGAATTTGTGTTGCCTTCTCAAAGTCTTCCTCCTGAAAGAGGAAATAATCAGAGGGTTTCCTTCCAAATCTCTGTGATTAGGAACTGATAGAGGTGCTTCTTAAATCTTTTCTCTGCCATTGAATTTAATTCCCTTATGCATTAAGAGGAACATTTTAAAAATATTAATGGAAAAGTTTAAGCTACAGAAAAACTGAAAAATAACAAGATTATTTAAAAGCAAGTGTGAATTTTGGGAAGAATTGATTTTTACTTTTTATTTTTATTATTATTATTATTAATTGCAAAGTAATTGTTAGATTACAACAGAGGATGGCTAGAAATGTGTGAAGTCAAATATCTTCACTCTTCAGAGTCTTTTTTCCTAGCCTGTCCTAGTATATTAAATAGAGCCTCCTATGATTACTGTGCTGTAGGAAAAGCTCAAATATACTTCAGGGTTTTTATTTTGGTTTGTTTTGGTTTTCTTGTTAGCATATGAAAACATCAGTTGAAAAAAAAAAAATAACAGATGGTTTGTGCATTCTGTTACAAGCAGATAAGTGCTTTGACTAGTATTGTGTAGATAATATTGTTTGCTAAAAGTTTTGAAGAAAAGCATGAAAGTGGCTTAAAGGAAGCAGAAAAATATCTATGTCTGTTTTTACATGGGAAAAGGTGAAGAATCTACATATTTCAACATATGCACTTTTCAATGTTTCTGTGTGTGTAAATGCAGATAGGATGGAAAACAAGGAACTACTAATTTTGAAAGCCACAACATTGTTCTGTTCCACAGATTTCTAAATCTTTTTGGATGCAATTATTTAGCAGAATGGAATCCTTCAGTTCACTACATGATATATATTTTTTTCTTGGCAATGCCTCTCCCCTTTTGACCATCTTGAATATCAGATAGATAGCTTTTAACTGATGCTTTATTAAATGATTTGTATTTCTTTTTATTTTTAATGTTTGGTCATTACTTCATTTTTTTTTTTTTTTCATGAAAAAAATGCAAATAATATTACTGCCCTTTTCCTTTTTCATAAAAATAGACTGGAGGAGACTCTGGTGGTGCCTAGAGAAAGTACATTTTTCTTTTGAAGCCTGGAAAACATCAACATATCATAACTCTGAAACAAGGACTTCAGAAATGTTCTTTATAGCTGTTATTGATAGCTTCTAGTAATTGTGTTCTTAACAACTGCAAACCTAAAGTAGTTTTCTATTTTTTTAGAGTCCTGTATTTACATGTACTTGATATACCATTGACAACAGCCTAGGATTTAATCTGCTTTACAGCTTTACCATATTTCTTGTCCTTCCTACAAATATACTTAATTATTCTTGAATTAAAGCTTATAGATTACTATCAACATAATATTTCAAGCTTATTATCCCTTATTACTACAGAATACTCAGTAAGATGTAGTGTCAAAAAGAAATGAGATGTATTATCTTGTATCAGAAAATACCATTTTAGTTAAAAGCTTAACAGGGCCAAAAGAGCTGTGTTGTTCTTCTGCTAAGACTTCAGTTTCAAACCATCTATTGGTCCTGCTGTATGACCTTTTAAAATTACATTTCTTCTTAAATCTCTACATTTCATTACAAATTAAAGTTTCTGGGAATAGAACAGTCTGTAGATACTACATTATAACTAGAACATTTTGGGTAAATGAGATACATGCTAGTTATAGTTATCCTGTTTCGATCTACAAGGATTTTTCATAGTAGTATTATTGCCTGTTGGATTATCAGAACCAAAACAATTTGTCAACTTTGCCAAATTTTCTTGGATAGAACTGCAGTTAATGTCAGTGAAGCTATTTTAGGCTTGTTTTTACAATGATGTATTCATTTGCTAATAGGATTTTGACAGACCAGTGGTCATCTGGCTAATGGACTTATCAATTTATTGATGGACCTAACAACTGTATACAGTTCATCTGGGTAAAGAGAATGTGGGATACGCTGCTCAGAAGGAGCATCTGTAATTTCATCTGTACGATGAAATTATGTGCATTAGTTAAGTAAGGAAAAGCAGAAATTTGTTAAGGAACAGTCCAAATAGAGCTTTGAATGGTTATGCAAGTAACAGAGGATCCAAGTATTAACAGAGGTTTCAAGTATTAGGATGAACTTAATTTGGTTTTACTCAAGTAGTACTATTGTTAACATCCTTTAGATGCACTACAGAATTAAAGTTGACAAGATAGCTTTATGAAATAAAAAAAATAAAAATTGGAGCACAGTACTTTAATCACAGAACATTTATTCATTTGTTCATATTTCAGTACCATGTTCGTAAAAATTTGTGTTGTACCTCCCGCAACCCAACCTTCACTGAATATCACATTACTGAGATAAGTACCCAAATTAATTATGTTTCCGCAAGTTTTAGAAAACACTTTATTTGCGCATGGCAGCTGGCGTGCCACCACCAAAGTTCTTTTTGAAAGGTTGGTGTGTATCTGTGAACAGATAACAGAAAATCTTGTTATACTTCAACTAAGAGAACAAAAATGCATTAGGAATTAAGCCATATTAGTTCTGATGAAGAGTACAAGTTTTAATTTTATTACATTGTGTTTCAAGTACAATATTAACAACCAAGTCTTGGTTAAAAACTAGCGTGCCTTGTTGCACTGGGGGTTGTTTGGACTCTTTTTAATACAAAATTGACCGTAAATGAGTGGAATTATTTTTTAACTGAGGAATAATGGAGTTGAGAAAGTACAGAATAAAACAACATAAAAAATAGCTGTAAGGTAACAGTGAACTGCTGCTGTCTTCATGGCAGTTTAATTCATTTTGCTTCAAAGCTACATCAATCGAGGAGCATTTGCAGGGACAGTTATTGTATGTCAGTGGAGAGACAGTGATATCTTAAGATAGGTCAGCTTGTTCACTTGCTACAGTCTGTCCACATCCTAATACTAAAAACTCTAAATGTTGAGTTTCACTTTATTCAATAAAACAGAAAAGTGAAAAATGTTAGTTGTCTTGTTTTATCCAATATTTTTGATTTACATCTAGCTTAGCATTCACGGACATGAAAGGAGCTGGGCTTGGAAGGTATGGATGGTTCAGTTTGCTCCAAAACTTGTTGTGAAGGGCTCCATGTTAGCTGTATTTGAAGAAGCCAGTATGGTATATGGGTTTTATATTTATTGTTTTGTTGCTTTGAAGAATGTGAGGTCTGAAGCAGAATACTAATTTTGGTGAGGAACTGAAAGTTCAGTTCTATCTTACAAAGGCATTATTAGGTTTTTGTATTACAAGGGAAACAGGATCACCATTCACTACAGAATACTGCATTTCACTTCGGTGACTTATTTTGTTATGTCTTCCTACACTCTTTATAGCCAGTTGAGAAATGCACACTTATAAGTCAGCCACTGTCAAGTTGACATATATCAGATGATTGAATGTCTACAATGAAATGGAATGGATCATACTTCAGAAGTGCCTGGATGTCTATAGTGCACATCCCAAGTTTCCATCAAAGTATTTATGGTATATATATACATGCATACTATATATATACATGCATACGTTTATACTGTATATGCATATATATATATGTACATATATGAATAGACAAGGGCAAAAGAGAATCTGAATATTACCTTTCTGATGTGTTTAATGATAAGGCAGAATGAACTTGATCAGCTTAAGGGAAATGATAGGAAGAATTAAAAGAAAATACACAGCAGAAGCAAGAATAAACTTTCACAGAGTTACTTGAAATTACAGCTACTACTTCAGAGACATTAGGATGAAAATGTAAATCAGTTTGCAGAAGGGCCTAATTAAAAGCTGAAAGAGGACAAGAATTACACATTGTAGATCTTTATAATGAAAATTCTTATGCCTGTAAATTTGCAATAAAAAGAAAATCTCAGAAGGTAAATATGAAATTTCAAGCTACTTTTTCAGTTGAAAGTGATAGATATTTGTGTGGATGAACATTTCTGAATTTATAACAACTGTACTGAAGTTGAAACTTAGTCTTCAAGTTACCGACAATTCAACTACTAATTGTAGCTAAAATACATTTAACCTTTAGTGAGCAGTAGTGCCTTATCAAATTTTTGGATTGGTCAAAACAAACTAATTGTAATTCTGAAGACATATCTGTAATAATTTTATTAGAACTTAAAGGTTATTTTCCTTTTTTCTTTTTCTGCCAAGAATATGCCAAAATTAAATATATCATGACAAAAAACAAAACAAAACAAAAAAAAACCAACCAACCAAAACCAAAACAACACACACAAAAAAACCCACGAAACAGAAAAGCATCTCTGTAAAGCAATAATAAAAATAAATGTGCATTTCTCCCCTTTTTGGTAGATATACTTTCCCTCCTGTAAGCAGAACATCTCACAAGCTCAACTCTTGTCTTAATATTTTATAACCTTAAACCTTATAAAAGTTTAACTCTGATATAAAAGTTTAATACACAGCAGAAGTCAGATGCTGAATAAGAATGTTTTGAAAGGGATTCTTAAGCACAAAGAAGAAAGCACTGAAGTCATTTGTGATTTTTTCATGTTCGAAGAACCAGCTTCAATGTCACCCCTCAGTTTTTTTTTGACAAAAGGACCATCAAAAGGTTAGTTATAACCTTTGGAAAAGGTTATGTTCATAATATCAAGCATAGAAGTAATGGAAACATTTGCAGACTTTTACATTTTCAGTATGCATGTTTCTAAAGTCAATTAAAAAATATCATTCAGAGATAAATACATTTTGAAATAAGGAATGCTAAAGCTTCATCTTCCAGAAAGTATTTTAAAAGAAAATGAGTAAGAGAAAAATGATTAATTTGTATTCCAGATTGAAGTCTTTGTGAGCCCATTTTAATGTGCATTTAAATAGCATTATTTGGATTAGTTTTCACTTAACTGCAACTGTATATACCGTGCTGCTTCGCTGCAATGATTCCACTAAAATTAAGCAACAAGAACAAAACTTCTACGAAAGCTCAGATGAAGGCTTATCTGTGTGATAAGGAGTAGTTTAGGATGACTGGTTGGGGATAGGCACAAGTAAGGTGCTTAAAACTATGTTTTATAGTCCTATATTAATAAAAGCTTTCTTAACTGTATGACTGATGGTGTTCGATATCTTTGTTTCCAATTCTCATAAATAGCTTCAAAGACTGAAATGAGAGACATTTTATTTTGATCTGTCTTTACTTCCTCTTCATGCTTCAATTACTCTGTAGTTCGCAGCAGTGTGAAATACAGGTCACATATCCACTGACTGTGCAAGCCAAGGAGAGCGTTAATGTGAGAAAGAATTTATTCAGAACAAAGAAATCAACTTCCCAAATGATCATTCTTTCTTTCTTTTTCTGCTTTGCTCCTTATTTCCTTTTCCTTCTCATTCCACAGTATTGTGCTTTGTTGTTATTGTTTCCTCATGAAAACACTACGTTATAAACTGAAAACATAGTAAAATCTCCAGTCATGACAAATGACTCAAGTCAGTCTTGCCTATTAAGCCCATTTAGTGGTTGCAGTATATACTTACATGTAATGAAGAACAGAGTGTAGTCTCTGCAGAAAATTATACTATTATTTTTTTCCTCAAGTAAGTCAGACCACCACAAACTGTTTAAGTCTTTCAGATTATTCATAAAGTCCCTACTTTTAGTTTTCTATGGAGGTAAAAGTTGCTTAGATTACTGAAAACCTGCAGAGCTTTCTTTTATAATAGTCAGGTTCTAATTTGGTTGCATACAAATTTTCACAGAGAATTTCACACTCAGAAAATTTGATTACAGAAAATTATAAAAAATTGACTCTTTACTTGGAAGGAGTGTAGTTAAAAGATACTACCAGCAACTGACTTTCTAAAGGAATAAACAATTCATTAAAGACAAAACTAGGAATGAGATGCAAGCCAAGGCATCATCTTAAAATCTGTGGCATGTAGTTCAAGAGATGATTATAAGAAATATTTCTGTTAAATCCAATCAGTATCATGGCATGCTGTGTATTATAGAGCACATTTACACTAAGAGATTATTTTTCTATTCTTTGCAGAAAACAGATGCTGAAAAGCTGTTGGAAACAAACAGACAAACAAAAAAAACAGCCCCACAAAACTTCGTGCCTGTATTTTGTGATTAAATGCCAAAAAAACCCACAAAAAACAAAAAACAAACCCCCCAAAAAACCAACAAAAACCCAAGAAAAAGCCCAACAACCTTTATTATGAGAGTAAAATTAGAATATTGAAACAAAGAATAGTATTAAGATTAAATCATTATCACAGCACCTTTTTTTGTGAAGTTAAATACACACTGGCTGTGCTGGCGGATTTTTGGCATGCACTGCACATGTACTGAAATATAGCTGGTTATAGATATTAATCTTAACAAAATTTTGTGTTTGATTACAGGTTCCTTTCATAATAACACCTAAAACTGAATTCCCCTCTTTTTTTTTTTTTTCCCCTTTGATATTTTACTGACTTTTTTTGAGAATTAGACACAATTAATTGAGAGTTTTTTGTAAGTGATAATAGACAGTGTAGAATCTATTGCTTTTTTATGTGTTTGGATTTTCCTCCCATCTCTTTGACTGTAAAATTATCTATCAACACTGAATTTCATCTTCTTTTTTAATATTGGAATATATTTTTCAATCATTAAATGATGTTGTTATATCTGTGTGGTCAGATAAGACTTATTCTTCTTAATAATTAAAATGAAAGTTTGCATTCTTATATTTCTTAGGTAGATACTTAAGAACAAACCCAGCAATGCAGGTTATTTAGGGATGCCTCTCTCTGTAAATATCTTTGTTATGAAAAATGACCGTTTATTCCAGTCCTTTTTCTATCTTTCAGCTAATTATTACAACAAGTCTTTTTTTTTCTTTTATAATAAGATAGGTTCTTTCAGATACTTGAATGGAAGAAGTTAAAAGATTTATCAGAAAACATAGAATCAGAGAATCAGAGAATGGCCTGAGTTGAAAGGGACCACAATGATCATCTAGTTTCAACCCCCCTGCTATGTGCAGGGATGCCAGCCATTAGACCAGGCTGCCCAGAGCCACATCCAGCCTGGCCTTGAATGCCTCCAGGGATGGGGCATCCACAACCTCCTTGGGCAGCCTGTTCCAGTGCGTCACAACCCTCCATGTGAAAACTTCCTCCTAATATCTAACCCAAACCTCCCCTGTCTCACTTTAAGACCATTCCCCCTTGTCCTGTCACTATCCAACCTCGTAAACAGTCGTTCCCCCTCCTGTTTATACACTCCAAGTGTTGGAAGGCCACAATGAGATCTCCCCAAAGAGCAACCACTATTAGCAGAGTATATAAAAGAATAACTATTGTTCATATCGTATTCACACACTTGATAATACCTTTAGGTAAAACTTGTAAAGCCATTATTGCTTCTACAGAAGCTAGTTTGATACTTCCAAAGATACCTCATGTATACATGTATATTAATGATCATTATTTCAGTTTTTACCAGTTCCCTTGGAACAGAATACATACAGTGGGTAAAGTTGCTTTGAAAGTTGGTGTCACATTAATACCTCCTGTCTGTTATTTTTATATCACAGCTGAATTAAATAATACTACAGAAAAATGCTACAGAACTAGTATTTTACTAAACAGCAGTTTCTTATGTATTTAATGGAAAATTTGAGGGTGAAATTGTCCAGCGAGTTTGTTATTTTCTACTGCATATAGTTGCTCCAACCTCTTTTTTTTTTTAACAAATTCATTTTGTGACTGCTTGTCAAAATTTGTTTCCAGTAAAAAGAAGACATCTGGTCAGGGAGCATACATGTGTTCCTCTGTGACTGAAATTTGTTGCAAATAGAAAACGAGGTAGAATACTGAAAAAAAAAAACCTGAATAAATAATTATATTTTCCATGTTTATAAAACCTTGATAAATGCACTTTTTTGTGTAGTTTCTTTTCAAGCATGACTCATCCATTCAGTCTGTTAATGCAATATTTCTGCTATCAATTTCTTTTTTTCTTTTTTTTTTTGCTACCTCTGTCTTTTTTATTTCAAATCTGACTGGCTGTCAAAAACAAAAAACAAACAAAAAAACCAACAGACATACAAGTCCACAAAAATGGAAATTTGTTCAGTTCTTACATGCGTTATGTCAAGCTTTCTTAAATGCATCACAAAATACCAGCATAATAAGAAAAAGAATGGGAAGAAAGATGCCTTTTTTTGTCTATCACAATGTGCAAGGCAAATTGAGAGATTATACAAATAAAGACTTGAGTTCTATTAAGTAAATCAAGGATTTAAGTTATTAAAACAAACAAAGAAATAAACGACTATGGAACCAATTGTATTTAGTCTCATTAGACGTTTAGTAATGATCACTGAAATCTCTGCGAATGCCCTTAATGTACAATACTGCCATCTGTAGTACAAAGAGTGATATCTCACAGATAAATAATTTTATGCTTAGTGAATTTTATTTGTGCCAACTTCTTCATAATTTTATCATAGTTGTACATAACAGCACCATTTGTGAAGGAATAGCAGAAGGGAGAAAAACAGGAGTTATTTAAATGTCTTCAGCACTTTATTATTATTATTACAAAAGGTGATCTCCTATATGTCAAAGACTAGGAAAAAGTCCAAGTCCAGTACGTGGAATCAGAAGTGTGCCTACTGCTGATTGATTGGATGTCCAAACTCTGTTTTGGTGTGGGTTTTTGTTTGTTTGTTTGTTCTTCTGTTTTTTAACATTGGAGACTGTAAAACTATTAGAGAGCATAGCATAGGAGTGCTATGAAGATGGTGAAGGGTCTAGAGAGATGTGGATGAGGCTGAGGTCACTAGGATTGGACAGGAGAAAGGTACTACAGAGGGACCTGGATAGAGTGGTTCGATGATCTAAGGTTAACTGTATGAGTTTCAATAGGGCCAAGTGTCAGGTCCTGCATTTTGGTCACAACAATCCCAGGCAACCCTACAGGCCTGGGGAGGAGTGGCTAGAAAGGTGCCTGATGGAAAGGAACCTTGGAAAGGAACCTTGATGGACAGTCGGCTGAATATGAGCCAGCAGTGTGCCCAGGTGGCCAAGAAGACCAATGGCATCCTGGCTTCTATCAGGAATGGTGTGGTGAGCAGGGCTAGGGAAGTCATCCTGCCTCTGTACTCGACATTGGTGAGGCCTCACCTTGAGTACTGTGTTCAGTTTTGGGCACCTCAGTACAGAAAGGACATTGAAGTGCTGGAGCAGGTCCAAAGAAGGGCAGCAAAGCTTGTGAAGGAGAACATGCCCTACGAGGAGAGACTGAAGGAACTGGGGCTGTTTAGTCTGGGAAAAAGGAGGCTGAGGGGAGACCTTATTGCTCTCTTCCAGTACCTGAAGGGTGATTGCAGTGAGAACGGGGCTGGTCTCTTCTCACTGGTGACAGGTGACAGGATGAGGGAAAATGGCCTCAAGTTGTGCCAAGGGAGGTTTAGGATGGATATCAGGAAGAATGTTTTTACAGAAAGTGTTGTTAAACACTGGGATAGGCTCTGCAGGGAGGTGGTTGAGTCACCATCCCTGAATGTGTTTAAAAACTGTTTGGATGTGGCGCTCAGGACATGATTTAGCGGAGGGTTGTTAAAGTTAGGGTAGTATGGTTAGATCATGGTTGGACTCAATGATCATGAAGGTCTTTTCCAACCTGAGCTATCCTATGATTCTCTGATATTCTCCATCATGAGTAAATTAATGTGATGTATATGATATCTGATGCATAATTAGCTGAAATATTTGCATTCAGAAAAGTGCCTTCAATAACTTGGTGTTCTGTTGGTGTTTATGGTGGTCTGTTTTGCAGTATTCCCTATATCCAGTGACTGCAGTAATAGTTTCAGTAAAGCATACACCTATGAATTCGGCTGAAAAAGATTGCTAGGACTCTGTGGGACAGAATAAGAAAATGGTAAAAAAACAAAATGAATAAATGACATTTAATTAAGACAGATGTGACCTACTATCATTAGAAAGTGGAGGTCAATGCCAAATGAGTAGGTGGTGGTATGGCTACAGGGCACTGGGGTTGTAGTGCAGCCAGCAGTGTGAGGCTTTTGGAAAAAGACAAATATTATGCCAATAAATATTGAAGGAACAGAAACATCATGTGAAAACCGAGGGTGGCAACTGCTGCGTTTGCTTGGGTGAAGCCTCTCAGCTGGATTGAAATTTCTACACTTAATGCTGGAAGCTGTAAACAAAATTTTAAAAAGGCTAGAAAAGATCGGAGATAACAAGAAAAAACAGCTTGTGAGGACATAGATGTACACAAAAAAAAAAAAAAAATAGAGGGTTGAAAAGGAATATAGTAGCTACCCATGGAACAAATGACAAGAATTAATTAATTGCTGGCCAAATTCAATAAGAGTGAGATAAGATGCAGTTCAGTTAATTAAAGGTCGCTGATGTTAGGTAGGAGGGAAACTTTTCTAGCTGCAGAGCTAGTTAGCTTCCAAACAGATTACTTTGAAACACTGTGGTAACCTTGTCTTCCCTATCCTTACGGCCTTACCCTTGGACAAATACTGACTGGAATGGTTTGGTTGTGCTTGATACTGCCTTATAGCATGGCAATGTAACTGAAGTGCTTTTCATCCGTACTTTTCTATGATTTTGTGTCAACTGAACTGCCACTACGCAAAACCTCTTCTGCTATGTGATCCAAAACACATCATCTTCTAAAACTCTTATTTAGATAGTTTCCTACCTGCATGTATTTCAACCACTGTTTAGCAGTATTGGGAATCTATAGGATGAAGACGCTATCTTTTACCAATTCCTTTCCAAACTCCTTAGTTTGAAGTTACCCTTGGTCTTGCTCATGAAGTAGGAAGGAGAGACACAGAAAAGTTACGGGATTTCTCAGTGTTTTTAAATTGCACTGTTTGCAAAAATGGGCACATAACCCAGGAGCCATGTCTCCCAGCCTTTTCTGTAGCTGCCAGACTGCACCACTTACCCAACAAATTACGCTGATGAAGATGGAGTACCCAGTTCACAGCTCTGACACAGCTTGTTTTTTCTTGTAATACACAGAAAACCATTAACTCCCTGAGTGCAGAAGAAGCTCTGTCTGGTGGAGATTCATGTAAAATCCATTCCATGAATCTCTTGCAGAGTACAGGCTAGTGCAGCCTGAGAATTGAGGCCATTAGATTAAAATATAATTACCTTTTTTTTTTTCCTCTGGTGAAAAACATTTTGTTCTTGTTGCGAAACTCTTTATAATTTGATTTGGTAAAGTAAGAATACTTGATGTCAACAGAAACTAATATTGTCTAATTAATCAAACCACCTTATGATGCAATCCGTAATATAATATGTTTTCACACAATATTATGCTTTCACAGCACTGTAATTCACTGTAAAGGTTACTATCTCTCTTTTCTGTCCAGTACAAAAGCTTTCTGGGAAACTACTTGATACACAAATAGCATATGAGTAATTTTTTCAGTTTTCAGTGCTTGCTGAGTTTTGTATAAGGAGTTGTTTGTTGACTACCCTCAGCTCATAGGAGAGTAGATGTGCAGCATAAGGTCTTCTAGGGCTGTGGTTTATTTTCCAGCTTTCTCACCTTTATAATTGCAGATGAACGTTGAGATAAATATTCATTTATTTTGCAAGAGCCTGTTACAATTTATAGATTCCTCTGTTGCTCAGTTTGCTGTTTTGTAAAGAATGCTCTGTGTTCAAAGAAGGTTAATGCCACAGAAGTGTTGCCTTTTCAGTGTGTTCCTGTTATCTGAATTTTTTGCAGAGACCTGTGTAGATAGTTATGTGGCACTTTACAAATGAGTAAGGAAGAAATAGCTTAGCTACCTTTATTGTTGTTTTGTTATGACTGCCATTGTTTGTATTGGAAAAACATCTGTGAGTTCTACAAAGAGATGAGTGCTTTATCATGATGGATATTCTTCACACATCCAAAAGCTTAATTTGTGCTTCAGCTATTTTACCATGCCATTTTCCTTCCTTTAGTCTTCTTTTCCTTCTTCCCTTCATTCTGTATTAATCACAAACAATCTGTGTTTGACCAAAAAAATAGCCCATATGCCACTGTCTACATTAATCACAGAACTTCAAAAAACAACTTATTCAGCCTTCTAGTTGCATTTATAAGCACAGCATTTCAGGAAAAATATCTGTAAGAGAAGATGGTAGCTCAGTGCACTAGTGAAGAACTTGATAAAGCCTTGATTCAAACAGATGCTTGCATACAGGACCTTACCTGAGTCAGAGCAGACAGTGGCACCTAAACCCAAATGCTTGGAGAAGACATAAAACTCCAGCAGCCGTGCTCAGAGCTGCATGGGAGCCTCATGAATTATGTGCCAGTGGGCTGTCGTGTCCAGTGAGACAGGGCCTCTCCCCTGAACTGCATGCAGCTTAACAATTAGCATCACCCTGGACAAGAAGGGGTTCTCCCATGAAGACTTCTTGACATTCCAAAAAGCTCCTGTTCCTGTCCCCCAAAGGGAGACAAATTCATGACCCTTATGCATGCATACATGCATGTGTGGAAGAATTTAGGACATGAGAGCATAGTGCACTGTCGGCAGTCTTTACTCACATTGAGGCAGCTGTAAATCCTGTAAGTTGTCCCAGTGCCAGTTTGGGTATCTTATCAGCAACGTCACGCACTGCTGGCCTATTCATCCCTACAGTCCTCTTTCAGAAACTAGTGATCAAGCATGCACAGAGTTCCATTGGCTTGTGCATAAAATTCAGTCAGACAATAGTCAGAGTGAGTTTTTTGGTTACTTATTATAAGATATGCTTTTAAGGGTTAGCATACTCTAGAATGACCATATGCCTTTTGCTGGTGTCAACCAGATAATAGCAAGATACATGCAAGCATAGACCAGTATAACATGGAGGGAAAGAGAAATAAGTATCAGAACTGTTTAGGCCAATTCAGCAACACCCAGTGTGTTTACAGCAGCAGGAAACTGTATGCACGCATAGACAGCAAGCGCATACACTGGTGTGCGCAGGGCATGCATGTTTGTTTGACAGACATGAATGTGCACACAGTGGATGAGCTTCATTGCAGGCATAGATATATCCAAGGAACAAAGGACACATATCCAAGCACTATTTAATAGTGGACAATTAATATCTATCATTTGCCACTCAGATTGTTGCAGTAATAATTTTTCACATTATAGATCCATCTCTATGAATTAGTCAAAGAGTATTTGTTCAATAATTTAAATCCCTTGGTGTTTTAGGGAATTGCTGGTTAAATTATTGATGGTTATTTCTACATCATTCACTTGGCCTAACAAAGCACCTGAAGTGCTGATCTGACTAAGCCACTCTCACTGGTGTTGTAGCAGTGTAATATATGTATGTCAGTTTATACTGATGCTACTTTCTGAAGATAATTGGCTGTTACACACATTGATGGCCCATCACCAAGTGCATTTACTTCTTAAGCTTCCACTTCCCTGGTTTGTAATTAGTGCCTTATGAGCAGCACAGTTATTTTTTGTAATCATTTATACAAATGCAAAACGCAATCAAAACATTAACGAGCTAGATGTGGTACAAGTGTGAAATCATGCACAGCTTCCATGGATCACAAAAAGACAGGATAATTGGATGCCTGTTCAATGTGTGAAACTGTCTGCCGCTGCTTAAATTGTTTGATTTATTTATTTAAGTGAAGAGAAATGTCTCTGCACTTTCAACAGGCTTCTGCCTCCACTTATCCAAACATCTTCCTCCAGCAGAACACCCCTTGGCTGCTATGGCTTTTCAGCCTGTGCTTTGCTGACTCTGGGTTTGCCCAGAAGTTGCTTAGAGTTACAGGATGGCTGGGGCTGGAGCTGGGTGGCCCCGTGGAGGATGTGCAGAAGAACCAAAGCTGAGGCAGACATCCCAGGCCCAGCAGATGCCCTCCAGATGGTCCCGAGGCTGGATGAAAAGGTTGAACCTGATGGGAGAGAGGAGGCATGGAGCCCTGAGGGCCAGGAGAGCTGAGGGGACGATCTTATCATCATGATTTTTGCTCAGTGTCACACAGACAGAGCACTCCTCCCCTTTCCACCTAGGCCAGGCTCTCACAGACACTCATTTTGGAGGAGGACTGTGGGGGCGGTGGTTGAACCATGTGTGCCTCTCCTCAGCGAGGCAGCCACCTGCATCTGCTTTTCTGCTGCCAAGCAGATCTCTGTCTGATCTCTCGCAGTTTCTGTAAGACACTGGGAAGGAACCAGAACAGGAAATATTTGCCTGAATGCAAGGTGCATTTTAGCAGAATTGAAACTGCCGATGTAAAGTCTGAAAAACAGATGGCTGATAAAAGTAAATTATAGTTCTTTCAGGAAGCACATAAATTGGTGCAGCATGTTAATATTTCAGTGGTTTGGGCAGCTGCACTATTTCTGGTGTGGTGAGACCACCCCTTTCCTCCTGAGTGCAAACTGAGCTGCAGCTCTTGCAGGCCTCAAGGTGATTGGTTTGCTCCTCTCTCCCAGTGGGCCTCCCTGTAGGATCCTGAATGTGTCAACGATGTGAGCAATGGCATCCAATTAGTGGGACAGTCTGGTGCTTGCACAGTCCATAGGGCACCTTCCATCTCACCTGCAGACTGGCTGCACCCAGGAATGGGGATGAGGAACACCTCGAGGTCAGCACCCTGGCTGCAACTCCCTCTACTCTAGCCCTTTCCACAGAGATCCACCTTCCAGATTTTTCCAACAACAACAACAACAAAAAAGACTAATTTTGGCATAGCTGCTGTTAAAAAAACATGGTTTGTTTTGCAGTTGGAGGAAGTGTTCACTCACAGGAAATATCACTCTTCTGTTGGTTCTGCTGAGCAGCAGAGACGTACGAAGTTCTGCAGAGCATCAGTATGGTAGCAGCTTCCTGCAGCTCTGACATAGCACCAAGAGTTTAAATGTGAGAATAGGGCCAGGAAGACCAAAATTTATTTTCATGCCCATGTGAAAAATCATTGTACTGCATAGCAAGACCCATGAAAAGCCAGCCACAGAGAATCACAAATTTGATGTACCTTCTGTAATTAGGAGTTGCATGGGTATAAAGTGTCTCGGATTTAAAGGATAAGTAATCATCCAAATTCTTGCAAGTAAGTGCAAGTCTAAATTCCTTAGCAAATCTCCAAGCAGTTGCAGCCTGCTTTGAACTTGCCTTGCTCAGGATGATGAAACCAAGGAGGCTTACAGCAAATCTGACTAAAAAAAAAAAAAAAAGAAGGAAAGGAGGAGAAAGGGAGAAAGAGTTGTCTTTTCTTTAGGAAAACGAAGGAAAACAGCATAGACAGCTCAGTTCCTTAGATCTGCTTTTAGGCACAAGGCCTTCCAAATCCGGGGGGAAGGTGGCCTCTTGGATTCCGTACCTGACAGTAACCAGCCTGCACAGAGAGGCAGGGGCTGGGGATCGGGGCTGTGCCTCTCGGCAGGGACCGCTCCAGCCCCCAGCCCGCTTCTCGGGGCTTGTTTGGTTTGGTTTTGCTAAGCACTGCTGCTTTCGGTTTCTCTACAATGGCAGAGCTTGTGTACAGAAAGGTCAATTTCAGGTCAAGCCAGGATCTTTTATCTTTTTTTTTTTTTCCAAACCTGGTATGCAGACAAGCTTTATTCTGTAGGGATAAAGCAAACTTAGGCATTTTGAGAAAGATGTTGGAAGATATTAGAATTAAGTACTGGATCCTTTCTTTTTATGTGAGGATCGTTAATATATTTTAGATGTGGACTAAATGCCTAACAGTCTCAGAAAGAGCACAATAACATATCACATCTGGATCAGAGTGGGTTTATAGAAAACATTATTAAAATGAGATGACAGGATTAACCACTGCAATTGAAGAAAATAAAAGCCACATTTTCCCACTGAATGTGAGCTGCACTTTTACCATATAGGGAAATACAAGTCTCTCTTTCCAGTTGCTAGAAAGAATCGATCCAAACATTTTATCCTGATTTTAACTTCAAGTCTAATCAGCATGATCATCGCTTGAGAGCTCTATAGTGGTGATGGCTGTTGTTTTGCTGAGCACTTCCCTGAGAAATAAATTTTTGGCCAGAAGTAATGTCATGCATTGTCCCCCCTCCTGCATCTCATTGCTGTGTACTGAAGGGCAACTTTTGGGGTTTTTTCCTCTTTTTTCTCTTTTTTTCTCCTTTTTTTTTTTTCTCTTTCCCTTTCTCTTTCTTTTTTATGTTTTTTCCCCTTTTTTTCTTTTTCCTCTGTTTCTTTTTTTTTTCTTTCTTTCTTTTTTCCTCCCTTTTTTCCTTTAATTTAATTTTTTCCCTCTCTCTCTGAATAAGTGGTCATACCTTTGTGTTTCATTTTGGGCAAAAGGTATGGAAACATCTGTAGACTCCTCTCCCTCAAGGCGGGGCATCAAGCAAGCACATAACGAGACAGAGTGCTTGTTCTGAAGATCTTCAGTTCTCCAGTGGTATGACAGATGTTAGGATTCTGTAAAACCATCACCATGTGAATGCAGGGCAAAAGGATAAGGCACAGGCCTATACAGAACGGTGGTGCTAGCAGTAGGACAGATTGTTTGATATCCCTCGTATCATGCCCATTTAAGAATTGTCCTCCATGAGCAAGAGACATATGTGACAAGCGATGTGATTAAGTACAGAGAATAAGCTTCTGTGACTGAAAGAGCTGAGAGAGCAAAGGGAATGCTCTCTCCAGAGTCTATGTGCTACATGGTCAGGGCAGCGCTTGGCTCGTGGGATAAGCGTGAGTGCATCCATGAGAGCACAGAGTGAGTCAAACCCACTATCCATCTTCTTTTGTAATTACCTCGATTTTCTGGATCTCCTGCCTGTCTGAACACCTGCTTTGAACTGCCAGAATTTGGCATAGGAGTATAAAATGATGGATCCCATCTCTGTTCCTCAGCCTCTTTACAAAGTGCAGAGAACCTGTGCAAAATGAGGTCATTCAGTTGGAGATTTACTACAAGACACAACTGAAGTAGAGGATGTACCCCTGCACCAGGCAGTCCAGCAGAAAATAATGAGTAATTACCTCTTTGCCTGCTGGTTATCTGCAACTGGCAGGATGCCCAAGATGGACAAGTGGAATATTTCCTTTTGCAAGTGGTTAGTTGGCTCTGCAGACTGAAGATAAGGGAAGAAGCAAAGAAAAATGTTGCTGCCTTAGATATCAGAAAGGTCTCCCTTCACAGAATCAGCTGTCACAGAACTTGGATCAGCCCTCTTCATAAAGGTATAGTACTACCTTTGATTTGCTAAATTGCAGGCACTAACAAACCTGCACAGTAGATTTGCAATATGAATATAGAAAAAATATATATTCTGTGAGACAAGTCTAGGCTGTCTCTGGTGTAACTCAGTTAAATTAAGTTAGCTACATGGGGAGAGGGTGGAGGCGGTGAATTTCATCAGCCTGAGAGATCTCTTTGAATCTCTCACATTTTCATCATAGAAAAAAGGAACATCTGGACATATTGTGCAAGGACCACATTCTGCTTTCAGTTATGTTGAGGCAAACCCAGAGTCATCCCAATGGGATAATTCAAGATTTACCCCAGGATAAACAAGAGCAGGATCTGTCACCATATTTTTGGCTTTATTGCTCTGTTCTCTAAGCTTAACCTGTTTGTATCTAGCTTGTGCTCATTTTCTACCTTTTCATCTTTCTGAATGAAACACAGGAGCAGCAGGATTGAAAATCTATCTCTATAGGTTTTCAGTCAAATGAGTTATTTATCAATTAAAAAAACAAACGTACAAACAAACAGAAACCCACAACAAAAAATACCCTAACCTGTCACTTATGTGTCTTTCTGGACAGCTTTTATCCATTTAGGAACCTGTTTTTTTTTACTTTACTTGTGCTATCTTCCTCCCCTTTTACACTGCTTATTCTCTTCATTTTTCACTTCCATTAAAGAAGAGTGAAAAACTGAGAGTTCTGTTGTTGCTTTTCTTTTCCCACTGGCTCCAAAGGCATCAGCTAAGAAAACAAAACCATGCAGCTCACTCAGGGCCATGCTGGGAATTGTACTTCTCAACTGTAACCACTGTGTGCCTTTGACACTCTTTGGACTACAAAGAGTGCAGGGAATAAGAAAAGGCCATCAAATGCAAGTCTTCCATGTCTGATTTATATCCGAGTCCTCTTTTTGCTCTGAACGATTTCAGTTCTCTTCTCTTGGCCAAAGCCAAATCTGAAGCTATAAGTTTAATAACAAAAATTTGACTTCTAGTTCCCAATTGAGTCTTGCACACAGTCAATGTGTGATTTTTAGGTACCCTATGAAGTTCAAGCTCAGACTCTTTATGCAAGCAGAATACACTGGGCAATCACAGCCTAAGAATCCTCAGGGGAAGGCCCCAGAAGCCCTACGTGTATCCACAGATGTTTGGCAGCCAGTGCCTGTTTCGAGTTGCTGAACATGGACTAAGGCATCAATGTCCATACAGAGATGTTAGCAGGGTCCTATCCAACACTTTTACCACTCATATGTCTCTATGAAAATATTTCCATATAATACAAGCAGCTTGCCTTTACTTGAGAGTTTGTAGTCTATTCTGCTTGACACCACTGTAACTCTATGATAATTGGCCTTAGAAAAAAATGTTCTTGCCCTGGTAGGCATGAAAAAGCATCTCTCTGCAGGCAGTACCTGATATTTCTCTCTGCCAATTAAAAAAAAAAAAAAAAGAACAGGGAAGCAGGAGCTGATGTTC
Organism: Tragopan temminckii; assembly: GCA_028571105.1. NCBI lineage: Eukaryota > Metazoa > Chordata > Aves > Galliformes > Phasianidae > Tragopan > Tragopan temminckii. The sequence continues at coordinate 13,830,401 of JAOWBP010004700.1, read as the reverse complement.
AAATAGCCTTGGCATATGACAGGCTGATGCATGTAATGCATATCATCAAAAGCAGTTAGCACAAAGAAATGGTTGTTGTTTTGCTTAAATCAAGCTGGACTCAGCAGCTAATTAAGAACAGACTTTTTCCATGGTTATATGCAGTTTTCAAATTCCTATAGCACAAACTGTTTCAGAGGATAAGTTAAATACAGAATGCATTGAGTTTGGTAGAGAAAGTTTAAAGGTCTGTATTTTCCCACCAAAGCTATTTGATATCAGCTACAGAGTGGGTGTGTGTGTGTGAGGAGGGGTTATGACCTCTTTTATTTTTACAACCATTACCATGATTTCATAATACTGGCAGCAGTCACTTCAAGTGAGGGACTAGACCTTATTACTATAATTATATGCTAGTATGTGGGCATAAAACAGAAAAACTTCTCTATAGATAAATGCCAGTAGCAAAATCCTTTTGTCCAACAAATAGCCCTTTAGCTGTGCTATGAATATTATATTAACCTCAGTAAAAACTATGCCAGAAATGTCTACTGTACACGAAGAAATCTCTGTGTTCTTGCAGCAGCTTTGTTGTAAGAAATGAATATACTTAACACTTAGAGCATGCACTGCTTTTTCTTTGCAAAGCATATTAAAGATGTTCACTTATTAATCACAACAGCCTGCTGTGGAAGGCAATAGCACCATTTTAAACAGAGGACAACCTGGGAGATGGCGAGTATGGTTTTATGTATTTACAGTAGTTTTGAGTGCCTCCATTGCAGTGTTGTGTGGGTATGTTCAGACCACATTAGGAAGATGGCACAGTGTGAGCTGTGGGCTCTGACAGATCCTGCACCCCAGAGCATACACCTCAGTTTGAATTCCTGGGGAAATTTCCAAAGGGAAGAATTGAATCCTGCAGAATAAATGTGGGTGCAGGGAAGAGCATGCATGCACCAAGCCCCATCCTTGCCACAGCCTGACCTGCTGCAAGACTTGGTAGGGTGATTGAGTACGCAGGTGGAACAGCACCAAGAGCTGGAGGTGGTGGGGTGAACTGCTCTCTGAATTTGGGGCCAGATCGCTCTGAGAATTCTGCTGCTGGGAAAATTTTGAGCCTAAACAAGCGCTGGCTTTGCCATCAAAGTGATAAATGTTCTATCAGTAAAGAAAAATGACCAGTTAAGTAAATGGGACATTACATTTCAAAAGCAAACTTTGTCTCAGTTATCATGTTAGCATGAATTTAATGAACATTACTTTTTGCGAATATTTCATAATGTCATTTTGAATATTTCTCCTTATTTGTTAGTGAAATGATTTTGACATGTAAAATTACTTTTAGGTAGTTGCCTGATAACACATGGAAGCAGTGTTGGTGTATGACTGATTCACAGGCTGTTATTAACCACTTGCCACCACTCCTGTACACTGTGCAGCATCCAGTATGTTCTGAATGATGGGAAATTTTTATATCAACACTTGTTTATACCAGAGTTCTTTGGTGATGACCACAATATGAACACTGCATCTCTGCTGATGACCTATCTTGCCTGTTCTTACTGAAAGCGGAATTATTTTCATTATGGATTCCTTCTTAGCTATTATTTTCATTGTAAAAATCATATGATGTGGAAGACAAGGTTAAGAGCTGAAGTTCTGATTCTACTGTGCTTGTTGTCAAAGTTTTTGCTAACTCTGTTTTTACTGTGGTGCTTCTTAGTGTAGGAATTGTCAGCCCTGTAACAATGTTGAAACTGGAATAAAAAAGAAAAATTAGCACATACAAAAGTCAGCTTGCTTCTCAGAAGCAGCAGGATCACCAGAACTGGTCTGGCTTATTTCAGGTACTAGCTCCATTTTGGAGGAGGTGGACTGTTCAACAAGTTCATGGCTGAAAACAAGGAGGCAAGCAGTAATAGAACCAAAAGCCATGGGCAAAACAAATAATACAAGCCAGTGCTCAGATGAGGATACTGAATTCCCCATTTATTTACCTAAAAAATGTTTTTGTCACTGCTGTCCTCAACTGATGCGGTCTCCCAGGCATGGTGTTCATCCTTGCAAAGGTCAATGTTTGACCTTACTCAGTAAGTGCAGTAGATGTTTACTTCTCATTCAGCAAGATTAATGAGCAAAACACACCAATGTTTTACATATCACAACTGGATTGTGGATTTGAAAAACACAACGCTGATCTTCAAAGTTGATTAAGTAGAGCAGGTATAGGATAACTTTATTGTATTGACATTTTAGTTATTATTATTCTCAAATTTCCACCCAAATTGTCTGTCTCATAGTAAATATATAAAAATATGCAGAACCCACTCTGGTCTCTCTTCTGATACACAGAATTATATTAAAAGGGGGAGAATACTAGCAGAGCAGAATAAGGTTGATTCCAGAATCATAGAATCATAGAATCCTTAGAGTTGGAAGGGACCTCTGAGGGTGTGTATAAACATCCTGTACTGCCTACTCCTAGAAAGTGAAAATGGGGGAAGACAAGAACTCAAAATGTGTCCCCAAACAAGCAATCATTAAACCTTTTGCTGAGTAATCTTGAGATTGGTCTAGATTGCCCATTTTGTTCTGTTTTGATGAAAAGATACCCCAAATCAGAGAGCTTCTTCTGCAACTAAAAAATTAGAGTTTGGCTGAGCAGAGATGATAACAACTGAGTTTATTTCATGCTGTACTCAGAGCAGCAAAAACATAACTGAAAAGGACATATCTTCTTTACCAGGGAGGAGGAAAAATGTTCTCCTTTTTGAATGGAGGTATGGTGATCTGAAGAGTGAATTTAAGATTACTGTCTCAATTTTATTGTTTTAGCTGTGGTGGAGCACTCAAATGATACGTGTGATCCCACACTCTTCAGTTCAGGCAGCCTCATTTCTGTACATCTCTCATAGTGCCTTAGTTCTCTTTCTGAGTTTTCTAGGTCCTCCCTTTTTCTATCTGAAATTTCTGCAGAAACTGACAATTGTATGTGAAAATGTTGCTTTTGCCCCATTTCCTGTGCACTTGCAGTAAGTCTCATTCTCCAAATCTGGTGTTGCAGCTCAGGAGCAAATTCCTTTGTTTCTCAGTTCTGTTGGGACATATTGATGTATGAAATCTAGAATTTGTCTCCAGATTTTTTTTCCTAAAAATAATAATTCATCAATACTAGTTGTAATAATAACATACTTTGAAGAAAATTTTTATTACTTTTCTGCTTCTTAAGTTGTACAAAACTGTGGGAAATCAGCATACATCTTACAGGCCACTTCTCACACTGGACACACTGGATACCAAATGGGACTATTTACATTTGCAGCTGCTGGTGCATATGCTAAAATTAGACTAAATACAAAATAGCAGCTGCATGGGTAGAAACAAACCAAAACTGATTCACAGATGAGAGGCAGCTTGGAGAACCCAGGCATTGCAGCTAGATTTGACACAAAGGCTGGTCTAGTGCAAGTGCCCCATGCCTACAAAGACACAATAGCCCATAATAGTAAGCCAAAATTATTTTCTGTTCAACTCCCTTGCTGGGGAAATCCTTTCACCGCCCTTGACGTTTTTTCTTTTTTTCTTTTTTCTTTTTTTCTTTTTTTTTTCCCCCTTAACATATGTTACAATGTCTCTTTATGTAGGAACACACTTCCCTTTAAAATGTCTGCCTTCTTCTATCCCCTCAGCCTCCCCCACAAACTTTCCTTGGACAACCACACTCATTGTGACCAGTGCCAAGAAAAGCCCACTCTCCATTTGCGTCTAGTCTGATAGTCCTAGCTAAATCCATGCCAAGACATTGACAGAGTGCAGGATCTTTCTCCACGACCGTGTCACAGACTTTTTTTTTTTTTTTTTTTAATAAAATTCCCTTTCAAAATGCTAGTGCAGTGGAATTTCATGACCTCTTCTACCAGTAGATCCATCCTGCATTGTACCATGTATTATGTTCAGATAAAAGGAAATATTGTGAGTTTTAAGGCATAGTCTGTGTTATGGAGAGTGCAGATGGGCCAGATTGCACAGTCCACACTCTCCATACAGCCAAGCTGGACTTTCCAGGGGCAGAAAAGAACAAAAATTCCAACTGGCTTCCATAGAAAATCTCAGTAAAAATCCTTCTAGCAGCATATAATTAAAAATGTACACTCTGTTATGAAGGCTCATTTGCTGGAACTCCTCTATTAGTGGAAATATAAAATTATTTGGGTTGCAGCTGAAGACAAACATTAATTCATGTGCTTCAGCCCCAGTTCCTCCATGAACCATAGGGATCATGAAGTGAGACAAAGGTTCTGCCCAGGTTCCGAACAAGTGAACTTACACTCACTTCAAACAACTTCTCTGAGTATGTCCATCAGTTAGTGGAGATGAGTCAAGGTGTAGGTGTTGCCTCAGTGGCACTCCCCCACCACCCACTTTGTGCCCCATGGGTGTTTTTCAGCAAAATCTGTTGGCTGCTGGGCCAGCATAGCTGAGAGCACTCAGACCCAGGCTGGATACATTCTTCAATCCAGAGAGCCTTATCTCCTAACTACTACAGAGTCATCCTTTCTCTTCAATAAGTTCTTCAATGTAAACTTATATTCAGCTCTTAGATACAGCTTCAGTCAGAAAGCAGGGCAATGCCTTCCATGTCCTGGTGCTTAAGGCACTCCCTGGGAAAATGGGAAATAGCCTGTAAATCTCCCTGAGCTGTGTATTCTGTTTCAGAGTGAAAGAGCTCACAGCTGCATTCATAAGCAAAAGGGATCGCTAAGTGTCTATTGGATCTGGACACCTTAAGAAACAGAGTCTGATACACCTCGGTATTGTTCATCTGAAGAGCAGAGGCATCCATATGTAAGAATAGAGATTTTCTTGGTAGCAATTTTGTTCCTAGGCACAATTCCACATAAGCCTCCCTTTAGATGAGTCCTCCCCTTACTGAGGCTGAAGTGCTCTCCTTAATGGTAGATGACCTTGACTGCCTTGACAGCAGCAGACAGAGGGGGAGTCTGAAAGCCCTCACCCCAGTCAGTTTGTGAACCATGTTTCAAACCCGTTTGGTAGCCCTTATGTGAATGGGTCCTTTGTTAGGGTCTGATGAGTAGGATGTTCAGAGAACTTGGGAAAGTATGCTTGGCAAGTAAACTCACCTAACTAATAATAAAAATGGTCTTCAGATTTGTCAGGCTTCTTTGCCTGAGGCAAGCACAATTAAAGTCAATGAATTGTTTAATGTGAGGAAATAGAGAGAGAAGAAAAAAAGCATACTGTTCCCTAGTGCTGTTTTGGAATTTTTCTTTTGTAAATCCTCCTCTGGGTTGATGTTAAAAAGCCCTTGGCATGCATCCTGCAGAGAAATCAAGAAGCATAACAGTGATATGTATATCTATTGACAGCTGTATCCTACCTTAGCAGGGGCATGGACTCTCTGATCTGAGGCATTTTTCATCTTTAGTGGAGTTGATCCCGTATCTGGCAGACACACGTGATTTTGAACGTTTCTAATAATCCAGAATGCTTTCATGGGCGCACTCCCAACGACATGGAGAGCTGTTTCAAATATGCTGGCAAACTGCACTCCTCCTCCACAGGAGGCCCAGAGCAGGCAGTAATTACAGGATGGGTGTAGCACATACCTGTCTCTGGTGGGAAAGAACCAAGCCTGAGAACTGTATTTCCACAAAGCCAACCAGTGTGCTCTCCTCCATGTAAACCAGAAGGCAGAAAATATTTTTAACACTCAAAAAGATGCATAATCCCCTTTGATAAGACAAGAACATGATTTAGAAACTGTCCTTCTTCTGACCTGGAAGTTTCCATCTATTTTCCATCTCTTTTCACTTCCACCTCTCATTTAAAAGCTTAGTGACCTTGAGTGTTTTTAAGAAGATATCCCCCAGAATCTTGCACTAAAATTGTCAAAAAGATATGGTACTAATCCCGTGATTTGAGGAGACCTTTAATTCCTTCTGGAGTTCTGGGTCTTAAATTATTCTTTACATACCTCACTGTGGATTTTGTGTCTTTTCTTAGATAATGTATTGGAAAACATGGCTTGAATGAGAAGAACATGTTTCTAGTGGTAGCTTCTATTATTCTGTAGTTCCAGTTAACTTCCAATGGATATTTTGGTTTTTAATAGCCAAGAGACAGGGTAAGGAGTTTGGTAGCTATGCTTCATCTGAACTTTTCTGCTTTTGTAAAATAACCACAAAGATGAAATTTCATCGTTCTTCTGACGAAGATATTCATTGAGATTCAGGAAGAATCCAAGTCATAAGGGTGCACTATAATGCCAGATCCTCATAATGTGGAAATAAGGACACACTGCTTTGTACTGGAGCAAGACAGTGGCTGAGTAATGTCCTGGTGGTTCCTCTTCTGCTGCTTATTTCTGGAACCAAAGATCTCGGTAATACTTTGATCTGACCAGTGCTCATGTTAAAGAGAGTAAGATGTGATGCGTTGCTCTATACTGATTGGTTGGAGACCTCAGATATAGCTGTCAGTCTGTTGAGCATGTCAGAAGCTATTACAAGTTTCTTGGGTTAACATTATCAGAACATTTAATATTATACCAGAAGGAGATGGTCTTCCAATGGGAAAATTCAGACCAGCCGTGTGACTCGACTAAAACACAATTCTTTGCAGAGAGCCTCACTCCACTTCTTAGGCAGCAGTTTTCAGTGGCTTCCTGGCCACTCTCGTCTCTGTGTCCCTAAAAATGCCAATTTTTCCCCATATCTTGAAGACTCAAACGTGGGGTTCACTGAGGCAAGGCGGCTGCTCTCCACAACATTCCTTCCAGGTGACCCACCCACCACATCCTACCAGGTGCACCTTCCCACCACTGCTCACAATTCCTCTGCTGTGCCCAATTGTGCCTTCCAGAGGATATCCAAGGTCTGTGCAGGACAGCAAAACACCATGTGAAGCCCACCATCACCCCTTCCTTCCTCCCAGACACTGCAAACAAAGTAAATATTCTCCACAGTCTGCCAAGCGAAACTGAAGGAGGCAGCTCTGCCTACCCTGGCCAAGAAATCTGAATGCTGAAGACCATGTATACCTCAGGCTGCGGTGTGTGTGTGTAGCAGCTTGTGTCCTTAGTCCACACAGCCTCATCTCAGGGACAGGTTTGTTTCAAATTAAGAAAATTACATTGCTTCCTGCCCTTTCACCCTATTCCCTTATTTAAATATCATCCTCCATCCTCAGAAAGCAGTTCTGAGAGGTGCTTCTCAGGAATCAGAGTGAAGGAACACTGAGTCTCTCATGGCCAGAACACCTCAGAGACCTGTCAGAGCTTGCTGGGAGCAGAACTTCTAATAACCCTTTCTCAAGATACATGATGAACTTTCCTCTGGTTTCACTAGTTTTGCCCCTGTTCTCCCCCTTAGGTCAAGATTTCCCATGTTCAGGGACACTGCACTCAGGAGGGCACATTTGTCCTTCTCTATCATGTCTCTGGACACTTCCTAGATCACATATTACCTGAGCACTGATATGAATCAAAATATTTAGCCCTCAAAACTTTCTAAAGCCTCATTTTATGTGAATATGCCTTAAGTCAGATATCAGTTTAATCACTTTTTGTTGACAAGCATCAAGGCATGGAATATCCATCCTCATCCTTCTCCATTCCTCTTCCCCTTCTGCTATGTATACACAAAGAAGAAAATATTCAACACATAGCCAATAGTTCCTTTTTCTTTTCAATGTAATCAGTTTTCCAAAAGTTGGTTTTTTTGTGTTTTTGTTTTTGCTTGTTTGTTTTTTAAAGCAGAGCACTTGGAAGTAATGCTTTCAAGCTTGAGATGCTTGTAGTCTCATAATTCACATATATGCTGTGTACGGACACAGAAATATCAGGGTTAGCTGTCCAAGTAGACCATAGGAAAAAGGGTTTACAGTCTTAAGCACTGCCAATGTGTTACATGTGCCTTGAGTAGAAGCTATGTTTGTGTAGTAACTGGGCAGATTCGAGCAAAGTTACCACGTCATTTCCCTGGCTCCCACCATGTGTTGATCAAAGGGAAAAGAATAAAGTATAACAACATCATTTCACCACTTAGCACTGCACAAAGGTCTCCTTGCCATGAGTCCCATTAGAAAGGTGAGATATGAGAGAAACCTGCGAGCTAAATGGTTCAGATGAGAGTACGACATTGTACAGTCTTCATTTCATAAGGAGAGGTGAGTTACAATGTGCATGAAGTATGATGTTGTTTCAGGGAAGCAGGTTCAGTGCTTGAGAATAGGACAGGTGTGAGTATTTCCCATTGAGGCACAGCTTTCCTAAATACTAAAATTGCATTTCTTGGTCATGGCCCAAGGATCTTGGTGATGCTGCAAAGCAAGCTGTGTACAATGGGCGAGCTGGGGCATTGCTCAAAGGGGACAGAATGAGGACGCTTAGCGTATGTCCTGTTTTTCAGAAGTTTAAGTTTTGCTGAGCTCAGTATACTGGAGTGCACAATCTTGGCACTGCATTAATGCATATCTTTGCCAGTAAGTTTCAAAGTGATTAAAAGCAGGAGCAATTTTCCCCTTACTGTGCATTAAGGCAGCTGTGATTATTCTCAGGCTGTGCGGGTGGCACATTACTGTGCCTAGCTCTAGCTAAAGGACGTGCTAAAATCCTATGGAGATCTTCCAGTTCTACTTTCTGCTTTGAAAGAGTGTGACATAAAACATATTTACAGGGTAAAGCTGTTGGCAGAACAGAAGAAGATATAGGTAAGGTTTTTAACTAAAAAACCCTGACATTTCCATTCTTGCTGGTCTCACTAAGTCTCATACTACGGAAGCACTTAGGTCTCTCACTTTAACCAGTCCACATCTTGAAACATACCTCGGGTTCCATAATTTTCATCTTAACTTCTCCATAAACAGTTAACCCTCTACAAGCTACAGTGCAGTTTGCTTGCTTTCTATTATTTTTTATGAGCGTATCTGGTGGTTGGATGAAAACTCTCCTTTGCTTACCTTGTTTGTCTATTACTGAGACAAACAGTCTCTTTCTGCATCTCCAGCCATTTCTGTGCTCCACCTACTCTTCCCAATCACAGGCCAGTGAATGTCCCTCCCCACCCAACTGTGGCCATTCCCTGGCTCCCCACCACTTGGAGGTGCTGCATGTCCTACCTTCATCTTTCCTGCTCACCCAGAAAATTGTGTTACCTTAACCAACTGTTCTCAGATTTTGGGAGATCTGGGTCTGGATTATCACCATCCCACCCCCAGGAGCCCACCTCTTGTGAAGGAGGCCTGGAAGAGGGTCTTCCATCTTGAACACAATCACACAGCTTTGCTCCCAGTCCCAGCATAGGCACACCAGCATGAAGGTAAAGGACTTCACCCTGCTGAAGTGACCCTCAGATAGGTGGCATATATTCAGAAGGGGACATATGGGGCTGTCTCCTTACTCTGACAGACTTCCCACCAGTGGTCTACCATGCCTGGCAGCTTGGTGATCCTGCAAGCTGCAAAACCAGCCAGTTCTGTTTGGCCTCAAATTTTGATCAAGAAATTCCTCTTGGGGCCTATCAAAACATAATAAACTCTGCATTTAAAAGGGATCATGGCAGCCAAAAATCCTGATAGCCCAAAAATCGTCACATTAACAAATGCAATGACGCAACTCTGTTTTGTAAACTTGCTGGATACAGCTAAGCTCCCATGAAAAACCACAAGGCTGTGAAAATGGAAATGTTTATTCTTCCATTACATTCAAAGACACTCATAAAAATAGAGTAAATAGACTGAGACTAGAGGATTCCCAAATAGCAAGAAAAGGAGCAAATATGCAAGTGGAAAAAAGAAATATGTGACTGTTTTCATTTTTTGATATCTTTCTCTCCTTCTGCTGCTTCTCAACACATCAAAATGTTTCAAGGAAGATTTTCATGCTGAAAAATCTCAGATGGCATTTCTAAAGAGAAGAACTGTTGCCCACGGCAGCATGCATTTTCCTTAGTCATGTTGGCTGGGGGAGAGGAGCAGTGCATTTGGAGGAAGGATTTTCCCCCTGCAGGCTGCCCTGGTGACTTCTCACGACCTATGTACAAGATGAATCACGCACAGAAGCAATAAGAAAACAGAGGATCTTCCCTTGCATATGAGCAGCCTCCCTCACATGCCATCCTCAATTCACAAAGCACACAGGTAACAGGCTGTACACACATACAGATCTGTGCATTCACTGTTTTCCCATCTCGAGCACAAAGAGGAAGAAGGACTGCAGATACAAGGCTATGGGCATTGTGAGCAGGGACTCTGACTTTCACAGACTGCCCTGCTTTTCAGCTCCTTTCATATGCTCCTAAATTTTAAGCATCTTCCAATTCTTTTGCAAAACTTCTCCCAACAAACCTTTTAATTTTTTTTCCTACTATTTTTTGTTTTCCCAGAAGCTTTCTACCTCCTCTCTTTGTCCTCTTTGTGCCTTTGTTGTTGAAGGCTGCCCACTTTCGCAGTCCAGCTTCAAGGCTCTGGGAAAGCTCCCATCAGTAAGCTCCCTTCTGGCAAACTTTCCTGCTCTCTCATTCTCTATAATCCCTACTTTTCTCATGACTTGAGTTTTCATCTCTATAATTTGTCTTGTCTTTGTTTGACTCATCTACCTTTCCTTACAAGCAGTTTAGGGCTGGGAATGAGGCTTGCTCCATCCACAAAAGCTTGCTACTATCTGTGTCCTTTTAACCAGCATTAACTCTTGCCTCTACCTTGCTCTGCCTCCGAGACTGCTTCAAACTTTCTCAGGCTAGGTCAGATGGAAAATCTCTTTGTCACATTCAGATTGCAGAAAGGATCTCCCAGAAGTCTACAATAGCCTTTCCCTGGGTGGACATCTAATCCAGCCTACACCGAGGCCCAGGGCTTTGGACGATGCTTTGTGTACAGTGAGAGAGGGTCATTTTCCCTTCTCGAACTTGGAATGAAAGAAAGGACAAAAATTGGGTAAAATATTACTATACATGAAGAGAATTCCATTCCCTGCTAACAGGAGTATTTTGTGAGTCATTGTTATTTTCTTTTGAATACTGAGTTTCTCTGAGCTGATTAAGTGGAATTATCAGGAAGACTCACAGCTCTCCATTGCCCTGATCCCCATGGCTCTTATTTTACCTCTCTTGCCTTTTGGAACACTTGAGGAATTTATTAATGAGGTCCAATTACAGAAAATTGGGGCTTTATAATCAACATCCTGGATAATGCTGGAATGGCTCTTTTAACTCTTTGGGAAATTACAATGCACCTTCCCAGGCAGTTTGCTCCCAAAACACACAGAGCAAGAGCTGTCCTCAGAAACGGCCTGTTACCCCATTGGGGCACTGCAGCTGAGTCGTCAGTTTGGTACTGGTTTTTGAGAAACAAAGTATTACAGGTTCCTGATGCTTCTCAGCAAGCTCTAGGTGGGAAGTAAAGGGTTTCAATCAACTGTCCAACTACTGTCCAGCATTGTGTTTATTTGATTAAATAAGTGTAACAATGTGAGAAGCAGGGATGCCCAGGAAGGCTTTATGCTGACTCTTGACTGCAGGATTTTGCTGAAAGGCGTCTAGCAAGTCCTGCCACAAACTTTGTGGATTTGGAAGAGCTTCTTCAGTATTGTCTTAAGCATTCTGAAAGAAGCTTTGAGTTCTTTCCACAGAAAACAAAACAAAGCAAAACAAAACTTGAAAGTGGCCAGCTGCTGCTACAGTGCTGAGAGCCAAAAGGTGGCAAGGGGTTCCTGCACCAGTAAAGCAACTTTCTTGGGACAATAGAAAGGTCCTCTGAAAAATCAGTCACAAACCAGTGACTTCCATAAGAAACTGAGCAAACAAGGGCTGAGTTTTGGTGTGTGTATATCTATACAACTGAATGAAGGGAGGCACTGATTAAACCCTGTTTCAGAGGACAAGTAAAGCATACTGACTCACTCTATACCACCAGCTTGCATAATGATGCAACTACTATTGGTAGTGTTTTGAGGTTTTTTGCTCATTTAATTTTCAAGTAGCTGAAAATAATGGTCAGATTTATATACATATTTTTTTGGTTTTAGCATAAAATTGAGTATATGTTTTACATGTCTTAGTGTAAACAATGTAGACACGTATGGTGCAACAGCTTTGGGATAGTGTTGGAGGAGTCGTAGGCAGGGAGGTACCAAGTTTAGCGAGAACAGCTCATTCATGCTGCCTACTGAGAACAGCTGCTGGACAGTTTCCTGAGCCAAGGCTGGTTATTTTCTTGGGGAGAACTGACTCGAGTCATGTGAGGCAAAGCTAAGGGGTAAACAAAGACATAAGCCATGTGGATGAACAGAGGTGTCCACAATGTAAGTCCCTTTTACAGCCCTCTTATCTCACAGTATTAATAGTGTCTCAGAGTATGACTGCACTTAGCATTTGGATAAATTTGGTATTTCAAAAGTGATAATCTTATTCTTTCCTGAGACTTTACTTGCCTTCTGAAATGTATCACTAATTATTCTTCTCCCATTCACCCAGCCCTGCTCCAGGTAGGTCCATCTTTAACTTGCAGAGGTTTGATGCTCCCTAGTAAATACACATAATTCTGCTTTCATCTGTAAGAAGCTTCTGCCAAAGAGATAGATGTAGTGAAATCTGAAGAGGTTGGTATTGTCCTGGCATATAATTCCTTGTTTTCCAGCATAGTTTGCAGTGATAACAAGAAGCATGTATCTTCCCTCCTTCCTCCTCAAATATGGCAAAGAGCTGGAAGTTGTCCACATCAAGCTGATTTCTTAAGCATAGATATCATCCTCAAACTGGGCTGTCAGTCACTGAACTAGGTGTCATCACAACCTCACAGAGAACTATGGGGTCAGTGTACAAGACCTGTCAAAGTCAAGGCTCCTGTACATTCATATGAGGAATTGGCTCTGTTCTTTAGCAGCTCAGCAACCTCATGCCAGTGAACTACTGCAACTACAGCAAGCCAGAGCTGGGAGAGCTGGACTTGGATGGTTATGAGAAGTTGACATCTGTGGTGTTGCACAGACTGCACAAATCATGAACCTGCATATCCTTTCAGCTTGATAAGGCTCTCTGGGATTTACAGGGTTATTAGAATTATTGAGAGTTATGTCTGTTCACAAGGGAGAATATACTGTTCAGACTACATTACTCATCGTGTTAGTCAACATATTGAGTAACATATGTTTCCTATATTTGGTGAATGATCCAATTCTTTGCACTCCCATCCAGAATAATATTCTATATAAACACCACCAGCTTTACTTTTTCTATTATAAAAGCCTCAAAATAAAAGCCTAGGTGTACCGCAAATTGATTGAGTAAATTTGCATTTTTATTTTAAGCATACTCTGTTACAAGACATGCAGTGGGAAGCTAGATTAGCAGTATGCTAACTGATAATATCTAGATCTATCAAATTCATGTATTCTAATGGTAGATATATTTATTTGAAGAGGTGGATTCCAGAGGTTGAATATGTTAAAACAAATGAAGAACACATTTAACTTCAAGAACTTATGTAATTCCACTGGAACCAATAAGTCTACTCAGGTATTTAAAGTAAGCACATGCATATTTGTTGGCATGGTTGCTGAACTACTGATGTTGTAAAGGAGTAATAATCCATCATCATCAAATGTAATGAAATGCTAGGGGCTACTTACATTGGAGAGAATGGCAGAACTCTAATTGTTTTGAATGGAAGAAGGAACAGGCTCTGAAACTGAAAGACTAAGGTTGAGTAAACAAAACATATAGCAAAAGCTCCTCATTAGAAGTATTTATGGTGACTGTGGAGCCCGGGAGTCTTTTGGGCGTGGAACGTCCAAGGTGAAGTGGTGCAGAGTGCAGGGTTTTCTGAAATTAACCAATTCAGTGCACAACACAGTCACTGGTGGACAGCTGGGGAGCTCCTCCATGGAGCCTTAAGGCAAAGAAATCATGCAGAACTTCACTTATAGTTTAAACCATAAGACTGGCTTCTGATGGTGAGCTTTGTGTAATCTTGTGGATCTTCTTGGTTAATGATGAAAAATTACAATCTTAACTTTGAAGTTTGGTGCAGTCCAGATACTTGGGAATTTAGATCCATCTTTCTTTAACAACATGTTAAATTCCACTGTTGTGAGGGTGGTTTGGAGCATAGCCAGATTAGGGACGGCAGGGCGACAATGGCTTTGTTTGGCAGAACACTGACTTTCTGGTCAGTCCAGGGCTCATCAATGGTTTTGGTAAGATGCAAGTGAGTGGAAATTCTCATTTTAAGCTTCTCCTCCCCATTTCTTTTCTCACTAGCACAAAGAGGGGGTGAGAACAGGTCTACACTAATTTATGAAAGACCAGCCTTCTGCATTCATCCTTGCGTTAGTAAAACAACTGAGGTTTAGCTGTTATTAGTGCACTTTTCTTCAGTGTGATTAAGACCATCAGAATCACTGACCAAGCAAGGTCATTAGAGCATCAAAATACCGACTTTGAGTATGTGGATATTGCCGCTTTCTTCCGAGAAGGCATAAATAGCATTAAAATCCTTTTCTCACCTTCTACATGTTTACTGCTGGAACTTACTGACTTTCCATAACAGTAAAATTAGTTATATTTTGTTTCAGTTTTACTACCCTGGTGTTTCTAGAGCAGTGGTTCTTGCCCTTCTCAGAGTGGGGAACCTCTAATCTTTCCTGATGCAGGTTGAACCCCATTACAAATGTCACATAGGTAATCATCATCAAACTATTAGGTGAGTTTGCATTTACCATCTTCTTTCTTACCTGCCTTCAAGCAAGCACATCCCCTACTACATAAAGGCTTCTACTTGAAAATGATAGTTATAGTAAATTCTGAGATTTTGTGCTATGAAGAAATACAAGTTCGCAAAGGAATGTTCAAACCTAAACATAAAACACCACTTTCATTGAAAACCAAATGACTGTTTTGTGACTCTGCATTAGTATGAAAAAGTGGGATGACCAAATAAGGGATAAATAAACTGAGAGTCATTTGAGAATATATGAATTTCACAGATGTTTCAACTCAGAACCCAAAGAGTATCATTTTTGCCTCATGACCGCAAAGGTTAAATTAACAAAGCTATTTATATGCAACATAAATATTTTGTATCATAAATATTTTGTCCATCTTCTTTCAACACTAGATCCTCAAATTTGTAATTGATATAAGACTTGTTTCTCAATTAAAATACAGCAATTATTGTCTAAGACGGCAGCTATGCCTTTGATCTAGATCTAGTTGAGATCAGTAAGCAGAGCACAAGAAATCCAATAGAAGAAAATAATCTAACAATCTGCTATGGATATATTTCCATTCCAGGGGTTTCTTCATTCCTTTTCAACTCAAAGCATAAATTCTTGCACCGCTAATGTATTTACTTAGTAAGTTTTATGGTCTATAATGGTCTATCCAGAGGAGTGCCTTTAGTGCTTTTGAATCCATTCAGCTTTTGATTTCAGGGGTATCATGTGGAGGCAAATTCAATTATGTAAACAAATATCTTGTTTTAAATTTATATCCCTTCACTTGAGCTAAGGTTTTCATTATTGCCAGCATCTCATTTCTTTAGAATAGTGTTTTGAATGCTCTTCCTGTTTTGTGGCAGAAAGATCAGAATAGCCACGTATTCTCTAGTGAATCTCTCAGATTTTTAAAGTCTAATTACTAATCCATCACATACAACACATTTTAATGCTGCCTGCTGCATTCTTAATAGACATAGTGTGGCTCACTCAAACATTAAAAACACGATACAGAAAACACTTCGCGAAAGTCTAGCTAGCAAGAATCAGGCCAGTCTCTGGTTTTTAAAACTTCACATATCTGAACTGTAATAAGAATCTTTGTATATATATATTTTTTTTACCTGATAAGTAATTTGATTCCTAAATACTCTTCCAGAATACTTGGATGAATGCTAACTGATCTTGATGACCTCTTTTCTACAGAATTGTCAATTTATTGCATTTGCTGTTTCTGTAGTGACTGCTTTATAAAGCAGCTCTCTTAAAAGCTCTCTTTAAAGCTCTAAAAGAGAAGGTGTGGGAGTTATAAGAGTTCTATCACCTGCCATTTAAAGATTTTAATTTCCTACATCTTAACTTGAAGACTTTTGGACTCATTTTCTTATCTTTCTGTAGTGCAGTTTTTCAATGCTCATTTCAGTTTAATCCCTAAAAGGTGTTTTTGGTCAATTTTATCTCAGTAAGAGATACAGCTACCTCATGAAAAAAAAAAAACTTATATGTTGCTTATGTTTACAAAGCTGGTCACAGTATAAAAGAATACCACGTGTTTATAGCACAATGGAAAACTGTCATACCTTTCATAATAGTTTATATTTAAATATTCTTTAAACTAGCAATTGACTGTTTAATAACTGCATGTGAGTAGTAAAGAAATCTGTGAAATTTCGTTGATCATTTTAATGATTTTTCATAAGAGAACTGTCAACTCTTTGCTGTCCAGTACCTTTTCTGTCTTTTCCTACTTCAGAACAATTCTTTCCCTGAATATCAGATTTAGGTTGAATCAGCTTACGTAATTTCTTAACTACTACTACTACTACTACAGATTTGGTCATCTAGATGGCCGGTCCGTTATCCTGAAAATAAAGGATTTCTTCTTAGTGGGAAAGTAAAAAAAAGCATAGAAGTAAAGAATATAAACAAGTATTTATGAGTTTTCTTGGCCTAGCGTCCTCCCAAGAACAGAACGGCTAAGGTACATTGTCTGCACGTGTCTGAAGTTATACTGCAATGCATGTTCTTGAAAGACATGATCAGACATGATGAGAATAGAAGCGGTTTAATCCAAAAAAACTTTTGTGAGGATCCTGACTAAAATATCACAATCTGTTTGTTCATCTGCTAATGGGAGAGGCTGCACCATTAGGAGAAAAGAGGCTTTTTGCATACAAGCCATAACTTGAATTCTGACAGCTTTCCACAAACAGCGCAATACAAAAATTGCTCCTAGCTTTCACGAGCGTGAAATGTTCTGGAGTTTGCCAAAGATGTAGCGTGTCAAGTCTGTCTTTCTCCTCCTTTCCTTGCAATCTCTTTTCTCTCTGGTGAAGACAGACTTTTGATTAATGCTGTGAAAAGTTCCTTGGAAGACCTTCAGCGAATCACTGGGAAGGGCTGTCATTGAATCAATGAGCTCTGGATTAGGAGCCAAATCTCCCAATCCCCACTTGCAAAATGCAAGATAAAATACTCCTTTCCCATTCCCATTTTATTTTTTCCAGAGCAGGGACTGATTCCAAAGCAGCTATGTTGACAGTGAAGTTGCGATGTCTTTTTATATTTCTGGTAGAATATGATAGCCTGAGAGCCATGATGTTACACAGTTCTTAAACTTCTAAGATCCTAAGCATGGCTGTAGCATTATAGAGGCAAATATACAGTATGTTTTTGTGCAGCATCACACACTTCATTTTAAAGCAAACTAATTCTACTGTAATGTAATGATAACAGTGTTTTGTTCTTTTTTAGAGAAATAGATAGAAGTAGCAGAATGCCAAAGCTATAAATGTTTTATTTTTTACAGCACTGAGAAACAAATGAGAAATACACACAATACATATATTTTACTTCTTTGTGTGCCTTGCTTTGAGTCACTTTTTTGGAATTTGTACCTGGCTATGCAGAAGGTTTATTATGAATATTTTTTTTGTGACAGCAATCATATCTTGAATAAAAGTACACACAAATAGGAGAATTTGCATTAGGTAAAAAAAGTGAAACAATTAAAAACATAAATACAGAATGTTTAAGAAAGTTTGTTTCTGTGACTGCTTTTCATTATGTGAAGCTGTGTCTCCTCAGAGCCCATGTGTCACCTTGTGTTTATATTCAAAATGAAATGTTCCTTTCTGTGGTGTTTGATTAGCCAGTCTAATGTCCACTGTTCATATTTGCATCAGCACCACGATACATGTTTCAAGTGAGCAGTTTGAGCCATGTTTTGTTTCCAGTTGCCCGTTCTCTGTAGACAACATATGGATCCTATGTTTGATGCTGGACTTGGAATTCAGAATCATTTTAAAGCTTAGATTCAAGTTCAGTAGCAGCTCAGAGAAATCCTTTTGGGAGTTGAGCTCCAAAAAGGGAGAAGATGGAGGCTTCTTCAGCTCTCCTGAGAGTGCTTCTGACTTGGGTCAATGGAAACCCAGTTCAGGAAGGAAGAGCCAGTCCATGCTTGACCCAGCTCGGACCTGGGAAGGAAGGGCATGAAATCTGTCAAGTGGAATAAGGAAGGGTGGGGGGACTGACAGCGACTTGACTCAATAATGACTGTATTCTTTTTTTTGCCTACCATTAGATGTCTGCATTTTTACTCTGACATCTTTGGGTGGACCTACCTTTAGTAAATCCTAGAATTTCAGGAATTTCAGATGCACTGAAAGCTAAGACTGTGGTTGCCTTTTCAAAAACTTTAGGTACACCTTTTGAACAATCTGCAGCTTTGAACAACCTGCAGCTTTTTCATTTGCTTTATTTATTTATTTATTTTAAAATAAATTCCTGGGTCTGAATACTGTTGTTCTCTTAAACACAACAGTGTTTAGATAAATTGGCCTGAAAATAAGTTTCATCATAATGCAAGCATTCACATCTCTGCGGAGGATTATTTCCTTGCTTCTGCAGTGCTATCCACGTGTGTTGGCCTCATACGTTATTTTAATTTATGATCCTCACTGTAGCCACAGGCACTCTGCTGCTGGAACAGAGAGTGATTTTACAGAACAAACATCTGTGGGGGTTTCCAGATGTGGGAAGGATATGGAAGTGGGTGTTATCTCTCAATGGGAAGGTAGGAATGCGGCTAACAGCAGCAAATATTTGGATATAACAAAACATGTGAGTAAAATGTACCTATATTGTTCCCTTTAGAACAACAACAACAAAAAAAAGGTGAAGACAAGGTAAAGAATACCTACCAGTGAAGATCTATTTCAGTAAAAGATTGTAGGACTGGACATAGCAGCCTGTCCCTACAATCTACCTACTTCTCTGTTCTTCCTTTGGTGTTTGTTTGTACTAGACATGCTCTGTCTGTGTGTCCATGTCCTACAACAGTCAATGAAATGGAGATGTGCCTGAAATTAAATATATGTTGATATGTTGAAAGTTTTTCTTCATTAAGTCCCACATGAGGGCTGATTCTAAGGGAGACAGCATGAAAAAAAAACGAATGTACACGACAGGGAAAATTGGCCACGTTTTTATTTTTGCATGCATATTGTCCACAACCTGAAACAGTTCAAAGCACAAGAAGGGACTTTCCCCTGGAACTTCCCATGTTGACACAGCTGGGAATGTCAGAAGCAGATAAGTACTCATATAAGCCACAGAAACATTGTAGGAACTGGTCCTTAATAACAAAGGGAATTTAAAATTTGTTCATTTAGGATTAAATAAAAGGAATTCTGCCTTACTTTAAGCTTCCCTTGACTTACACAGGTCACACTTCTGTTGCTGCATCTTAGGCCGTGCTGAGCATCAGCTGCCAACTGCAGCTACAGAAAGTGCCTCCCTCCTACTTAATGCGTAGTGGATGCCAAAGGGAGTCTGGCTAAAAGCCTTTTAACAAATAATTAAATGCAATATCTGTTTTCTATCAGGTTTCACTTGATGTGAAACTGCCTGAGAGATGTGTTTACATATTCACAGCATACATGAAAAGAAAATCAAAAATCAAAACAAGGTAGAAACAGATAACTGGGAGTAAACATGTATGAGGAACGTACTGAAGTTGGGCTGAAGATTAGACAAGCTTATAAAAGTGCAGAAAATGCTCGTTATGCACTGAATCAACCCAGCAGATGCAAGGCTCATCCTCCCCTCCTCCTCTTCCCACTTCTTTTTTATTATTATTGTTTTATCATTGTTTTGAGCTGCTGTGAGAACCTTTGGAGAATTTCTCTTAGCCTGTACATATCTCTGCTGAGTGCAGTAAAGCCTGGCCCTTTAGTGCGTCTGCTGTCCTCCTGAGGTCCTACTTGATGTGACCTCTCATGATGAGTTTCAGAGCGACAGAATCCAGAGTGAAGCCAGCACTGTTGTACAGTCTTGGCCTGCAAGCTTCAGATTCCTAGATTAGATCTTCTCCTCTGTCACAGGTGTAAGATTCCCAGCTAAGCTAATACCAGTTTGGACTGGTGTGTTTTTCAAAAATATCTGAAGTGGCTCTTCAGGTCCACTTAGGGCTGCGCATTTGTCATTACCCCTGCTGCACTCTCAATTGCTGAAGACATGAATATATTTCAACCAGAATGAAATCAGCTCATTTTCAGTCACGTTTCCTCACTTCGGTTCTCTAAAATGTCATTTTGATGAAGAAAAGTCCTCAAACAGGAAAAAGGCAATAGCTATTGTTTATTTCTCTTTCCTTTCTCAGCATGAGGAGATTTGTTGATCTCTAATGATCATTGTGTCTCAGCCTCCCAGCACAGCCCTGGTCTGTTTATCTCTACGTGTCCTGGTCTGAGTTGAAAAAATTGACAGTTTCTCTGAGCCAAAAAAAAAACAACAAACAACAACAACAACAAAAAACAAAACAAAACAACAACAACAAAAATAACAACACCAAAAACCAAAAGACCTGAATGAAAGAGAAAAAAAGGAAATTCTAGACACAAAAAAGTCTTGAAACCTGGAAGATGATCAAAGAAGAGTTCTGCTCTGATCTTTCCTTATTGCTGTGAAAGAAACTGAACTTAGACAGAAAGGGATGCACATGTTTCACCTGTCCTGCATTAGTAAACACCTCCTTTCAAAGCCAACCAGGAGGACACAACCTCAGATAGGCTACCCCCATAAGTGCTTTCCCCTCTGCCACACCATCTGGCAGCTTGTAAAGCACAGAGATGTTCCTACAACATTTTATTTGCTACCTGCTTTGGCAAAGATTAGGTTTCATTTTCAAAGCATTTCTGAGACTTTTTGATGAAGTCCTCCCAAGGTGCTGGAAGCTGAGCACCTCATGTTACAAGAAGACAAATGAAGTTATGGAGTACTAAAACTCTTGCTCCAAGACACAGGAGAAGGCCACCTGATGCTGGGGTACATCTTAGAAACAAACCTCATGGTGTTGGTCTCAGAAACCGTAATGTGCTGTCTCTCCCCACATGTCTGTTAGGGTCATTGGGTTGCTGAATAACACAACTCCATCTCATGCTTTGGTGCCTTGCTTCGTGTCCTATATATATGTACACAAAATAGTTGAAAAAGAGTATTAACAAAGCATTTTTATTTTTTTTAGAGATCACATTTGACTCCTTCTTTCTGAGCTGAAATGTGTTGCACTAAGTCACCACGTGTTTGTGACTGTCTCTAAGGGTTAAGCACCACTGCTCATGTCATGCAAACTGTTTCTGCTGAAGGATACAAGCACTGCCTAATTATACAGCAGAGAAGTAGCAAGTGTGCTAGCAGTAATCTGCTGCAGTTCCTTAAAAAAACAACTACACCCATGGTAGGGTACAACTGACTTTTCAACCAGGCAGGAGAAACAGGAAACATCAGGCAACAGCTAGAAAAACCCACCAAAAGGCATGTTCAGGAGTGATTTACAACAGCAGGAAAAAATTCAAAATCTGAAAGACAACATTAGAGTTACTTATACCAGAGAACCCAGACTCTGCAATTTTGAATGGCTGTCTTCTGTTATTGTATGTGTATCTGTATATGCACTGCAATGGTACAGTCCTAGGAAAGCCTTGGTTCACCTTTCCAATCAGCCCAGCAGAACACAATAGCACCATTTTAATCTGCACCAAGATTAAATCTGAGCACTCCAGATCAGACTTTTCCTTTCATTGAATGTAAACAATCAAATCTCACTCTGAAGCCCTTTCCTGCTTTACTTAGCTACAAGCTCTTACATTTGCTTTCCTTTTATTTAACGAACACACTCTCATTTAAATAAAAGTACATGTCATATTCAACAGGATGTATCTGAAAACCTATTTTATCCTGGCAGTATAGAGCTGGAGGAAATCTGACCTGAGAAACTCTGAGAAAAACCTTTTTAAGCATTGGGGTCAGATTGCTATCTCCTTTACTCCTCTCTGAATTCGGAATACACCTACTGGTTTCTGCAGAGCTGTTCCAGACTTTCGCCACTGTAAAGAACATAAAAAGAATTGTTTTGCTTTTGCAATACTTTCTCATTGCAGATTTCACTCTTGCAGTGCTCTCCTCCAGGTATCCTGCTCTTGCTCTACCTCCCAGTGCCCTTCCTCAAAAATCCCCTTTGCCAGCAGAGAAAATGTGGGTGCTTGGAGGAGACCCAGAAGCCTTCCTGGTGCCAGGCTCCTGGCCTCACTACCTGGGCAAGCTTCCCACTGCTACAGGAAGCCGCTTGTGCTCAGGGTGGGTCCTCCTTGCCCTTCCCTGCACAGCCAGGGGAGATGAAGGACTATGCCAAAAATACCAAAAAAAGCAGCTTTAACCCTCTGCAGATGAAACAGGGGGTCAGGGAGAGGCCACTTGTAATGTGACATCCCATGCGTGCTGCCTGACCTCCTTGTTTGGCAAACATCTTCCTTTGGGTGAGGAACTTCAGATAGGGTCTGTCACAAAAAAAAAAAAAAAAAAAAAAAGCAGTTCACTTTCTAACTGCACCACAGTGAGGGAGGAGGGGCAAAAAAAATAGAGGAGAAACTGGCAAGGGAGGCAGTCCTTCTGGTCTGTAAATAATTAAATGCTGAGTAGTCCTCAAATGCATATGTTGAGAAAGCTTCATTTGCCCCCCTCTCCTGCTTGGAGGCTAATTTAATCCATATCACAGTTTTTTGCAAAGACATTCCTAATGCTATTGTACTGCAAATCCTGTCTGATCCAACATTCAAATATTTATGTAAAGTGAAATATGTCTGGAAAGAAGTCAAAACAAAACAAATATGCCACACAATCTCATTCCCATATGTCCCTCCCTCCTCATTTACATTCACATTAAACCCTCTGCAACCAGGTCCCAACTGCTAGTGGTGGTTAATGGCTAATAATTGCAGATCCCATTTCTTTGAGCGCATGGATGGCCTTACATCTTGCCAAACAATTCAGTCTGGAGCTTTCAGGAGCTGCAAAATGCTTTTGCAGCAAATTTTTCTCCTCTTTGCAAGTGAGTGCAATAGTTTGGGATTTTTAAATTATTTGTTACTACTGATAGCATTCTAAAAGAGTTGGATTCTTTTGAAAAATGAAATGGACATCTTTTTACTCCATGGCCCACATACCTTATCCGTCTTAGCTGACAGATGCCAGTAAACTCAGGCTAGATATGCGTAAAATGCAGCTCTATGTAAAACTTTTTCAGTGTTTGGAGACTGCAGCTGTCCCTGTCCTTGCAGTGGTATGGCTGACACACACTGCAGCTCGCTCCCAGCAGATCCGCGACGCCAAGCGGTGCAAAGGATGCGTGTGAAATGTGCTACGTTCACAACTGACTCCTGCATACAACCGTCCTCCCCCCAGAGGTGATGAAAGCCTGCAATTTCATTGACTTCAGTGATGGAGAATGCTGTCAGAGCCAGAGTGTTTCGGGTGTGACAGGCTGCGGCTGCGGCCTGCAGTGTCAAGGGAGCCGGGGAGCCTTACCCAGGAAAGAACCTGAGATCTGAAAATAGTTATCCTTCTTTCCCTTCTTATATGGAGCCCGGAGTGCTTGATAGTCTTCTGGGACAGGTCTCAGCGGGGAAGACAGTACTATTCCCTTCAAGAGGCCTTCAATCCAGTATTTATGCCTTATATGGGGCCTTTTAAAGAATACTTTGCCCTTACACAGCTATTTCAAGCCCTTCAACTGGAAAAGAGAGATTGCATCTGCCACTGCTGTGGAAGGTCTGGACGACCCTGCCTTGCAGAGCAGCCCCGGGGCAGCTATAAATCAAGGAAATGCAACGTCCTGAAGCCAGAGAGGTGGCCGCATTCTCCCACTCAGCAGTAGCAGAAAGGAGGAAAGCAGAACAGAAACCAGAGCTGCCCCTGTGATGCTGTAATTATGATGAAGTGCTGGGGGTGACCTCAGAAGCATGAGAGGAGAGTACCTTTACAAGTGGATTATTTATCAGTCAGATGTGCTGATCTGCTCCTCTGGGACTATTTACAAGGAAGGGTGAGACTAACTAAACCTTGAATCTATATAGCTTTAGGCATATTTGGGAGTAAGAAGCTAGTGTCTTACTGAACATAAAGTATCCCATCATGAAGTGCAGCAGCAGCAAAAAAAAAAAAAAAAAAAAAAAAAAAAATATGTTTTTATAATTGTAAATGTTTGTGAAACAGATTATGGTGAGACTAAAAGTGGTCACACCTGACACAGTCTCAACTCATCTTTTTTTTCTTTCTTCTTTTGCTCATTAAAAGCACATTTTTTGCTATATTCAGTTTTCCTGAGTTCTCCTTTCTTTTAAGTTTGAATCAGGAACACGACACTCATGTAGTCATGAGTTTCTAAGGGACCACCAACACAAGTTTCCCACCAGTCCTTTAATGATGCCTGATGGCTTCATGAGTGAGGATCTCATCTGAGAGAACATCTCAACTCCCATAAACAGGGAGAAGCACCTTGTCCAAGCTGATTCTGTATTGGCAAGTCAGTCATGCCAAACCAGAAAGAGTTTGGTTTCAGATTTAATTTTATTCTTTCCTGCGTACATCTCCCAGTGTGGGATTTACCATAAACCAGAGACCATGTGCATAGTTCAAAACTGGCTTTCAGAAGTCACTTTTTTTTTTTTTTTTCCTGACCAAAATAAATAAATATATTTTTACCACTAAGAATCCAACTCTGTAATGACTTTTAATCAGCTGGTGGCTGTAGAAATAGCTACTCACAAGACAGGTCTGAAACAAGATGTCAAGGATACACTTTGCTCCTTGCTTTGTTTGTTGTGTGCAGTTGTCTACAGTGTTTGGGCATAATCTGAAGCAGAATTTGCCAAAGGAATCAGCATCATTTTCAACCTGCTATTTTTTCATAACTGCAAATGAATCCTTGCCTAGTTCATGACAATATTAATGGATATTACTAGTCCTTGACAGTAAACAATGATATTTTCTGGGCTTTATGACCAGGACAATTTTTCTGTTATATCCATACCATTTTAAGTTACTTTCTGTATCTGTTAACTGCTAAAGTGTTTTTTGTTTTTTTGTTTTTTTTGTTTTTTTTTTTCTGGAAGCAGAATAGCAGCTCTGAGGAGTTCTGCTGCTCTTGGGAAGAGAGCTACCTATATAGCTGTGGAAACGAACTGGGGCTTGGAAAGGAGGGGAAGATACTAATAGGGAAAAATTCCTAGTAGGGGAAGATTCCTAGGGGAAGTCAGTCTGCTGATGGTTTTTGTGGTCAGTGCTCAACACTGCAAGTATGAACATAAATACTAAATTCTGCAACTGCTTGACTTCTGTCAGTTCTACTGCAGTTGTTGCACTTGTCCACACTGTGATCCAACAGATAGTCCCAGACTGATACAGTGCAGCACTTATAGACTGCTCATTCTGGAATGGGGATTGAACTGTACACTTCTGCCCCAACTTCTCAATAAATAATGTTTTACACTGATCTCTTCTAGTGCTGCAAAAATGCAGCACAGGTAGCAGGAAAGAAATACTAGAAGAAATAATGCATATAAAAACCAGGTTGGTCTCTTTTCTGAGGAAGCTTTCCCAAATCATTCCCAGATATTCTCAGTTTGGGAGCCCTGCACAGCTGTTGACATTTCGGTATGGACTGAATATTTCCACCTGATTTCTTTTCCTGCATTTAACAGGATTTAATTAACAATATTTCACAAATATTTTTCAGCTCTGAAACCTCTCTGGTCATCTCTTAGTGATTTGCTAAATGAGAATTTAATACGAATTTTAGTTCATTTTCTCCACAGAATGCATTATGAGGGAACCCCTTTAATGTCTCATGAAAAAAACAAGGTTTTCACAGAGTACAGAACCTCAGTCTGGTTAAGGTTGGCAGGGGTCTCTGGAAGTTATCTGATCCAACCCTCCTGTCAAGCATGGACACCCAAGGCAGATTGTCAATGATCATGTCCAGGGAAGAATATCTTTTTATGTAAGGATGTGTTTCTGTTAATTATTAGATCATCTTGAAAGCCGACTCAACCACATATGAAATTTCACTACTTGGTAGATGGGCAGTATCAAGACTTAAACTCTTTTATTTCGTGTCAGTAGTTTTTTTCAGCTGAACTTAATGTATAATAACATTATATTAGAAAACTTCAGCTAGCCTCAGAGGAAACTCCAATCTGATTAAGTATTGGAAATGGATTTGTCTATGGAAAAGCTTATGCATCCTGAATATGATTAGGCAGAAATAATTACGAAAAAGAGGGAGAAATAAATTTCTACATTAAATATGTGTCAATTATTTGCCTATGCGGAATTCTAACTGGGAATCTGTGTGAGGTAAAGGAATATGTATTCATTATTCCTTCTATATACAATTATTAAATGGTTTCTTTTTTACACATTTAACTTATTAATCTCTTTTGGCACTAAATCTGCATTACTCAAGTGGGAGTAGGCAGATTTTGAAATAACAGCTCATAATTTTAACCCTGTTTTAGATTTTGAGAGTTTTGTTGCCAGATGTGTCTTCTCATTTTTTTTAAGCTCTGAAATTATTCTGATATTTATCAAGTGACTTAATCAAAATGCTTTGGTGGACACAGCTGGAAAACTAGTCAGTGAAATGAAAAATCTTCTTTATTTCTTGTATCAGGATTGCCCTGGTATAACTTCATCAACTACAGCAACACTTCTTTTTCCAAGAAAAATAAAGAATATTCTGAAACTACAGAGAGTTCATAGGCAATGTGGCAAGACCACAGAAGGATTAAGTGACAAAAACTTGCTCTCAGAAGCTGACACTGAGTAACTCCTAATAAATCCCATGCACACCTTCCAGGACTGAGATGACCTGCACCCATTCCAAGTAAGAAACTTTTCCTTTCTCTTTTAGCAGTGGAGGTGCCAAGCAATTTTAGCAGGAAGCAAAATCCAGCAACAACCAAGGGACACTTGTACAGTTTTTTCAGCTCATTTTATAGAGTCTCAAATTGTTGAAGCTGGAAAGCATCTTTGGAGATCATCTAGTCCACCATCCTTATTCAAAGAGGAGTCAACACAGTACTGGGTCCAGTCAAGCCTGAATATCTCTGAGAAAGAGACTTCACAATCTCTTTGGGAAACTCTTTCAGTGTATTATTACAGCAGCACATCCATGTAATATACTAACCACTCTTTCCAACTTCATATCGTCTGCAGACTTGCTGACTGGCTTGACCAAGCCAGTCACTGAAAAAGGCCATCAGGTTTGCCAGGAAAGATTTCCTCTCCATGAAATCATGATGACTGCTCTGATTTGACTTGTTGTTCTTCATATGTCTGGAAACAATTCAGGGTCATTTGCTCTATCACTTTATCAGCGATCAAGGTAAGAAAGACTGACTTGTTTTTTCTCGGATCTTCCTTCTTGCCATTCTTGAAGGCAGGAATGATATTTTCTTTCTTCCAGTCCATGGGAACCTCTCTCTATTGCCATTACCTTTCCAGGAATGGCTCTACAATGATGTCATTCAGCCTTCTTAGCAGTTGTGGGTATATCCCAACAGACACCATACACTGTGCGTGTCCAGTTTATGTAAGTGCTCCCTAAACTAATCCTTCTCCATCAAGGGTAAGCCTTCCTCACTCTGGACTTTCCTGTTGGTTTTGGAGGCCTGGTCTTACCAATAAAGATCAAGATGTAGAAGGCCCTTGTTCTTTTCTGTGTCCTTTGTCACCAGGTCAATCTCTCCACTCAGTAGCAGACCCATATTTTCCCTAATCTTTCTTTTGCTGCTGAAGAATCTGCAGAAACATTTCATGTTGGCTTTCACCTCCTCCCCAATTTCTACTCCGGTTAACTTTGGCTTTCCTAGGTACATCCCTACATTCTCAGAGTCTCTGTATTTCTGCTTTGTTCTTTTACAGAGTTTTCCGTGATCACCCATCCAACACTATGCTCTAGGTAGTATTTCTGTTGTTCAGATGCACCAGGATACATTTGTTGTTGTGTTTTTTTAGTATATGAAAGAGACAGATGAAGTGGAGCCTGGACATATTCTGCTGAAGCCTGTGAAAAAGAGCCGGTCTTGGCCTACATCTCTAGTATGGCAAAACATCATCCAGATCAAAGGGAAGAAGAGAGGAACAAATACAGGTAACTTTTCATTAAGACTCTCTCTTGTTTTTCGCTTGGCTCAAACAAGCTGTTCATTATACTCTTCTGGCTGTCTGGTCACCTAAATGCAATCTGTTCTTGTGCTCATTGCGTTTTGCCTGCCCCTGGCACAGGGATTATATGTAGCAAGGCAGCTATAAAATTATTCAGTTTCATCATTTCAAAATTTCAAAGTTTCTTTAGTTAGATTTTCATTCTGCTTTTAGATAAAAAAGAGGCCTTGCACATTAAAGGCTCTAACTGGCCTTAGAATAACATTTTCCACTTCCAATGCAATGCGTCATTTTTCTTTACCTTGGCTACTCAGGGAAGAAAAAACTAGAAACATAACACAACATCAGTGAGGTGATCTATTTGCTCTATCACTGAGCTTGTATTTCCAGTTTTTACATACATACAGCAGTTTTTACACTGCTTTCTATTTGGAAATCCTTTTAGACATTCCTATTTTTTCAATTCCTATTCAACAGGAGGGTAATCTTCATGGAAATCCCCCAAACTGTTTTCATTCCTATAGTCTCTGTGATGAACATTCAGAAGGTTCCCTCCAACTTGTCAGTTTGATGAGGGGAAAGAGATCACATTCCCCAAAGCTCTGCTCATTCCAGACCCCCACATAAAATGTCAGTCACTGAGGAATGTGCAGATACTCACAATGAGATCACTTCCCATGTAAGTTTTAATCAAATTAGTAAATTGTACTGACATATGAATAATTGACAAGATCTTTTTTTAAACTTTCTTTTGAAAAGGATAAAGGCAGTTCACCTCTGTCTGCCTTGCTGATTTTGTTATCTGCAGGTCATAAAGACAACTTTCTCTCAGTTTAACCTTAGCATTTGAAGACTTCCTTTGAATTGGATTTATTAAGGTTTAGTGGCTATTTCTCTTCTTACCTCACCCTTTCCAAGTGTCTTACAAGCACAAGGCCTGGTCTTGCTTTAACAACTAAGAACATTATAGTCATTAGAGACATTTCTTGGGTGTGACTCATTGAACTTATTTTACATGTCCAACTCATGATGAAATTAATCACAATCTATTTGTGCTTTCTCCATTATCTATAATGTAAGCCTCGTATGGACTAGCTCTAAGGCAGACTTCGACAGAGATGTACAGCATTAGGTAACGTGAATCCTTCTCCAATGGACAACCCAACTCAATCTTTACACTCCAGAAGACTTTATTCACAAATCAGTCTCACTAAATAATAATGCTAACAACAAAAACAACAATAATAATAGATGCAGTGACAGTACAGTGACCAAATATATATGTATTAAAATTCAGTAGAATAATTAATGGAAATCTATTGACATAGCCAGCTGATTCTTTCCAGGTTTCTTCACGTATCAAATATGTTTATTAGGAATATTCACTTCAGGATCTCCTAAAGAGAATATAACTTTCAGCATGTAATTCAATCCATGGCAAGCTTCACCTTAAGAGCTGTAGGTATGTGAAGCCTATTTGAAGCTAAGATGACATTAAATCAGTTTTCTTTTGTAGCAGCAAAAATGTTAGTCTCCATTAGTCATCGACAAATCGTTCTCCACACTTCATGTTTCCACTTCTGATTTGTATGAGTATAGAATTGTGAATGAATCATTATGGACTCAAGCACTGGTTTTGTATATAAAACCTAATAATCTCTTAATTGATTTAAATTTAGCTGTAGGCACTAGGTTTTATCACTCGTTAGAAAATCTTGCAAACTGCACTTTAACAAGAACAATATTGCATGGAGTTGAAAGTGGACAAAAAGAGTGAAGAAGTCAAAAAACTGTGAAAGAGTAGAAACACCAAGTTACCTTCTAGATGTCATAAAAATAATTTATCTTATCCTGTCTTCTGAGCAGCTGGGATATTTGTTAAGTGGACAAATTCTCTGCCAGGAGAGGACAGACACATCTTCATCAGTTCAGGACACACAGTAGTTCTTCAAGTAAGAGGAGCAAAGGCACCAGACTTGGCATGTCTGTATCAAAAATGCCAAATAAAACAACTGTTTCCCAATACCCCATATCTTCCAAGCAGTTACTGTTCCTGTATTTCATAACGACTCATTTTCTCCAGTGCTGAGAGAAAGTGGCCCTGTGCAGAGACATACCAGCACTTTATTCTTTCCCTTGAGAACTGGTCTCACCTACACTCAGACTGATGGTTTGAACTATGTCATACTGTACTAGCATCAAATCTCAGGCAGCAGTGCATCTACAACCTTCATTTCCATTTCTATTTTTCAGAGTTTAAGAACTCTCACTAGAATATAGGGCTGCAACATACTCAGCCCTGAATAAATAATAGTCCTAGGCTTGGGACTTGGAAGTCTAAGAACGTGGAAGTAAACATGGAAATCATGTTTGCATGTTGCTTTCAGGCAGTAGCAGCTTACACCATGTATTTACACAAGAATATACCATAATACAGAAGTTCTGTTTCTGTAAAAATTTCTATGGCCAGGCTAATTTATAAAGAAATGACAATCCACCTCAAAGACTGGGGAGGTTTTGAAGCTGTTTTTATAGAAAAGTTGTGTTCAAAATGTTCTATAGGAGAGATGACCCCTTCTTTCAAGAAAAGGGGAAATCAAATGCAGATGAATTTTCTAGTAATAATTTAACCTAGAAAAGGAACTACCATTTGTTCATAGTTAAGTCATTGTTGCCAGAATGATACAATTTTAATGTAATAAGACTAAAGCCATCTGCCTGGGCAATTAAGATTTTCATTTATGCGTGGTTGGTTTTTTTTCTTATGTAGTCAGTATTTTCCTAGCAGTAGGTCAAACAAATTCTGCATCTTATTTGTTATCAAGATGGAAGCACTTAGAAGTGAGGAATATGAGAGTGAATAAATTACAGAATGGCTTGGGTTCAAAGGGATCTTAAGGATCATCTAGTTTCAATCCTCCTCCCACCAGCAGGGTTGCCACCCACTGGATCAGGCTGCTCAGTGTCACATCCAAATTGGCCTTGGACACGTCCAGGGAAGGGATATCTACAGCTTCTCTGGGAAGCCTGTGCCTCACCGCTCTATAAATAATTTCTTCCAAATGTCTACACTCTTTTAGTTTTAAACCATTACCCCTCATCCTATCACTACACTCTTTGTTAAGGACTGTCTCTCCAGCTTTCCTATATGCCACATTAGATACTGAAAGACCGCAGTGTGGTCTCCCTGGAGACTTCTCCAGGCTGAACAAGCCCAACTCTCTCAGCCCTTTTTCATAGGAGATGAGCTCCCACACTGGAAGATCCCCATTCACTACCATAACAGAACCATATACTGACTACAACATCTTGTATGGTCACAATAGAAACTGTCAGAAGCAGAGATTTGTTTTTGAAGAATTCCATCTAGGCTGGGTCAAATTAATCGAAACGTAGGTCTTCCTCTTCCTTGGACACACAGTGGGCAGTGTGTATGCTACATGAAATAAAAAACAGTTCACATCATGTTTTTTCATATCAAGAGGTTCATGCTTGGTATAATGTTGATAGGTAGTCTTGCCTTATTTTGACATGCTTCAAGTGGTGTTGTGAAACATGAGCCCAAAAGTTGACCACACTGTCGTGGTCTTACCTCTAGAACAGTAATTCCCACAAAATGTAATGCCCATTGTGCAGCAATACTCAAATAACAAGGACTTTTATAAACAGAGCTTAGGAAGTGCATTAACTGGGATGCAGCAAGTAGGTTTGAGTGAAGACTGGTGCTCTGCAATTCTTTCATAGCTGAGGGCAGCATTACTGGAAACATCTTCAGTTTATATTTCTGTAAACAGATTTCTGTGCTAAGGATAAACGAACTGGGAGCCACACTCTCTCCCATGGCTGTTTGGCCAGTATGAGTCCATTTCATCTTGTGTGGGGCATTTGTGAAATAGAACTGCTGAAGCATTTCCATGAAAGTCAGTGATTGCCTAATCCCTTGCAAGTGTACTCTTCAGAAGTTATACCAATTTCGGCTTCTCTTTTATTTGCGAACATTGCAGCAAATCTTTCTTTCTTGTTTTTGGTCTCCAGCCCACTCTAATTCCAGTGACTCATGCTGTGGGGAAAATAGGTTATGTGACAGACAGAAATGTTGGTTTTACTCTTTCAGAGATAAAAGAAGTACAGTTTGAGCCTTGAGCCTGAGGTAGCAAGTGCTTAGGCATTTGCTGCATGAAGACTAAATGCATACAGCTACAATATGAGTAGTCTGGCATGGGAGAAGTGAGAATGCATTTTGCATTGACTTTTCTGACCAGGAGGGACAGAGAAATAGGGGAAAGAGGAGAAGAGAAAGGGATGGCATCTCTTTAGGTTTCCCTCAACTCCACTTTCCTTAATATACAGTATATACTGAAATGCTGAAGTGATTTCCAGAATGTGCGTCTGTTATGTGTGACATTTCAGGGCACTGATAATTTGATTCTGGAAGTGATTTTAGTTGGAAGGCCTCACTATGTGTCTTTCCCTCACTTGTGGAAGTGGAGTTGTGATGAGGGAGAGTCTGTGCAAGAAATGCCAACTACAGTACAAGAAGTCTCAATTCAATTTTTTAAGAAAAGTCAATCTATGATTAAAGATGTGACATCAATCTCTCTCATTTCCCTCTCTTAATCTTTAATTATTTTTTAAACAATCTACAGCAAAGCATAGTTCACAGGGAGAATAGATGTATTCTGAAAGCGGAAACTCAAAAGAAAAAAATCTCTGGAAAATTAAGAAGACAAGGAGATAATTGCAAAGTAAATAGAAAAGCTGGTTTGGAATACTGAAAGATTTTTGTCTAAATGATGTCCAGTTAAAAAAAAAATCATCTTTTGAACCTGTAAATTAGACTATTATTAGAGTTTGCACATGATCACAGAAGTTTGTGCAGCTAACACAACATCCTGCTTGCCAAGACCATCTTGCTCTAATTTTCTTGTCAGCAAAGCCACTTTATAGAAGAACAATTAACTCACAATTTGTTTACTTGATTTTATTTTCTCCCTAGCAATTTCATCATTTTGATATACTTTGGGCATTTTTCCAGCCCCAAAGCACTAAGAAATTCAGTAGTGAGCAAAATAAATGAAAACAAATCAATGCATGTGAATGGCCACAAATGTCACATTGCTTAGCTTGCTCTGTAAAACACTACGCAGCTGCTGGCTTTTTGCAAAAAGGAAAAACAAAGCTCTGTTAGTATTCCTGTGCACACTTTGTTATTTCACTTAGCAGCTGATTTTGAAAGAAAAAAGAAACAGAACTGACCTGATGTCTTTCCTCTCAAGATTAACCCACATCCTTCCTAGGGCAGGAAGGGCAGGTGAACAGCACACAGGACATTTGCCACTTCTATGGCATCAATTATCTACTTTATTAGATGGCTTCACTGAGAACAACAGTAACAGGCTCCAGCAACATAATTAGTTTGTTAGAGAGGATGCAAAAATCTGCTGAAGCATTTTGGCATAGTTGTAGCAAGCATTGAAATATCCCTTCTGCAAAGGACTGTTTGCCCACTTGTGTGAGTAAAACCGCAGGAAGCAGTTGTCTCCTCAGATGTGTGGTCTGCCCTCCCATACAGAAGGGGAAATTGCATCAGGTGATAAAAGAGTAGGAAGACAGAAGGAAAAATGGGGCTGAGGAGAGTACTGGCAGAGCAGGGGAAGCAGACTGAACAGGAAGGCATGCAGCTTGTGAATCCTGCACACCAAAAGAGCCAGGGAAACATCTTTATGCCAGCCAGACACTGGTGCCCTTCCGTCTTCCCCCACTTAGCTATAACCTCAGCAGTTGCATGATGAGACCGGGGTGGTTTGGCCTTTTCTATCCTGGCAGCTGATCCATCTGAGGTCTCCCATCCTACCTGTCTGGAGCCACCTCCCATTAATCAGCAGAGGAAAGGGAACATGGTGAGGACCTGGGAACCTGCTCCTCGCCCCTCACAGTGAGAACATTGGTGCACATTATGTCAGGGGCTTTGCAGTTTGATCTTCAAAGTGCTCCAAGTTCTGAGTGGGAGGAAGCAGTCAGGATTTCCATGAAAGGCTGTAGTAAGCACCTTTCTGAATAAGCCAACGTAGGGAACTATAAACCAGAGATTAGGCATTGTTAAGCCATGGAAAAACATTTTCAAGTAAAGATTTATCATCTGTCCACGGGCCGACATATTTTGGAAGTTTCAATAAAAAGGAAGATGATAGCTCTAAGTTTGCACATGAGTTCTGCAGCTTTCTGCCCCAAATGGCTTCTCCCAGATTATAGGTGTAATGTGATTGAGCAGCAAGGGTTGCATGAAACAACTGACTCTACTCCTGACTCTGATAATGTGAATCAGTTTCTTTAATTCCTCATGCCTGGATATGCATAATATTATTGAGCTCTTGAGACCTTTTAATGAACAACTTTGTATAATATTTAAATGCAGTTGTTACAAGGTGCACTGATGTTTGCGTGTGAGCAATGGCATGAGGTAGACATGGTACTTACGATATTTCCACTCATGACTCGTCACAAGGGGCATCACTATTTACCCCTACAACGTATAATGACTTTCCAGAACTTGCCTTTAAAGAGTAACATGAAGTGCTGTAGATGTCAGCTGCCACTGCCTTCAATTTACTAGATGTTCCAGCAAACCCCACACATGGTGTGGTAGGATGTCCCAATGCCACCTGCTTAAAATGAAGGTGTGCTTGTAGGACTAGTTCATGAAACCATCCCAAGCAAGCAATTGCATTTGGATGTTTCTGCATCATCTGCATTAGGGAGACAACAATATTTGTTATTTGTTTTTACTGATATTCTTTCCTTGAACCTCTTTTGTTCAGCAAGGGTCAGCAGAGCTATGATAGCACAATGTTAAGAAACCAAGTATTCCTTTTGTTCAGTATGCTCAGCTCCCACAGAAACTGGTTTCTGGAGAGGATCCCAGAGTCAGGAAGCTTTTGTTTACCTTCATATCAAGTACCGGTTATTAATACAGCACCATGGGTACACTTACATTTATAGTAGACCAGAAGTTTCTGTGGTGTGGTCCTGTTAATTTGCCCTGTACACAGAAGTCAGTCAAGTCAGCTTTCACCACTTCAAAACCCTACCAAAGCAAGGATGGAAGCATTTATATTGGGCATTTCCCAAAATACAAAAAAAAGAAAAAAGAGCAATAAAAATATAAAAGACATATGGTGGTCTTGTGTCTGGGGATGCTGCTGAGGTTGAGCAATATGTATGTACTTTATTTTTCTTTCAGAGGGAAATATGTTTATTCTTTGAGTATGTAAGAAAACTAGTGGTTTCCTGTTTTCAGACAGAGTTCAGATAATTATGTTGAAATGAAATATGCATTGTCTTATATCTGATAAAAGCAATATCCTAGGCAACATAAGGCAGTTAACTGTTAATTCCTCTACTTTAAAGTGCTTGTAGTTTGCAAACAAATAAGAAAGAATGACATGGCTTGCACTGGGAATCTTACCTGTCACTGAAACCATTTGGATTGCAATGTTAGAAATAAATGTTAGAATCCTGGGGTACTAAAGAGATTTTAATATCGTGCAATTGAAATGGTCATGAAGGGAGAAAGGGGACACCAATTACACCATGGCACCAAAGTTTTAAAGGTTAATTGCTTTTCCCATCCCCCACCAGACGGGTGTAGAACAAGATATTGTTCAGATACAATGAAAGAGGGAGGTAGTGGAGCTTGAACAAAAGCAGCACAGCATTTTCTTGCAGCCGGTCTCACTCTGTGTGCTTCTGCCATGGCTACGTAAGATGAAGGACAGTAGTGATGGTGTCAACTGAGAGATTTTTTGACTGGAACACTGGAAAAATTGTCTCTATTTACTGGTTCATCACAGCAAATCTATTACCCTCTGAATGCCAGAAAGGTCAGCTGGGGTTATCTGCTGCATAAGTAACTATTTGCACAAATTCCTGGGAGGGAGCTGAGCTCTTGCACTTTGTCTCCTGAAACAATGATTTTTAAGTCTTTGTTTATGAATCTGCCTACTATGACTCAATTCTTCTCTCTGTCCCCACTCGGATGGCCCATAAACAACTTTCTAGATGGATTTACATTCCACTGCTTATAGAGAGCCCTGGTTGAGTTTCTTTTGTGTTATTTCAGTAGAAGAGGTGTATGGTACAGCTTCTTTTCTTCCATAACCATGGATAGGAAATTAAAGTTGTAACTGGATCAAAGTGGTAACACTAACTGGAATCCAAACAGAAGTGAGCATACTTGATTTCTTCTCTCTCTCTTGCTATAATTGCATATTTCTGGGGGATTTAGGTGAGAAAGACATGCATAGGATATTAAAGAATGTTCAAAAGAGCTCTAAATCGACTTAGATGATTGCTATGTAAACAAGAGAACATTTTCAGATGGCAGACCCTGCAGCTGACAATGTCTTCTGCTATGGATTGTTACAGATATTTCATGCCTAAGTTTTCTCACTAGAAACATGTTTGGCATTTTATATTGTGGAGGCTACTGTTTTAAATCTAAAAGTATCCAGTTTATGCTATTTTTTAAAAAAATTGTGGAAGGTATCGTGTCATAGCACTTCTGGCAGCTATAGTCCTATTAGCAGTTTGATACTGTGTTTTGGCTATCTGACAAAATCCTGCTGGTCTGAACTCTTCACTGTTCGTCAGATTTTGGAAACAAATAATTGTTAACTTCATTCTGGCTCACATTATCATGTGAGCCATGTTCTGGCCCTCACTGCAATTGAAATGGTCATTGAAAACTGCAGCAGTGAATTATAATATGCATTGCTTCTTAGTGTGCAATAATTCACTTAGTTTGAACTCTTACAGGAGTGGCTTCAGCACATTGACAGTTTTTGGATGCGTAAGCCAAGGAGACAGTACAGAACAAGAACAATGTAGTGCTGACTGCACCAGACTCATTAAAAATGGCATTTAAACACTGCAAAATGAAGTCCTAAGTTATTTGTTCTGATCCTCAAAGGTTGTTAAATGGGTGTAGTTGAAAACAGAACTTTTCTTAGGGCTGTTGACTAACATGTCTACAATTACATATGGTTGTTTTCTTTCTTGTCTGAGAACCGAGCAACACTGGGGAAGAAATTAGTTGGAATGCAAATATATATGTTTATTTTTTATTAAAATCCGGTCTTCACAGCAGCATTGTTTTTTCTGGCAAAATAGTTACCTTTATGAGAGTTTTCAAGGACTTAAGATTATTATTATTTTTTTTAATTAACTTTACTCTGAGAAAATGTATTCTTTATTTGTCAGGCCAAATACAAACTGCTTTATAAATCATTGTAACTGATCAGTAATTCTAGATAATGCTGGTATTGGACTAATTATTTCATCTCATTTTTTATCCAATTGTGTAAAGGGAAATGCCTCCCCATGGGACAGTTGCAGATCCAGGCAGTAATAACTCATCAGAAGGCTTTTATTTTTCCATCTTCTTACTACCAATGTCTGTATGATGTGTACAGAGCTATTCTGACAAAAGCAAGTCTCCATTTTCCTGCTGTTATTTTAAAAAACTAACACAATAGGACAAGGGGGAATAACGTTAAACTAAAAGAGGGAAAAAATAGGTTCAACGTTAGGATTAAAGTTTTGAGGTTCCTTCCAATCCAAACCATTCCATGATTCTATGATTCGATCAGTGAACCCAGTATGTGAGATAACTATAGTCTGTTGTGATCTGTACTGCAATATCTCAGCAGCTACTTTCTACTTATTGGAAATATTTTATTTTTCAGGAAGTGTTCATAATTCTGTGGCTCTGGTCTTTGATTTGGTGCCTTTCTGAAGCACTGAAATAACAAGAATGAACAGAAAAATGCTGAGTTAAGTTTTAAAGAGAGGTAAATTTGGCTTAAACTTCTATTACTTGTCAGCAGAACTCGAAGCCACACTTCTCACCCAACTGTTGTGCCCTCAAAGGATTTCTGGATTTCCAAATCTAAAAGCATAAGGAGTCTTGTGAGAAACTTTCTCAACTGGGTTTCATAGCACACAAAACCTTTAATACACTGACATATGCACAGCCCTTATTTCACTGCAATGAGAGCTCAGAATAGACCTTGTGGGAGAACCCCAGCTCACGCCAGAAGTCTAGATGTGCCTGACTTGCATTAAGAAACAGTGCAAAATTATTACAAACTGCGGGCAGCACATTTTTCCACAGCAGTGGTGGTGCCTGCAAAATGCCATCATCTCCTGCATTTAACTATCTGTGGCTGAGAGCAAAGTTCTGCTCTTGTTTGGATTGCTGTCAGCCATCTCTTCTACTGACTACAAGCAGCATAGCTTCATCCCAACACAGCAGCTTTCCTCTGTGTCAGCAGAATACTGTCAGGTTGTGAGCTGAAAGTATAGTACATTTTGCGTCTATTTTCATCACTTTCCAGCCTGAGATGTTGACAGGGTTTACAAAGCTTTGCACGAAACAGTAGATTTCATGGGATCCTCAGGCTAAGGATCCCTGCAACACTTTTCCTTTTGATAAAAAGTTGAAATTTGTATCAGATTTCATTTTAAATTAAAGTGCAATTGCCTTCTTCTTTTCCTTGGTTATTTTTGCCTAGACCAAGTGATTTCTGGGGTTTTGTTTTGGATTTGCAACAGCTTAGTGATCATCCAGTAAATGAAAAGCTGAATACAGCATAATACTTTCATTTTGGGTGGGCTCAGTGTAGATACATTCTTTGTTCTGAAGGACAGAACTTTCACTAGATGTCCCCTTGTTTTAGACAATCTGTTATTTGATCTCCATAATTTTCTGACTTTCATGAAAATCTTGTATAGGAAACATCCCAGCTCCAGAAATGCTTACAGACACAAGCACTAATAAGAGAAACAAATGATAGTCCTAAGCCAGAAGAAGGATAGAGCAGTTTGGTAGTATGAAATGCCTCTGAACAGTGAGTGAATAATGGACTTAGTTGTGTGCATTCTTGAAAGCATACTAAACCCAACAAAGTCTCGGAGTCAAAGAGCCATGAGATATCAATAATCAGGCATGGCTCCAAATTTTGACTGTCCATCTGTGAATGTTACTGAACCAACACTGAACTGAGATTCTCCAAAAGAATATAAGACTATTGGCAGTCACAGGGGACGACAGAAATGCTTTGGTTTGAAGAAGTCCAGATATTTGATGCCAGCACAGAAACTTCGTAGTAAATGCTAACAGTAAGCATTTCAGACGTAGGCATTTCAGTACCACTTCTAGAAGCAAATATTTTTGTCCATGGGGTGAAAAGGAGAGAATATCATTTTTTAGTCCCCTGTTTGGGGAAGGTCTTTCCAACCTTGTGATTCTATGATTCTATGATTCTTTGAAATGACAAAGTTTCAGAACCTCAGCTTCTCTCACTTGACCCATTTTCCTTTGTGGCCCATCTGAGTAAGTTGTGTTGACTTTCTGCTCTTCTATCTCTATATGTCTGTTTGCTGGAGGTGTCTCATCACTCATAATGAGGAGTCTGAGGAAAATCAACTGTTGTTTCTTAATCACCACACCAGAATATTTCTTGCCTATAAAACAGGTCTGAGAAGATGTTTCAAGGCAATGGCAATACAGGATGACAAAATACACTTTCAGCAGAGGCGCTCTGCTGACAGGCCTCAGAAAATTCGAAGAAAATAATCATGAGAGCAGCGTGCAATGAGAATGGAGAGCAACCTTGCAGAAA
Organism: Tragopan temminckii; assembly: GCA_028571105.1. Classification (NCBI taxonomy): domain Eukaryota; kingdom Metazoa; phylum Chordata; class Aves; order Galliformes; family Phasianidae; genus Tragopan; species Tragopan temminckii. The sequence continues at coordinate 13,790,501 of JAOWBP010004700.1, read as the reverse complement.
CCTGTGACATAAATGGTAAATGGGTCTGCTTGTGCCATGCTTGGAACCAATGTTACTTACTCAACACCTGTGAGAAGAGGAGTGTACTAGAGGCACTTCTGTAGGCTCCCATGTCTGCAGCTGACCCATGGCATCAGCACAATCAGAAAGAGGCAGAAGCATATCAGGAAACCTACATCCTCCCATACATCATGCTAGAGCTACTTCTGATTAAAAAGAAAATACGGCTTAAACTACATATACTACAGATTAAGTGCTGGAAGGAGTTGACAAGGAAGTTTTTTCTATGTCTTGTGTATACGAATAGGGCTAAATTAGGCACTGCACTTTAAAACTCCAACAGCCATGATAAGACACACCTCCGTGGGATACTACTGCTAGCTGGCAGTCCAAGGCACAGTGCACAATTTCTCTGGGAAATTTGTGCTATTGTTCCGTCCCCAACACAGTACCGAAGTGTTTTGTGGTGTTCAGAGGGAACCTTCCGTGTCCTGTTGTTTCTTGGCACTGGGCAGCCCTGGAAAGAATCTAGCTCCTTGCTCTTTGCACCCTCCTTCCCTCCTAAGTCCAGTAGATATCGATCAGATCAGATCTCATCCAAGCCCTCTCTTCTCCAGGTTGAACAGTCCCGGGTCTCTCAGCCCTCTCAGACCTTTCATAATTTTTGTGGTGCTATGTTCAACTCTCTCCCATAACTCCGTGATATGTTTTCTAGGGTAGAAAGCAAACAAAGAACTATGTGTTTGACATGAAGGCTTACAAGTTTGGAGGACAAACTGGCAGCTTTCAGACACATGTTTTTGTGAATCTTTAATACAATAGTAGAGGTACATTTACAGGGCAACAAGAATTGATATTTGTGAAGATAATATTTCTCCTTTCCATCCCATGAAAACACCTGAAACAAAGGGGAAACTTGCTTGCTCACAAATTCTAGCTAAAGAACTATGGGAATTAAGAACCTTTCTGCTTAAAGAGAAAGACCTTGTGGATATTTTGCCTTAGTTTCTGTACACCTAAAACGGGATGATCTCATTTCATATTTAATTAGCAGAACGTGTTAAATAGATTATCTTCAGCCAGACCAATATACAGAAATTCATATATCTGGGAGACAAGAAGTCTCCCTGTGCTCATTCTTCCTGTGGTCTGTATGCAAGGCTTTGCCCAGATTTGCCCTAGGACTGTTCATTTATCTAGTAATATGAGGGACCAGATTTGTTTCTAAGGGTTCGATACTGATTTACTCTCTTATGTTGAAGTTCTTATATCATTTTCATGACTGTAGCTTACATATTTATTTTCTGCTATTTTTTATATATCCAAATGATAAGAAGAATGCCTTTTACTTTTACCCTGGAAAAACTGCACAAATAGCAGCAGCTGTTTTCAAACAGCCAAACCGGTTAGTTATGGTGAAAAATATGGTATAAATTAAGGTCTTTAAGAAAACTAATTACTTACACTGAAACTGTGTTAATATAGATTACTAGAATGACACTCCTTGATTATAAGAATTACTGCATTTCCAAGTGCCATTCCCAGAACTACTTTTTTGATGAAGAAGGACCACGAAAGTAAAAATATCAATAGAGTAATGAATACACAATAAATTCCCTCTGAAGGAATGGGAATAGCAAAAAAGACATATTTTTTGTAGTTATGTTAAGAATTGAGTGGTTTTTTGATTTTTTTTTTTTTTTTTTTGCTTGCTTTCTTTGTTTGTTTGTTTTGTTTTTGTGGTTTTTTTTGCCTGGGTAGTTTTGAGTTCCTGTAAGATTACTGTCAGACACAACAGATATTCTGTGTCAAGGCTGGACATTTTCTGTTTTTTGCCTTTGTCATGCTTTTATTTCATGCTTAAATACAAATACTGTCATTTTATCATTCTCCTGGCTCTGTTATTATCATTTTAGTAACTGTGGTCTCTTTCTATACTTTCTTCTGTCTATATTTCCTGTGGAAATTGAAAGCAATGTTTATCTGCACTGTTGCAGGTGTAACGAGAAGGCAAATGTCTGCAGTGAATTCTACCACAAATGCTAAACAGTAATGTGAACTATCTGGAAAGCACAGTTAACTCCCAATACATTAATATCATCCCTAGCAAGTGCAATAAAATCCTATCTGAGGCAAAGGAAAGTACTGTTTCCTGATAGTAAAACCTAATAGCATCCCTCCAGAAAAACATACATTTATGGTTGAGAAATCAATATAGAACAGTATGTTTGTGCTGTTCCTGTGGTGGTTCTTTTTACACAGTGTTCAAATGTCCCTCATTTATATACTTCATCTTTCTCCTAAAACAGCTTGCCTAGACTTTTCCAGAACTGTTTCTTGTAAAGACAGTATTTAGAAATTATTTTGAAAGTTATTCTAGGGACAAGGACATCTGGAGCAATATTAATTGTCACCTCTCCAAATGACCAGAAACATTTGGGACTTCCTGTCAAAACAGTGGAAAATGAAGCCAGTGCAGATGTTCACACGAACAGCCCTGACACCTTGTGCCACACCCAGGGAAGGCGAGCACGCTTTTCTGGACACAGTCATGTCTCTCCAAAATGTCTGTTGCCATTGATAAGGCCAGAACTACTCTTCTCCTGTTCTTTTTTTCTGAAGGCAAAGACATCAGACTTTTGCCAGCTTTGTTAATTCTTTTACGCATACATATTTATATACATTCCGCTCCCCCTCCAAAAAAAAAGGAAATGGTCAATTACAATTTGAGAGCTAAATGTATTTATAAATCTACTATGTTAAGTATCAATCAAATGAACTTATTGAAACCAGATGGTTGCACGTGTTTATGGCAGCTTAAATATGATCAGTGTTATATCAGTTTTTAGCATAAACACATCTGAAATGACTTTGCTGAATTTCTAGATCCATGTCCCAGAAATCTCTGCGGACTCAGTACTGCCTGGATGTCCTCCCTCACAGTTACATCTCTTGTCCTGGGCATAGCAGCTGCTTTAAAAATAATGGAAGAGGAATTGCCATATCTAATGGTGCATCTTAAAGCTTGTTTTATTTTATTTTTTTTCTATTGTTAGAAAAACAGAACTTCAATTTGGAATCCTGTTCAAGTCTCTGAAATGCAAATAACTAAAGTCTACAGCAAAGGCAGCAAGAGTTCTACACAAATAATGGTTATAGCAAAATCAGTCTGGCTGAATTACAGTAAATAATCTTGCTGTGCCATCAGAATGCAGCTGGCTTGTGTGGCCTGACGCTATATATCTAAAATGTTTAGGAAAAACAAGGAAGCTAGTTCTCTCTGTCTCTCCACACTTTTTCTTAGACTTGCTAGTAAGAAAGACCACCCAGGCACTTATAAAGTCAGATAAAAAAATCACTTTGAAGACTAGATCCTTCACATCCTCTTCTCTGTCAGCAGCTCCTTCTCCTTCACCACGTTCTTTAACATTCACTCATGAGAGGAAAATGATGAATCCTGGTGGTGGCAGCGCTGCAGGAGGTGAGCTACAGGGACATGCTGTATAGTGATGATGTCCTACACACTGCATTAATCAAAGCATGTCTTCAAAGTAACCACTTCATAACCTCTGCATCTACTCCTATAAATTTTTGTACCTCTGGAGATTCTCAGCATTCTTTCCTTCCCAGCAAGAAAGTGGTAGGTGTTTAACACTCAGAGTGAGGCCTTTCCACACATTTGCATTGTTAAGAACTAACAAAGCAACATGTTTAATTCTTAGAAATGAACCCAAGTTAATTTGAGAGCTACCTGAAATATTATGTGTGCAAAATTCAAATGACTTCAGAGCGCAATTCAAAAACGTGTTTGTCCTTACTGACAAATTCAGCAGCCTTGTCTATAAACATCACTAAGGATGTGTACAAAATGCACAAGGATGCATTAGTCATCATTTTGGGCACACAACATCAGGTACCATCTTTGCTATAGTACTTGCCAAGACACAACACGCCATTATGGCAGACATTGGATACTCTACATACAGAGCAGTGTTTTGATATCTTTTGTACCAAAGTTTTTGCAATGGAATTTTTTTTCAAGACTGTTAGGGTTAGTGGCTAACTAACAATTACTGAAATATATACTGAATATATATATACGTACATAAATTCATATACACTGCACAATCTTCATTACATGAGAAGCCAAAACATAGCACTTAAAGGCTTCATCAAGGATGCTGAAAATGTTTTTTGTTTCTTGTAACTTCACCTTAATTGTTGAATGAAAAAGCGATGTTACCAGATGGAACCAACTGAGTAGCAGAAGGACAAGCCAAAGAAGCCCTTCTCCTCCCTTGGAAGAAGCAGCCGGGGAAATAGGAAACAAAATAATATCTTCTCTACAGTCCTTTCCCAATCTATGAGCTCTCTTATCCCTGCTTACTTTCTTCCCTATATGCACCACTGAGCACTGGGATAGACAGTGACTTGCATGTGCTTTCTCTGCCAGTTCTGCAGCTGCCGTGCTTCACTAGTCACCCTGCAGCATGGACCCCCACCTGTGACTTAGTGTGCACTTCCAACAAAGCTGAAGGAAAGATCTGTAATGACTATTTTATCCATTCTGTATGGAGGGCTTGCAAAATAAGCACTTGGGCTTAGTCATGATCTCTATTTCAGAGTCTGTGAAAGTTTTCTGCCTTTGTGTGAGGGGATATGAGGGTCTTAGGAGGAAGTTTGTCACTCTAGAGGGTCCTGAGGGTCTAGAGGGTAAGTTGCAGATTCAAACTTCTCAGCGGAGTCAAAGCTTTATATAGTATCACTTCTGCTCTTTGCTTGTGTCTAAATGTGGAATGTAGCAGCAAGACACACTCTTTCCCACAGCCACCTGGCTTAATCAGGGAACAAGGCCAAGGGAAAGTCATCAGAGGAGAGGAGCAGAGGATTGCAAAAGGGCTCCAGCAGTCTTTTCACACACTATTAAAAAAGTAAATTCCCAGAAGGTTGATTTTTCTACTCATGCCTCTCCACACAAATTCAGAATGAAGTTTTCCATGTGACAGAGGAAATAGGCTGGACAGGAACCCAACTGCTCTCTGAATAGCAGCCATACCACGAATGATTACTTGCTATCTTCATCTGTTGACAGAATGATTTGAATTTATTTAAATAGTTCCCAGATGGCTGGCTTAACACTTAAATCTAATATCCATCCAAGATTCATTGTCATTACTGATTTCTCAGTCAGCCTATCATTTCTGGGTGGTACCACATCTCAGGTCTGTTGTGCACATCAGGTGAGTAACTACAGTCCATTAATAATAAAATAGTAATACTGTAGTAGCTGCAGCGAACAGAAATAGCACTTCATGTCTTTGTGTTCCTTTAATCCAGAGTTGAATGCCCTTGGAGACCTGCTGGCCAGTCACCCATGACCTGGCTTCTGAAATGAAACTCGATGTCTGCCTATGCCATTATACTCCTGGCTACTGAGGAAAAGAAATAGAAGATAAACAATCATGTGAGTTTTGACGTAGGTCTGACCCACTGACTCAGTCCACATGCAAGAGGCAGGACTGTGCAGGGGAGCCTACAAGGTCAGGTTTTCTGGTAACACAGCAGGAGAAATAACTTGAAAATATGTGGTATTCAGCTAAAAGCGCAATGCTAATGCAGAGTTTGGGAAGATATTAAAAGAGATAGAATTTTGTACATCTTGTTTTTTCAGCTCCTGAGCTATTTTCCACAAGAATTGCAAGATCCAAAGTGCATTAATAGAATAATACTGCTGGAACTCACAGGTGTGCTTGGAAGCTACCTGTTAAAAGTTAACTTACTCTTGGACCATCTGAATCTCCAAGACAGCTCTTGCACACATGATATGAAGATGCTACTGGAATATAAGCTTTTAATGTATCATGAGAAAAAAAGCAGCTTCAGGAAGCATTAAAGCAATTTTATTAAGGGAAAAGCTTCTTCACAACTGAACAATTACTGTCCATTTGACTATGCAGCATGGAATTATCAGTCCAAAGATGTACTGAATTCTGACGTTCTTTAGATGAACTTTTGGAATTTAGCCTTACATTCTTGACTTCTAATGTATATCCAACTTCATTTCAGTATCTATTCACTTTACAGTTTGTAGCCAAGATATACAATCTGCAGCACCCTAGAATAACCACATCACATTTTTCAATAATAAAATCAGGGAAGTGCTAGAAATGCTTTCAAGTTATGGGCATAAGAACAAGGTACTGAATGATAAGAAAACGAGGAATGCAATTAGACATCTTGCTTCATGCGTCATAAAAGCATGTAGTAAATGTGCAGCAGCTATTCCTGCTCTTACTGAGAAAGGAATAGAGTAATGCACTCTGCACTCGCACTTGTGCACCACACTCTTGTTCACACCCTAACTTACTTTGAAGTTACTTGCTTGGATTCAAGCAAGCAGTTTTCTCATTGCAAATTATCCACTGATAATGTCTTGATGAGTCATAGCCAAGGAATATCTGTCAATACTTGTGAAGATCTCCTGCAGCCCATTGAGTCTAGCTGTGATTCGTGTATCCAGGCCCCATTTAATTTTCAAAAGGAATGAAATATTTTGTAAAAGCTGCTAGCCAGAAAGATCCATTTGCCAATGGCTGAGTTTTCCTCCTTGCTAGAGAAGCAAAGGAATTAGAGATTTTATATTTTGTATTATCAAAATACAATTGGAAACCCAAATATAGTCACATGCAAGATAGTATGTGCTTTTGCCTAGTCAAGTTTAAGCGCTAAAAATTTTGATGTAAGCTACATGAATGCAGTCCAAAGCACTCATCTCAGGTTCCTACCATGGAAATTGTTCACTGGTATCAATAACATGCTCAGTACCTGTATTTATTTCATATACTTGGATTGTATCACTGGTTGGTTTAATAATAAAATCAAATCGATAATAAGGAATCACTAAGAACTTATCTACTTCTTGATAAGTTCCCATAAATTTACAGCATCAGTGGCATTTTGAATAAAACTGAATCAAAAGTTGAAGAGAACCCAAGAACTAAGAAAATTCACAAGAGGAAATGGTACCAAACTCTGTTCATACTGTTTATCAAGGGCAAGATACAGATTTAAAATATTCCATCGCTATGGGATACAATCTCATTTCAGCATGCCAGTCTGTCATATGGTGTAATCCTCATTTCTGAAAAACAGACCCATGTTAAAATGAGCTTTCTCAGTTATTTGGAAAATGCAGCCTCAGTATCTCTGACTGACTACAGGCAATTTAAAGAAGCTGGGCATGCTGTTTATCCCTCTCCAGGGAATGCCAGTATTCACACTATATATGGGTCCTGTGTCTCATCCCCTTGTGCTAACGTAGTTCCACAAATTGGTGATGCTGACTGGAGAATCATCCTCATATACATTAACATCAACCTTTAGGTATAAGGTCCCATGCACCGGTTTAAAATGAGTCACCATACTTGGTGATGTAGACCTAGAACTACAACCTAGCAAAAGCTGCTGAGTGGTACCCAAGTACAAGGATGGGCTGATGGGGCTTTCTGCTAATGTCAGTTAGAGGGAA
>JAOWBP010004700.1:13743461-13759001 GCA_028571105.1 Tragopan temminckii | reverse complement strand
TTTGAGCTTGAAATTAAAGAGTATCAGTCCCTGCACCAACCCCTGGGGGTAACTACTCATCACAGATCTCCATCCAGACATTGAACCATTGACCACCAATCACTGGACTCAATCCTGCAGCCAGTTCTTCGTTCATCAAACAGTCCACCAATCAAATCCATCTCTCTCCAATTTGGAAAGAAGGATGTTGTGGGGTGCCATGTCAGAGGTCTTTCTGAAGTCACAATAGTTGGCACCCATGTCTCTTCCCTTGTCCACTGATGCAGTGATACCATCGTAGAAAGCTATTAAGTTAGTTAAGCAAGATTTGCTCTTGGTGAAGCCATGCTATTTCTTCCGTATCACATCCCTGCCTTCCATGTGCCTTTGCATAGCTTCCAGGAGGATCTATTCCATGATGCTCTTTGACACAGAGCTGAGGCTGACAGGTTGAAAGTTCCCAGGGTCATTCTTTCTACCTTCTTTAAAAATAGGTGTGATCTTAGTTTTTTTCCAGTCAACAGGGACTTCACCTGATTGACACAACTTTTCAGATATTGGTCGCTTGGCAACCACATCAGCCAGTTCCCTCAGAACTGTGGGATATACCTCATCGGGATCCATAGACCCATGGATGTTCAGGTTCCTCAAGTGGCCACAAACCTGATCTTTGCTTACAGTGGGAGAGCTGTCACATCCAGTCCTACCAAACCAAACATTTGAGGGCTGTATGGTGAACAGTTATCAGGGAAGAGTGAGGCAAAAAAACAAGTACTTCAGCCTTCTCCTTGTCTGTTGTTACCAGCTTTCCTGTGTCACTCACCAGAGGGGTACGCCCTCCTTTTCTTTTCTGGTTGAGGTACCTGTAGTAAGGAGGCTTTCTCCATCTTTTTAGCATCCCTAGCCATGTTCAGTTCAAACTGATGTTTTTATGCTGTATTGAAATTGCTTTAGAAATACGGAAATGAAGTACTCACACAATTCAAGTGACTGCAAAAATAACAGGTATTAAATAAACTATTTATATGGATTTTTATATATTTTGATTTATAGGTAATTGCTTAGCTGAGTTAATTTTAGATCAGCTGTTATTTATTATACTTTGTCAGAATGTGTAGCATGGTGTTTTTATTTTTAGTCCATTTCCCCTTGTCTTATCATGGCAGACTCTACTAAAGAGTCTGTCCCCTTCTTTCTTACATTTCCCTTCAGATACTGAAAGGCCATTATCAGGCCTCCTTGGAGCCTTTGCCTCTCCAGGCTCCTCAGCTCTCTCAGCCTTTCCTCTCATAGAGGATTTGTTCCATCTCCTGGAGCATTTCTGCAGCCCTCCTTTGGATGCATTTTGACTCTTGTACTGAGAACTCTACATCCAGATGCTGTGCTACAGGTGAGATCTCACCAGCACAGAGTAGAGGGGCAGGATCACCTCCCTTGACCTACCGGTCACAGTTCTTTTGATGCAGCCCAGGATGTGGAAGGGTGACATCAGAAGGGTGGGACACCTGGAATTCAGTCCTGAAGAGTAAAGAGGTCCAGGATGGCTGGATATTCCTCAAGAAGGAAGTCTTAAAGGCACAGGAATAAGCTGTCACCCTGTGCCATGAGATGACGTGGAGGGGAAGAAGATCGGCATGGATGAACAGGGAACTTTTTCTGAGACTCCCTGGGGTCTCAAAAAAGACAGTGAAAAAAGAAAAAAGAGTCTACTTCCTGTGGAAGAAGGCAATTCAAGGAGAGTACAGAGAAGTTGTTAGGATATGCAGGGATAAAATTAGAAAGGCAAAAGCCCAGCTTGAACTCACTATGGTCACTGGGATAAAAGAGATAAACTTTTTTACAAATAAATAAACAGTAAGAGGAAGGCTAAGGAGATTCTCCATTCTTTACATGGCAGGGAACATGACCAGTGAGGATAAGAAAAATGCTGAGGGTCTCAATGTCTTGTATACATCCATCTTTAAAGGTCAGACCAATTGTTCTTAGGGTACTCTACCCCTTGACATGGAAGTCTGGGATGGGAAGCAGAATAAAATCCCCTACAATTCAGGTGGAAATAATTAAAGACCTACTACTCCACTTGGACTGTCACAAGTCCATGGAGTCAGATGGGATCCATTCAAGGGTGCTGAAGGGAGCTGGCTGAAGTGATTGCCAAACCACTTTCCACCATCTATCTGCAAGGCCTGGTCAACCATCTCCAGCTGACAGTTTCTAGCACCTCTCAGTCCTAGAAGATTGGAGGCTTGCCAATGTGAATCCCATCTACAAGAAGGGTTGAAAGGTGATCCAGGGAACTACAGGCCCATCAGCCTGACCTCTATGCCAGGGAAGGCTATGGAGTAGATCATGAGTGAGATCACATGGTATGTGCAGGACAACTGGGGGATCAGGCATAGCCAGAATGATTTCATGAAAGGCAGGTCCTGCTTGACCAAACTCATTTCCTGAAATGGGCGGGTGATCCCTGTGGTGGATGAGGGAAAGGCTGTTGGCATAGTCTACCTAGACTTCAGCAAAGCCTTCAACACTTGTCTGCCACTCTATTGTCCTAGAGAAGCTGGCAACCCATGGCTTGGGCAGATGTAGCCTTTGCTGGGTAAAGAACTGGCTGGAGGGCTGGGCCCAGAGGGTGGTGGGGAACTGAGTTAAATCTAGCTGGCAACCAGTCACAAGCAGTGTTCCCCAGGAGTCGGTACTGGGGCCTGTCCTGTTTAATATGTTTATTGATGACCTGGACAAGGGGATTGAGTGCATCCCCTGTATGTTTGCAGATGACGCCAAGCTGGGAAGAAATGTCAATCTGCCTGAGAGTAAGAAGACCCTAAAGAGGGATCTAGGCAGGCTGGATAGCTGGGCTGAAACCAGTGGGATGAAGTTCAACTAGATCAAATGCCAGATCCTGCACTTTAGTCACAATAATCCCAGTCAATGCTACAGGCTTGGGGCACAGTGGCTGAAAGATTGTGTTGAGGAAATGGACCTGGGTGTGTCAGTCAGCACTTGGCTAAACATGAGCCAGCAGCATGCCCAGGTAGCTAGTCAAGAAGACCAATGGTATCCTTGCTCCTATCAGAAATAGTGTTGCCAGGAGAAGCAGGGAGGTGATCGTCCCCTTGTACTCAGTGTTCAGTTTTGGGCCCTTCGCTACAAGAAGGACATTGAGGCCCTGGCGTGCGCCCAGAGAAGGGCAACAAAACTGACAAGGGATCTGGAGAACAATTCTTTTAGGGAGTGGCTGAGGGAGCTGGGATTGTTTAGCCTGGAGGAGACTCAGGGGAGACCTTACTGCTCTCTACAACTACCTGAAGGGAGGTTGTGGCAAGGTGGGGATCAGCCTTTCCTCCCAGGTAACTAGTAATAGGACTAGAGAGAATGGCCTCAAGTTGTGCCATGAGAGGTTCAGGTTGGATATTAGGAAAAATTTATTCTCTGAAAGAGTGGCTTAGGTGCTAGAATTGGCTGCCCAGGGATGTAGTTGAGTCACTGTCCCTGGAGGTCTTCAAGAGACATATAGATGTACTAAGTGACATGGTTTAGTGGGGAAGTGTTGGTGCCAGGTGGATGTTTGGACTGGATGTTTTCCAACGTTGGTGTTTCTATGATTCTACGATTCTACAGTTGGCTTTCTGGGCTGTAAAGGGACAGTGTTGGCTCATGCCCAGCTTGCCATCCACCATTATAATTGGGTCCTTTTCAGCAGGGCTGTGCTCTGTCTTTTTACTCTATCCCATCTTGTAGGGATAGTGGGGATTGCCACAACTCAGGTGCAAGGCCTTGCATTTGGATTTGTTGTACGTTATGAAGTTCTCCTTGGACACATTTCTAAGCCTATCTAGGTCTCTCTGGATTGCATCCCATCCATCAGGTTTGTCTGTTACGATAAGATGCAAAAGTTTTGCTCAGCTTATTGATCAGAAGGCCATATAGCAACCTGACTTTCTCTAGGTTTATAAATACAAATAACATCTGCTGGCAGAAGCAAGTTTATGAGATTGAATAGGGATCAGATGAAGCTAAATGTATACGAATAAATTGTAGATTCCTGGAAGTGAAGATAATCAGCCTTTAGAGTAACACGGAGAGAAATATATCTTTTTTGATAGAGAAAGGAACAAAGACTCTTTCGAGTTAGATTGGACATCTGTGTAATAAACATGTTTAGATCAGTTTGAAATTATGATGTTCAGTGAGATATCCATAGAGGGACATTTTGTATCTGATGCTATACATGAAGTCCATGTAAAGGGTCACCACATGTATTCGAGAGTATTACAAACTTTTGATATTTTGCCATGGTTCTCATGGTACCGAATGACTTACATGCAAAGCCAAAGCTCAGATGCAAAGAACTGTGTTACAGGTTCAACTTTATCAGCTTTATCACAGGGCTGGAAGGGACCTATAGAGATCATTGAGTCCAACCCCCTACCAAAGCAGGCTCCTTAGACGAGGTTGCACAGGTAGCCATTCAGGCAGGTCTTGAACGTCTCCAGAGAAGATGATTCCACAGTTCCCCTGGCAGCCTGTTCCAGTGCTCTGTCACCCTTACCACGAAGAAGTTCTTACGCACATTTGTGTGGAATTTCCTATGCTTCAGTTCATAGCCATTTCCCTTGTCCTATCTCCACACACCGCTGAAAAGAGTCTAGCCTCATTCCTTTCACTCCCACACCTTAGATATTTATAGACATTGATCATATTACCTCTTAGTCTTGTCTTCTCCAGGCTGAACAGATCCAGGTTGCTCAGCCTTTCCTCAAAAGAGAGATGCTCCAGGTCCTTTAACATCTTTGTGGCCCTCTGCTGGACTCTCTTCAGGAGATCCCTGTCTTTTTTGTACTGGAGAGTCTAGAACCAGACACAGTACTCCAGGTGAGGCCTGACCAGGGCAGAGTGAGGGGGGAGGATCACCTCCCTTGACCTGCTGGCCACACTCTTTTTAATGCACCCAGAATACTAGCTATATGGTGAATGTCAGTTGTTTGCTTCAACTGTGTTTAAAAACCTCCAGTAAAGCAGATCTTCCTGTTTCTGAAAAGCCTTTTTCAGTGTTACACTATACTTGTAATCAGATTTTTTCCTAAATCTTAATCTAAGTGGTGAATTAGCAGTTTACTTCCCATCCTTCCATTTGTGGAAGTTTCTGCTTTCTTTAGAATGTTTTTTATGCATTTGCAAAGTATTATCATCTTCCTTCTGTCTTTACTTCCTAGACTAAACAGTCCCAGCTCTCTTAACCTTTCTCAGAAGTTCGTGTTTTCTAAATCTCTTATCATCTTGCAGCAGCTCTTGAACTCTCTTACCAGTTTGTCTACAGTTATCTTAAAATGCAGCACCCAAATCTGTACACATTGCACCAGATGAGGCTGCACCAGTGCCAAGTAGAGCAGAATAATTACCTCTCTTGTCTTATATCCAGCATTCCTTCTAATACATCCTGGAGTGACATTTGTCTTTTTTTGCAAAAGCATCACATTGTTGTGAAGAGAGGCTTGAAAATGTGATCCAAGTTCTGGCTGAAATTTCCAAATCCAAAGGCACATAAAAAGAAAAGGGAGGGAGAAGGTAATTTTTCAGTCACTTGCACAAAATGAGGGTCTGGCTCAACATATTTAAAAGTCTTGTGTTGGCAGTTCTGACTAAAAATCAATGAATCACTATAGTCAAGCCTCATTTAATTTGCACCAGAGAGTGGGAAAACCCTGGCAAACCGCATATTATTGCAAAGTGAGACATTAATGAGCAAACACTGGAAAAGGTAATGAATCAAAGAATAGATTTTCATGATTTGTTTGAAAAATGATATTAATTCTGTAAAGTACTTGAAGTAAATGAAGCCTTACCATGGAAATCCTGCTGCAGTGCTCAGAAACTTAATGAATCTTTCAGGACTGGGGGTAGCATGGTGTGTAATTTTTCCAGTACACCATTTAATGCTCTGTAAACTAGAGAGGTTTTAATGTAACAGTCTTTATTAACTGCTTTTTAATCTGCGGCCCTGTTAGCCGTGCTTTTCAGCAGACTGTAGTTATTACTTAATTTCCCAGGTCAAAGCATCACGCTGAATTACATCAGTCACCTCATGTATTCCTGTAACTCATTTTAACAGATTCCTGCAATGACCTAAGTAAAATCAGAAAGGCCTGATTTAGAGAGTATAGCATACTAAACATAGCAGGAGGGTAAATAGACTGTTTACAGTCTATTTAAAAATATTTATCTGTATTTGATGATTTATCACAGGATTACATGTAACTCACTTTCTTTCAGCAGTAAATGACAAGCAGAAAGATCTTCCTTAGCTCCCCTTCCCCTTCCCAGGACCCTGATAGTCTGGGAAAATCACTCCTTTCACCCACTTGCCTATTTGAATTGTAAGTCTGATTGATTTTACAAGGGGGAGAGAAAGAGTGAGGGTGTCTTTGTGTTTCAGAAACTTTATCAGGAGTTAGGCAAGGACTGTCATGGACAATTTGCTTGTTAGCTTGATGAGAGACCTCACGAGTCAGGGACTACAGGATTTCTGGAGTGTCTAATGATTCACAGTCAAGAAAGCATATGCGTTAGGAAGGGAAGCATGGTCACAAACATGCAACGTGGTATAAATGCTCAAGCAGAAATTCATTCCCTTCAAGGGAGGTAAAAAGGACAAATGAGGTTTACATACAGACTACCTCTTTTCTGAGATGGGAGAGCTGTTATTCATACCAAAGTGCTACCTCAAGACTGCAGACTCTTAAAGCTGGGTCCTGGACAATAAGCATCAAGACAGTCCCTCTCACAGAACAAAAGCATCCTGAAAACAGATTCAGGAAAAAGTGGCGTATAATTTACTGCTGAAGATTTCAGGTATGCTGAAATGACATGCAGTATTCATCACTCAGTCCATGCATTTCAGGAGAGCTCCTGATGACCTTGTACTATCACACAGCACTGAATAAAATTAGGTCATACCCTAAAAGTCATTCTTGTCCATCTATGGATCTATTTACTGTGAAGAAACACTCCTTTTCACACTATTTCATATATTATTTCCAATTAACTTTCACGCAACTTTCCCATGGGCCCGATCAGGGCAAATAAGTGGGACCCATTAAGTGAAGCCAGAGTTTCTTTCCACCTATGCATGTGCAGGATGTCTCAAGAAATGACAGTTATTACAGATATTGTCAACAGACATACTTACGCCTTTCCCTGAACGCATGTGCATGATAATTCCTCTGTGGTCAGAGCATAGGGACAGGAATTAAAATAGAAGCACCAACAACTGACTGACATAAATGTACTGTCTTGTTCCCTTTTGGCTGAGAAGTGCAAAACAGCCAATCTGGGGGAACTGAAGGTGGAACCCTGGGACATGTTAGTAATTTTATTACAGTTTTATTACAGCTGAAGAAACACACAGGAACATGGAGTCGTCTTAAATGAATTGATTTCTTTCACATGAAAATTTTATAGAGGTTAAAGATTCAGGCTTTAGCCTTCTGAAGTATGCACTAATAAGAGGGCAGGAAAAGCACTTCCTGCCTTCTCTCTCTCCTTCATTTTTTCTTTAACGGTAATAAAACAACCCTTTCTTCTTCTTAGGCATCTTTATCTTTTGTGTAATACTATTGTTTCAAACTAGACGTGTATTCAGCGTAAACTTAATGAGTCAGCACTTGCCAACCCTTCACCTCACTTCGTGAAGAAACATAGTCAGAAAAAATTTACTATATGTTCAAAGATAAAAAATGTAAGTGATTTCTGAGCCAAGATAAATTTTCATGAGGTTAATTTTATCTTAAAGCAAAGTCTGAGTGACTTTCTGCAGCATGTTATTCTGTAGCAGTGATGCATTCATCTACGCTACGAGAAGCTGGGACAACAGAATTAGGCACTTTTCTGCAGTCTGCTGCACTATAGCTGTTAGCATATCCTGCCATGCACTTGACTCACAGCAGAAGAACAGGGTGGTTTTCAGAGTCCATGAAACTGATCCGCACTGAGTTTTGCCAAAATAAGCCTTGAGATCAGCAGAGATTTACTGGGGTCAGACATGCTAGTGTTTGTATTAGTTAAGCTGCATCACAGAGGAAGATGGCTTCTTCTCCTGAGAAATGCACTGGAGAAACTACATGGGAATCTTTCACCCTTCGAGATGGATAAGAAGAAACAGAAGAAAGTTGCAAAAGTACCTTACTGGAAAAATATCTGTTTGTGTTGGTTTTTTTTTACTTTTAATTGAACCCATTTTAAGAGACAGAATTTTGAACCTGAATTTCCACTACTGCAGTGAATGCTGCCCAATAGTCAAAAGATGAATTTGTAATGTGTATTTCTGTACTTAATGTTATATCCCAGATCTAGGATCATTTCCAAGTTTCCCAACTATAAACCGCACATGCATGTGGTCCGCTGACCACTGGCTGGTTTGAAAATGTAAACTGCAGGTAGTACTTCAGGCAAAAAAAGTAGTAGTTGTGAATTATTCTTTGAATGTTGCCCATTGGTGGCAATGCACCATGGACATATAAAGCCAGTGACAGGCATCATGACTCAGTCCACCATGACTCTCCCATAGATGGGAGATGGATTCAGCTTGCTAGCAATCATGATGTCTATATACCTTCCTCACAGAGATCACTGCAAAGCCTCTGAATCACTGAATTGTAGGAGTTGGAAGAGACCTCTGGAGATCTTCTAGTCCAATCCCCCTGCTAAAGCAGGTTCACTACAGTAAGTTGCACTGGAAAGTA
Source organism: Tragopan temminckii (assembly GCA_028571105.1). NCBI lineage: Eukaryota > Metazoa > Chordata > Aves > Galliformes > Phasianidae > Tragopan > Tragopan temminckii. Next base: position 13,750,281 of record JAOWBP010004700.1, on the reverse strand, counting down.
TCCAATTGAGTTTTGAATATCTCCAGAGAAGGAGACTCCACCATCTCTCTGGGCAGCTCTTTCACCCTGAAAATAAAGAAGCTCTTCCTCATGTATTTACGGAACTTCCTATCTTCCAGTTTGTGCCCATTGCCCCTTGTCCTGTCAACGGTCACCACTGTAAGGAACCTGGCCCCATCTACCTAACATCTGCTCCTTAGATATTTATAAATATTGATGAGATCCCTTCTCAGTTTTCTCCAGGCTGAACAATCCCAAGTCTCTCAGCCTTTCCTCATAACAGAGATGCCCCATCATCTTTATGGCCCTTTGTTGGAATGTCTCAAGAAGTTTCCTGTCTTTCTTGAACTGAGGAACCCAGAATTGATTACGGTGTTCCAGACATGGTCTCAGCAGGGGAGAGTGGAGGGGAAAGAGAATCACCCTCAACTTGCTGGCCATGCCCTTTTTAATGTACCCCAGGATACCGTTGGCCTTCTTGGCCACAAGGACACACTGCTGGCTCATTGCCAATCTGCTGTCCACCAAGACACCCAGGTCCTTCTCCACAAAGCCCTTTTCCAGGTTAGCCCTCAACCTGTGCATGTGTTTTTCCATCCACGGGCGTAGGTCTCTGCACCTGTCCATGTTGAAGCCCAAAAAATTTCTTTCTACCCAACTCTCCACCCTGTCCATATCTCACTGAATATCAGTGCAGCCTTCTGTTGTGCCAGTCACTCCTCCGAGCTTTGTATCATCTGCAAACTGCTGAGGTTGCATTCTATCCCTTCATCTAGGTCATTGATGTAGATGTTTAACAAGAGGTCCTATTTAACTAACTTAAATTCCTTTTCTGACAAAGTCACCTATCTAGTTGACCAAATAAAGCCAATTAATGTTGTTGTTTTTTTTATTTTGGTAAAGCTTTCAATATTACCTCTCATATAATTCTTCTGGACAAGAGGACAAAAGTTAGACAGAATCATAATGTGATTGGTGAGCAATTGGCTGAGGGATCAGGCCCGAAGTTTTATAGTAAATGGTGTTACATCAGGCTGGTGGCCAGTCACTAGTGGGATTCCCCAGAGCTCCATTTTAGGGCCAATTTCTTTAATGTTTTCACAAATGACTTGGATGTAAGACAAGAAGGTGTTTTGAGTAAGTTTGCTGATGATACTGAATTGGCAAGAGTTGTTGACTCAGTCAAGTACAGAGAGGCTTTTTAGAAAGATCTAGACAAATTAGAAAGCCGGGCAACCACTAACTGCATGAAGATTAAGAACAGCAGCTAATGCTGGATTCTGCACCTGAGAAGGGACAACCCTGGCTGTACATACAGATCAGGAATGAGACACTGTAGAACAGTCCCACTGTAAGAGATGTGGGGGTCTTGGTTGACTGCAAGTTGAACACGAGTCTACAGTGAGCCCAGGAAGCCAGGAAGGCCAAGAGTATCCTCAGGTGCATCAAGCATGGCATTGTCAGCCATCAAGGAAAGTGATTGTTCCACTCTATACTGCACTATTACAGCTTCACCTTGAATATTGCATGCAGTTTTGAGTGCCACAGGACTAAAAGGACTACTCCTGAGAACCTTCTTTTCTTCTGCTTGCTTGGAAATGACATCCAGAATAAGTTGTTTCAACACTTTCTCATGAGCAGAGGTGTGGCTGACTGGCCTATAGCTGTCTGACTCCTCTTTCTTGCCCTTCCTTCAGTCTCCAGGCACCTGTCACATTCTCCATACCCTTCACAGATGATCAAGAATGGTTCCACAAGCATTTCTGCCAGCTCTCTCAGCACTCACAGATGCATTCCATTGGGATCTCATCAATTTGTGTGCATAGAATTTCTCTGGGTGATCTCTCACCATTGATGCCTAAAAGGACGTCTGAGGAGGACAGTCTTTTGTTGATTATGATAAAAAATTTTGGCCTTCCCGTTTAACGCCAGTGTATTCAAAGGTGACACAAATACACCCACAGTCTACAAACCTTTAGTGCAAAATGCTGAGAGGATGAGGGAGAAGCTCCCTTAAATCTATGAGAAGGCGGCGTGTGGTTTTTTAGAAGTAACAGATTTTAAAATACCAATAAATCTGAGACTGTGATGTTTTACACTCACAGTGCATTTGTGAAGGGCTCTTTGATGTTCAAGAGAAGAGAAAGCCTGTCCTGATGTCTGCTGACTGCCACCAGCATGCGCAGCAAGGGTGAACCTCCACTATATGCGTACTAGAAAGAAAAGTTAATTCACAGGGAGGATAAGTGTGGTGGACATACTGTGATGGAAAGTAGGCAAGCAAACTGAGGCCTTAACTCTTTCAGCCAGAGTTCCCTAGTGGGACTGCAGAGCACTGCTATCAAACAGAACGCTTGACGTTTCACCAACTTTATTTGAGGAGGAAGAAGGGTGGGAGGAATATTTTCTCCAGGGGAAAAAAAAACAACCTAAGTCTGCTAAAGCTTTCCGTTGCCAAGGAACTTCAGGGAAAACTCAGGAAAACTCTTTTTTATGTTCTTTATGATGTTTACTCTGCCACACGCTGCCAAGACAGGGAGGAGAGCAGCTGGGGCTAAAGCTGCACACACAGCAGGCTGGCACAAATGGAGTATTGCTCGGCACTGTGGGGAAAGCCCAGCCCAAGCAAGGACGAGAAAGGCCCTGTCAGTGGCCGCTGGCTCTCGGCCACCCGTCCCCTGGGCCCAGTCGGCGGCTGCGACGGGAAGCCCACAGCGGATGTGTGATGAAAGGGCTGCTGCAGCTTATCTCCCCGAGCAGGGCCTGCTAGGAGGGCGGCGCAGCCCGCTGTGCTGGCTCTGCTGGCTGGCGCTGGTGGTGTGGCCCCATGATTCATGCAGGGCCAGCAATGCTTGCCAAGGAAAGCTTCCCCCTTTCCCTCCCCAGCCAGGCATCAACGCAGCAGAGGGCCGCCGAGGTCACAAGATCTGCCTGTTATTGCGCTTTACAGGAAGGAAGATACACTGCCTTCAGATCAGTTTATCAGCTGACTTCCCTGTGAAGAAGACAGAGGCTGTTTTCCTGTGTATTGCCACCCCCGTAATTCCCAAACGATCGCTCTCTGTTCGCATCTCCTGCCGGTTCAGCTGCACACACTTCTGAAACAGCCCAGTATTAAGTAAACAAATAAAAAAGCCATTGTGTGACTGCGCAGAGACGATGTCTCTTATCAAACTGCCCTGCACGAGGGGATAAATCTCTTCCTTAGGGCTGCCTGTCATCTTGCTGCCTGCCAGCGTCGATGTACAATTAAACCCGTTGTGACAAGGTAGACATGGCTGGAGAGCACGGGGTGAGCTGTTCTTAGGGGTGCTGGCAGCGGCCGAGCTGAACTGCACCCACAGCTCCCAAGGTGCTCTCTTTGTGCTTTGAAAATCCATAGGCACTGTGGTTTTTTGAGTTCGGGTTTTTTTAGGAGGCTGTCTTTTAAAACCCATCATCTCTGTTGGTTATTTTAAACCAGCAGGCGGACCTGGCTCCATCCCCACGGCCTTTTTCCCAGTGTTACTGTGTTCATAAGGTTTTCAGCTGGGGACAGGTTGCCTGTTTCCTCTCTTTGCTCACTGTGACAAATACTTTTCTGTGACTAGGAAACTGCAGATGTTAAAGGTCCACGAAGGCATAGTTTATTAGCTAATGATTCTTAATCTTGGAAGAATTATACATATTGAATAATGCCATTCATTGATAAACGGGAAGGGAATCATCCTGGCTTCAAGAGTATTTATAGTGGCAGCTATAAGAGATTATGTTCTCTTTTCATACAGCTGTAAAGCTAAAATAATCCTCCAATGCTATTTGCATCTTAACAAGTTGTTTTTGTTTATTTTTTTTAACCCAGCAAGAAAAAACATTTGCTAAAAAACAATTATTTTTTTTTCAAATAACCCTCTTTGCTGGTCTGAAAACCTTCATTGCACGGGAAAAGTGTCACTGATCATTGATATCTTCATTGTACACTAATTTTTGTGATATTCATCTGGCTAGATTTTTCACCCATTTTTACATTGCTTTGTGTTTCCTCCATCTGCACAGAATACCAGTGCTCAGTGTCTGCAGACAGAAAGAAGGCGACGAAAACTGGGTCACTAAAGACCCCATCCCTTTCATAAGCCAATAAGATTCTTGGTTTTGATGGAGGATCATGCCTAATATAACTATTCAGGGCATTTTCTAGTTTTACAGTCAGTGTCTGTCCAGAGATATTTCCTGTTCAGATCTTGATGCCTACGTATGTCCAACCTTGCAGCTTACAGTTATGCAAGCTGTAAGCGTTATTATACAGTAAGTATTTTTATGTATTTTGTTTTTCCTTCATCTAAAATAGAATATGTCTTTGGAAGGATTGCAGATATCTACCATGTTTATTCCCAGATGACATCATTTTATTTATTGAATTCTGACAGCAGAATCTGTACTAGACCTTGATATATAACACACAACACAAGAAGATAAACTCAGATAAGTTTTGAGAAAGGTTTATGATACTCTTGTTGAATATCAGAGCATAAATCTAAAACATGAAGATGGCATTTTTTAATAGACAGAGTACAAAATGTTATGGCAGTACAAAAGAAAAGGACTTATACTGTTCTGTTTATTCTGAATGATTTAGGAAAGCCCTAGTCATATTGAATTTAAATTGAAGTATCTAAGAGAGAGTTATAACAAAGCTGAAATGAGAGGAAAAGGATCCTTCCGAGTGTTGTTGCTACACAAATGGGTTTTGGTTTGAACTCTTCAATTTGCCATTTGCCAGCCTACATTTAAGAAGCAACCTTGTTTGGTTTTCCACAAAGAATCTCATTCTTTTTCAATAAAAAGACCTGGCAATAGTTCTATTGGCACTAGATGAAGAGCTTGTTTATTCCGCTGGTGATGGTTTCTTTTGTTACCTATTTTAATGAAAACTTTATTTAAATAAAAAAATAAAAAAGTAAATAAAATAAAAAGAATTAGAAGAATTAAAAAAAAAAAAATCAGACCCTGAAAGTGTATGGAGTAAGCTTAGGTACATTTGTCCCACTCATATGCCAAAGGTTTATTTGTTATTGTAGGAAGCTTCACAACAGGGAGGAACAGGGTTAATAATAGTACATTTTGCAAGCAACAGTCTTTATTCAACAGCATGAAGAAGTGAAGCAAACTACAGGGCCTGAGGCAGGCATGTGGGCAATTCAACAGTTTTGACTTCACAGTAATTGCAACTATGCTGTTTGCAACCTTTCAGGAAAGTCCTATGAAATCCAACTCTGTTCTTTAAAAGTAAGAAAGTCTGGAAAAGCTATGTCTCCTTTGTAAAGGGATTTTCTGATTCATTCCAAGTAAAGCAGGGACCTGTTTCTGTAATTAACTCTATATACATGCCTTCAAAATCACAGTTGGAATACAGATTTTTTTCTGTCAGGATTTCTGGTCAAAATATTTTACATCTTGCATCTTTTTGGTGACACAAGATACCACCTTTTTTCATCGTATCTGCCATTCATATCACAAGCTCTGATGTCTAGCTGCTTCAACAGCACAACCCACAGCATAATGACAAAGCAAGTATCAATTCATGGCAAAGGTTACCAGTTGAATCCCTTTTCCAATTTTCAGCTCACAGTCAGTGATCTTCACACCTGGCAGTCTTTGATGGATGGAGTCTCCTTGCTGGGATCTGGGGTGATCTATCAGCAGGTGAGCTGGGAATAGAGGTCATGCTAACAAGACTTAGGGATGAAGCTGCTGCCAAGGTCCACAGGAGGAGCAGGTCCACAGGAAGCACCAGCTCCATCCCGGTGACCACAGCTCCAACACACATTGCCCGCATTCTGCTGGCCCAGGAGATGCATGCAAAAGGACAGGTTTCATGCAGTGGCATCCATGGCTATACACACCCATGCTGTGCAGGACATTTGCATAGTAGTCTTTTTCTTCTAAAGCATTATGAAAAACAGATTATGGCTCTGAAGTAACAAGGCTTAATGAAGTGCAGTATTAGGATCTTTTCACGTTTTTCTCTGTGGAAAAATAAGCTCCCTGTTTTCCTGGTACATAAGATACTCTTTCTGATGAGACTCCATAGTAGGTGGTGGAACAGCACCAGAAAAGAATTTGGCATCACATTTTAAATTTTCACAGCTTTCCTTTTAGGACAGTTCTGTAAGTCTCACAAATCAGAGCTTCTTCCTCTCCACAGCATTTCCCTCCCTTCTATCTTCCCACTCCTTCTCTCTCCTCTCTTGGCCTCTGTTGAAGTAACAACTAGAAAAATATCTCAGGAGTAGAGCTGCTTATTATCGTTATTATTGCCTCCTTTACATGCACTTCATGCTTCTAGCACACACAAATATCAGTAATGTTAGGCAGTAAACAATAAAATACTTTCTGATTTAGTGCTGAAATGTGCCCTCTGAGCAACCTGTATCCAATTCACCAAAAACAGATCTAGATGTGACATTAGAATACATCTTTGTATGCAGTTCATCGGGTGAATTTGTTGTTTCACAGAATCACAGAATGGCCTGGGTTGGAAGGGACCACAACAACCATGAATCTCCAACCCCCCTGCCACACACAGGGCCACCAACCTCCACATTTAATACTACACCAGGCTGCCCAGGGCCCCATCCAATCTGGCCTTGAACACCTCTAGGAACAGGGCATCCACAGCCTCTCTGGGCAGCCTGTTCCACCACCTCAACACTCTCTCTGTAAAGAATTTCCCCCTGACATTCAACCTAAATCTTCCCTCCCTTAACTTAAAACCATTTCCCTTGTCCTGCTGTTATCTACCCTTTCAAAGAGTTGATTCCCCTCCTGTTTGTAGGCTCCC
>JAOWBP010004700.1:13721738-13739313 GCA_028571105.1 Tragopan temminckii | reverse complement strand
AGAGGAGAGGAGAGGAGAGGAGAGGAGAGGAGAGGAGAGGAGAGGAGAGAGGAAAGAGGAGAGAGGAAAGAGGAGAATGGAAAGTTATTTTAAGATCTTATCAGACCCTTACCTACAAGGGTTGTGCCATCAAGTTAATGTAGAAGATCTCAAAATAGTTGAGGTTTGACTCTGGTCTGGAATACATTTTTGTTATTTAATTGAAACTGAAAGTCATTGGCAGGTAATTGCACATAAAAATGAAGTTTACGGAAGCACAAAAGTCAGATAAACCCTTCTACCTTTACCTACCACAAATGTGAATTAGGTGGAGGGGAGTGTTCAAACCTGGCTATTTGGAACAGACCTATATTTTCCCCAGAAACAGAGATCAGAGAGTATAATGTTAAGACCATAAATTTTCGTAGTCCACCAAGCAGTATGAGGGGACTGTGTTATCTGAGTAGGCAAATGAGAAGCAGCTTCACAAGCTGTATATTTTCTCATTTGTGCCACCAGAGATCAAACCCTACACGTATCCCAGCCAATATTTTAGAAAGAGTGTTTAAAAAAAAAAAAAAAAAAAAAAAAAAGATTTTCAAACATCAGCACACAATTGCCAAACTTTCTTCATAAGTTAATTTTCTTGAAATTTTCCTTACCAAGGTCTTTCATCTCACAAAATAGCTGTATGTTGAATATAATAGCTTTCTCTTCATAGGAAAAAAAAGTCTTGATATCCGGTAAGTTAAGAATGTCTCCAGATTCTGGGTGTTTATGGAGCATTTGCATCAGGGTGCATGTTTATTCTGGATTCATTCCAGGACACAAATTTGGACCTAGATGGCTGCCGTTGACAAGAGAACAATGTATGACTGATCATGTGAGATTGTTCTGATCACAAAGTACCTACACAGTTTATTTGTGTACTGGGGCTACTCAGGAGCACATGTAAAACGTCCTCAACTTTCAAACATTTTGCTTTTTCCATAGAGAAGAATATAAACAGCTACCAAGAGCACAAACAGAAACATTAGGCTGTGAGACAATACTTGACTTTCTCAGAAAGTTCAAAAGGTTACAATGAGCAGCTCCCTTTCTCAACCTGCCTGTGTGCCAGGGATTTCATTTGCAGTCCTTAGTCCATTAGTCCTTAGTCCCTTAGCACAGAGTTTGATAAACATTTCTGAATTTCACCTTTGATAAACCTTTCTGAATTCAGTGCCCAAAATCCTGAAGAGGAGAAATGCAGCATCAGGCCAGAATAGAAGGTATTCACAGCTTATGTTGGTCTTTGTAGGAACACTGCAAGATCTTTGCTATATCTCAGCAGAGACTGCTGAAATATATGGGATTTCGATAATGAAATTGCTGGTGACAGAACATAAGGCTGTGCTTTCCCCACATTTGCAAATCAGCCTTGAACTGAACTCATAACCTTTGTGCACATTTCAGTATCAGTTTCTCAAAAGCACTTGAAGGATTTAAATGTCTTTGTACTAAGGTCATTAGGAGTCGTGCAAGGAACCCCTCAAGCAGCCATGAAAATTTCACCTTTAGTAACCAATTTTTGCAGCACTTCATGGAATTATCTCTTATACTGAAACCTGAGAGAAAGCAGATCCCAAATGCATGGAGTTTCCCTGCATTCTCCACCCTCCCCTTACCATGTTCCTTTCTCTCCGTTGTCCAGCACTACCCTTGCAAGCCCATGTATTTTCCTTGCAAAAAAATGCTTGGTGATGAAATGCTTTATCTAAAATCAGTGAGATCAAGTTTAAAATTAAATTAGCAATGTAGAAATTAAGGAAAAATCCCAATTTTTTTGCATTCCTCTTGCCTGAAATTGAAATTTTTTCAATGGATTCTATGTAATGTGGTCTGAAATATCTGATCATGATCAAAAATAAAAATCTCTGGAACTGTTTGCATTTAAAATGTGGTTATTCTTCGAAGTAATTGTTTCCTCTTAGATTGTAGTGTATTTATTCCTTTCAGAAGGATACAGATTGTAAGGGATCTTTTTTTATAGTGTTTAACTCAAAATATAGTGAATAAATGGAAGGACATCAAAACGGAAAGGTTTCTGCTTCTCCTTCCTATTTTCTGCAACATGGATTTGACTACAAGCTGTTAGAAATTCTTCTGAGAGTAATCTACTTTTTAAATAGATCCATGAATGAAATATTGTACGAACTTTTCCCAGTGTTACTCAGCTGACAGAGAAGGTTATTTTAAATGGTTGTCTAAATGCTTTTAGATAAATTCATCCCAGCTTGAGAGCTTATGGGTTACACAGAGCAAATAAAGTCTTAGAGATGAAAAAAGAATTGCATAAACCATTGACTGCTAACATCAGAATGTGGTCAGGACTGCTAAGCTAATACACATCCATTTCTCAAAGCTTGGGTATCTGTAGTGGACCTGAAGACAAAATTTTGATATGAAAGGAAATGTATTCAATTGAAAGTAAAGGAAACGGCAGATAAACTGAATGTATTGAATAAGTCTGGATCATATGTGGTAAAGCTTATACTTTGGAGTGTAATATCAACTGTAAAATATTTAGCTGTCAGATATTCAGGAATGTGTTGGTAGAAGTGGCTTAGAGAGATTTCACAGAATTCAGTAGGATGTCAGTGCATTTCCCAGTTGTGCCAGTAACCAGCAGCCCATCATACCCTCTAGACATCCACCATCTCCATGAACTTCTAGTGTGAGTAACATGCTGGGCACTGAATATATTTTTTGCCTCACAGTACAGTATAAGATTAATTATAACAACTCACTGTGTTTCGTCCTTGCCGGGATTCGTGTCAGTGCCTGTGTAATGAGTCTTGACTGCTCCCCTTCCCAACAGCTGGTGACCAGAGCATGGAGGATACACCTTACTTGCCATAGGACAATTTGCCCAGATCATTCAAAGTGCATAAGTATGTATGCAGTTCCCCAAGATGATAGAAGTGAAAGCACATTTTTGCCAGTGGAAAAATTGCGTTGCAAAGCAATGCACTGAACCTTGTTTTTTGAAACTGACTATTTCCTTTGCCTACAAAGTGAAAAAATTATGGGTGTGATTCAGCTTCTCCTGACTGCACACTACATTTTGCTCAGTGACTTATGTAAAGGGCAAAGTGCAGCCCTGATGCTAAAGAAGAGATCTGAGTTCTGGATTGCTCCTCTTAGGTCAGCTAGATGATGAAATTGTCATGCTGTTGTAAATGCAAGATTCCTTAAGGATTTTTTTTTATTTTTTTTATTTTTTTGGTAGCATTTCATTTCTTGCCTCAGGCTTGATAGTTGCAATGTACAGGACAGAACAGACAGAGATAGGTCACTGACCTGTACCTTAGCGTACAGATTCCCAGTGCCATCAAAGATAAATGATAACAGAGATTATCTATTAGAGACTACCTTTGTCTGACAGGTAAATTCATTTTTAACTTTACTTCTTCCACAAGAGGCAGTTGTAGTGGTGTCTTGGTTGTAATATCGGTCTGGCATTATTATGACATGCAAGGTCTGGCAAAGCAATGTAAAATTATCTTGCTTTGATTCAGAAATCTCACTTCCTCTATTTAATTTAAAGATAATGTTGGTTATTTCCTTTCTCTAAATAGCGTTGAGCAACACCCATGCTTGCTAGTTTGACATCCAGCAACTGCATGCTACCAGAATTGAAAGACCTAGAAAACATCCACTCTGTGAATACAGCACACTGCAGGTGTTTCTGAGAGTCTGCAGGATCAGGAGATGAACTGGGGCAAAGCTCTGCATGGACAGATCAAGTCAAGACTGGAAGGGGCATAACTACGTCCCTGGGGATATGTGCTGCCCTGAGGGACTTGATTCAGTGGTGAGCTGACCTGGCTCAGCCAGAGGATAGTAAGCTGCTACTTCCAGTTTGAGCTCCACAGGCAAAGCAGATACATCACTTTATAGAATATCACCAAAGTATCGAGCTGTCCTCACCCAACCTGCCTTGTCCTTTAGCTGTTGCTCACTCCGTAAATATTACCTCTTACATCACTGGTGGTGATATTGCCACTCATGATTTAAGCAAGAAATACTAATACCACTCAGAGCTGTTATATCCTTTCTTCAGATGAAACCATATTTATATTCAGGAGGAAAGTGCTGCAAAGTCCATATGCATGTTTATGCCAAAATAATCACATAGGAAAAGGAAGAAGCACCCTATAAGGTCATTATTTTCACTGTCCTCAATAACAGAGAAAACATGGTATCCAAACCATTGAGTCTGAAGCTTCTTTGTGCTCTTAGGAATGGTGCCAGAGAAGCAAAATGTCTGCTAGAAGCAGCAGCTGCAGCTAAAACAGTACAACACAGCCCAGAAACTGAGACCCAAAATGCAACAAACAACCCAGTTATAACAGTTGCAAAACCAAAGCCAAGCAGTGGGGCATGACAGCCTCTCCAACTCACAGAAGTCATGTCATACCAGTTGCGCTCCACTATTGCACAAGTGAAATTGGTCATGAAACCTGATGACCAAAACTCTATTGTCATTCCTCAATTAAAATGTTCCCAATTCCCTTATCCTAGTAATAAAACATATATGCAAACTGAACTTGCATTGTAAGCTGCTTTGCTCAGCACAGATTGTGCTACAGCATTTTCCACCAGCCTATATGCAGTGGTGCTAGCTTCACTCCAACAGCAAGTCTTATCTTTTGATCCTAAAAGCAGATACCCAAGCCTAGTTATCTAAAAAAGCTCCTTTCACCATCACAGACTTCCATATAACATCAACAGAACTCTTTTCCAGCTACATTTCTGACCTGGAGATGAAGCTGAATTTGGACCCAAATCCATTTGGTATACATCTTGTGTAGGATGTAAGCCTGCATGTCAGCACAGCTAAAAATGGAATGGTGAGAGAACTACCACCACGTCCATTCCCCCAGCACAAGAAAGATGTGGAGTTGCTGGAGCAAGTCCAGAAGATATCCACAAAGGTTATCAGAGGGCTGAAGCACCTCTCTTGTGAAGAAATGGTGACAGAGTTGGGCTTATTCAGCTTTGAGAAGAGATGGTTCCAGGGAGGCCTCATTGCAGCCTTCAAGTACTTAAAGGGAGTTTATAAGCAGGGAGGTAACTGACATGACCTAATAGTGGTAGGAGGAGGGGGAATGGCTTTATGCTAAAATAAGTAGAAAAATTAGGTTAGATGTTAGGAAGAAATTCTTTACTCAGCGGGCAGTGAGGTACTGGCACAGGCTGCCCAGAAAAGATAAGGATGCCCCATCCCTGAAGTCATTCAAGACCAGGTTGGATGGGGCCCTGGTCAGCCTGATCTGGTGGAGGGCAGCATGCCCATGGCAGTGGGGATGGAATTGGGTGGTTGTAAAGTCCATTCCAAGTTAAGCTGCTTTATAATTCTATGATTCATACTACATCTGGGGTGCATTTCCTCTGCTTCTGAAATATTAGTATGAGGCTGCAAGAATTTGTGGGCATTATGAACAAGAGTTTTCATTATTCTATTCTTTTATAATATTCAAGATTTCAGATATGACTGAGAAAATGTAATGGGTGCTGATGGTTCCGTGCATGTCCAGATTTACTCCCTGATTTGGCACACAAAGGTCAGTGTAAAAAGAGATTTGCTTTTTGGGGAAAAAAAAAAAAAAGGAACAAAGAAACAGCAAAAACAAAAACGCAAAGTACGAATTGCCCAAGTCTTTGACTCTTGTATCTTTGCTTTCTCTTCTGGTTAGACTGTAAAATCCTGAAGGTTGCATGTCTCATTCTGCGTTTCTACAGTGCCTACCAAAATAGAGCTGAGGCTCTCATATCCTACCATAAGAGTAATCCAAACCATATCTTCTGTCTGGTGTCTGAGGTTCTCCTCCAGCACACTTTTTTTTTGGTAGCAAAGAAATAGAAAAAAATTCTGTCTGCAACCAGGTAATGAAGGGTGGAATTTCTGAGCTCTCATTTAAAGAAATCCAAAAGTGGAAGAAATTGTGTGAGTTGTCCCTTTGTCTCCAAGAGTCCTCGAGGGCAATAGAATCTAGATAAAATGCTTTGTTTTTCTTATTGCAAAACTTCCTCTGGTTCCAGATGGCTAGCTGGCCCTGTCAGCAGAAGCATAGACGTACACATGGTCTGTTGGTTTCTGGAAAATGATCTCTCTAATGAAATCAAAAGAGACTCATTCAAAATGATAAAAAATGGGAAAATACGAAAGATGCTAAATAAACTTTAATAAGATATGCACAGAACTTGACTTCTTGTCATCAGAATAGAAGATACCTGATCTGAAAGAGTCACCAAATAATTCTGAAAATTATTATCAGAGCTGATGGAGCCAGAAAGGTAAAATATCCTGAATTCAGCCAAGCAGGCAAATCTGATCGTTACTCAAAAGTACATCTAACACGTAATGGGAGCACTGCCCCCATTTAATCAGACTATGCAAGCTAAATCCAGCTTAGAAGATTCCCTATCACTTTATTAAATTTGGCAGATGTCTCAACAAAGCATATTGCACCAAACTCTGAGTTACATCATTGCCACTACAATGAAAAATGTAATAAAATGCACTGAAATGACTGAGGGAAGCATTTGTTGTCTTATTTGTGAGAAGGAAATAGTTCTGCATTGCTCCCAAAGAGGGTGAAAAACTAATCTATCTCCACACTTCTACATACAACTTCTTACCATTCTGGTATCAACTGGGACAGAGCTGATTTTCTTCAAAGTGTCTGGCATGATGCTACGTTCTGGCTTATGTATTAGTATCCTTTCTGTTACTTCTCCCTTTCTTCTCTTTCTTAGTAAAACTCAACCTATGAGTTTTACCTTTTTTTTTCAGATTCTCTCCCCAAACTGTGGGGAAGGGAGGACTGTGTGAAAAGCTGTGTGATGTTTAGCTGCTTGCCAGTTCAAACCACAACACTTACCTGCACACATCTTTCACATTTTTTCTGTGACTTTAGAAGGGCAGACTCACATCTCAATGACATGATCAGCGCAGTTATGGAACTTGCTTCAAGTTTCCAATTACAATTAGTAGATCAAGGTATGGACTGCTCTATTGGCCTTCTGTACTCGTGAGAAGTGCATCAAAAAGGACTGGCACAAAAACTGGTCTTGAAAATAGAGAATCATAGAATAGTCGAATCATCAAGGTTGAAAAAGACCTCCATGATTATCCAGTCCAACTATCCACTTATCACCAATATTTTCCACTAAACCATGTCCCTCGGTACAACATCTGAACGTTTCTTGAACACCTCCAGGGTCCACCACCTCCATGGGCAAATGACGTAGTGCACAAGGCAGCTGAATAATTAATGCAGGCACAAGAAGTATGTCAAGCCACATATTTAACTCAACCAACAAAACAACTAATTAGACAATGCTCTTTTTCTTCAGAAAACGTAGCTAAAGAAGAATTGCCAATAATTAAAACTATTTTGTTCTTGTGGCACAGACCTCTGTCAAAATGTTGCAGCATATCGACATTTCAAGAAGGATCTTCAAAGTAAAGGAGAGACTGTTGTTTACAGTGCAGTTCAAATCAGAGCTGGAAGGCAATCTTTTAAACAGCAGTTTTCATATAAATGACCCTTAGCTATCTTAGAGCTCTCTTAGCTCTTTCAGCCTCTACATTCTTCCTAACTTCAGGCTTTTAGTGGGAAAGGCACCATAGCCCAGATGAAAACAACTGTGAATTCTTTATGGTAACTAAACATATTTCGCTCAGATCAAATGCTCTCTCTTCTCTCAAAAGACCATTACACTATCCTCACGAAAACATAACCATTAGACAAATAAGTAGGATGTTGTTATACAGTACACATAACCATGACATGCTAAAGATAATTTGACATTTCATTAAAATAACAGGACCAAATTCTCAGAGTCCATATCTAGATCTGACTGTTGAAATGTGAATTTGTAGAGCTGTCCATCATCAACATGATCCTACATTTACCTTCCAGAATTTAACATATCTTTTTCCAGTGACTGCAAAGTTTTCTTGAACATCTAAACAGTAACTACTGATGAAAATGGCTCATTATTTTTACACAAGTGTAATATAAAATTGTTTTTTACTTAGTTAGTATCCACATTTTCTCACACATTAATAACTCATGATTCACTGGGAATATTCAAAGAGCTGCAAAAAAATTCTATTACTGTGATTCAACTAAAATCTTGTATGTTGATGATGTTCATGGAGCAATGGTTGTTTCCACTTTGTCCAAACAGGGAGTTAGGCCTCCAGCACTGGTTACCTGAATCTTATTAAATGCCTGGATGTATTGTTCTCTTGTCCACCGCTTCTGAACCTCACTACATAAGCTTGTCTAGCTGAGTGTGAAACTTTATCAAGACAGAGATAAGTATGTTAATCTAGCATTTTCAAAAAGTGCTACATTTGAGGTCTCCAAATCTTGAAATCATGCCTCACAAAGAGACTTTTATTTTGTGTGTGTGCTTTTTTAGTTACCTGATTATGCACAGTGATGTTTTCTGTCACATCTTTTCACTGCCTAAGCATAATTTTCCTCCTGAAAGGAGAGAATGTATGAAATGTGTGTAAGAAGCATTTTCTGAATTGTTGCTCAATATGCTCAGTGATGTGGCCTAAAACACATTATGACTTGAAGAAAGGAGAAGTTAGAGTATGTCAGAATGATTCTGATTTGAAGTTATGTCTGGATTTATGACAGTGACATGGTTGAATGTATCAGAGCTCCATGAAGGCTATGATGGGACTGAAAGAGAAGCCAGGTTTTGGTTTAGTTCTTGGTAATTTTGTCACTTTACTGGAAGGAGGTACGGCAAAATTTAGTATCTACTTCAAAATTCAAAATTCATCTTATAAATTATTTCTTTCAGATGTAGTATTTAATAACTTAGCACTATTGCTTTAAAAAAAAAAAAAAGTAACGTATTTACACATTCCTCCAAAATTCAAGCTAACAGGCTTGCAAGTAACCATAGAGATACTAGTATGCCTTTACCTCACCCACAAACTAGCAAAATTCCAGTTCACAGCAGCTTCTCACTGGAGTTAGCAAGGCAAGGCAAAAATGCACCAAAGTTAGCAAAAGTATTTCAGCTCCCAGTGGACAAAAGAAAAATTAGACCTTGTCTGTACACAAAGCAACAAGCAGTGACCTGTGTTTCCTGTCTCACCCCTATTTGGACTGTTCACAGATGAGGTGACTTTGCTATGACTTTTCATATTCCAGCCTGCAAACAGTCATCAGCTAGAGAAATTTGTGTTACAACAGTTAATTCTATGAGAGATGGCTGGCTGAAGGATATGTGCAGCTGGGTGGAGGAAAGTAAAACAAGATAAGATCACTACAAGCTGAAAATGCGTTTATCACACCATATGTAATGCCCAGGTGCTTAAAGAAAATAAATAATGACTGTCCCTGAAAATCTTGCATTAGCCATAGAATTGCCAACTCTGATTATTTTATCAAGTAAAAAGAAGCATGTGTTTCATCACAATCACACCTTCATGCAGGTCTCGAATTGCAGATATGTAATCACATATTATCTCTGGGTTAGTAACTTAGGGACTTGTAAAACAGGACATAATTAATCTAATAGTAGATTATGAGAAATTATTTTTGCTATGTGGCACAGAACGGTTGTTACTTCAGAGCAGAATGCAGTTCAGTAGGATAGGGAAGCTACAATAAGATGTCTGTTACATAATTCTGCATCTTTTTTTATGTTGAAAGATGTGATTAAACCAGAGACCTTTCATTTTTATATTAAATGAACTGAAGCAAATAGGCATATGGGAGGAAAACATAATAGACTCAGATAGTGCAACATCCTACCAGTATAGGAATATTCTCAGTGACAAAATAAAATAATGAACTCCAGCTTAATTCTGCTAATGAGCACAGTAATGGGGAAAAATGCTGTCAAATTACATCGCAATGTAAAATTGATGTATGGATTGAATATACACGATGGTGTGAAAGCAGAGGGACAGATTTTATTCCAGATTTGTGTAAAAGTTCCCTGGGAGATTGAATCTGACAATGCCAAATCCATTTTCCATGACAGGGTTATGAGAATGGGAGAGTAAAGCACAGACTTTGCTGGTGAAACCCATCACAGCCTCAACTGGAAAGAGAGCTGGAGCCTATGGAAAGGGAACAATGCATTCCTTCCAAAAGGAAGGTGGGGCAGGCTTCTCCCCTTTTTACAGAGCTGCAAGTTTTCACACCCAGGGATGATGTTTATGCTGGGCTTCAATGGCGGATTTTCAGTTTGTTTTTTGGGGAGTGTCTCAGGAGTGGGAGAGGGCCATTATCATGGTAACAGCCATACTGGAGGTACACTTCCAAAGGGATTTGCATCCATGAATAGCCAGAAATCTGGCAAAGGTTTTGGGCAGAGTAACTGAGAAAGGTGATAGTTTAAAAGGAAATAGCAATCTGATGTGTAATCAGGCTGGGATCCTTTATTTTTACCCAGAAAAGAACCATCACTGTTATCATAACTGACCACAGCATGCTTTTTCAGCAGCAGCAGCAGCATTAATAAATAAAATAGACTGCCACCTTCCTGTTTTTAAGCTGGATCCCCCTAAATGTATCCTTTCACTAACATCTTGCCCTCTTTCTACAGATTTTAATACAATCCCTTCACAGTATTTACTCTTTCACAATTTTCATATGAAAGTTATCATCAAAAGAGAAAAGAAAAGCAGGGGAAAATAACTGAAAAGAGCATGGTCTGATTCTTGTACAAGAGAAGAGCTATGTTAACTTGCCGGAAATTCCATTTTCTTCTCTCTCTCTCAAAACCGTGTACAAATTAGACATTTACATGATAGATGAGTATGTTTCTTTCTTAGGGAAAGTATTCCACTGGAACTCAGAGCTCGGGTAAGTTCCATGTAATGTGGCCGTTGCCAAGGAAACTACTTGTTCTTAATTGAATAGTAGAGAAAATATTTGTGTAACTTATTGGCACATAAATTAAGGTTGCCCTTGAGCAGCCTTAAACTCACACAACCTTCTTTTTTAACCAGATTGTCCTAGTTTTTTCGATTTTCTTTTAATGTACAAACATCACTGAAGAGTTACAGGATGCCAAGGGCCTCTTCTCCAGCCCAAACCACAGTTAAAGTAGCATGGTACTTAACTTCAGCATCCAAAAGAGAATAAGCTTGATTATTACACAGAAGATTAGGATGTAATGTCAGAAAAGTACAGGCTAAGCAGGGAAAAGGTAATAAAATAAACTGCCACAGATAAAACTCCTCCCTAAGAGAATGTCACATCTCCAGCCATAATGGTGTCGATAACCTCAGTTCATCGATGACAGTGTAGCTCCTCTGAAGTCAATAGACTCATGCAGATTTACATCTGCTGAGCCTTTTATTTGTAGTGGTTGGTGGGTTTTTTTGTCTTCCCTGTGTCACCAGTTCTTGCTATTTATTCAAATTAGTATCGGTTTCTGAAGGACAAAAGAAGTGGTTTTCTAAAACGAGGATTGTCTTTCATGCAAAGCCCAAAAGAACATAAAATCCCACGACAGGTTTGTTGAGTTAAACAGTCCACTGTTGCTACTGATGAACTGGAGCCAGAGACTTTGCACAGATACTGAGCAGGGGAAGAAATGTGACCTGTGTGGACCAGATCACCCTAACTTTCCTTTTCCCATGTGCCTCCTTCCCTGGATGCTATTGGAAAATGGAAGGGCATCATGAACTCATCCTGACAGATGTGGAAGGTGCATGTTCAACTGAGCCATTCTTCTTCAGGTATTCTTAAGAATTCGCTTACCATCTTGCTCCTTAACAAGAACAGTCAGTAGGGAGATTTCTGACAACCCAATAATCAATTCTACTGTTCCAAAAAGAATGTGATTTTCTTCATTTATTTTTCTTTCCCATACATAGGATGCTGATCAACTTTCATCTATAATATTCCAAAATTTTAACGTTCATTTAATTCAAGTTTATCTGGAGTGCACTCATTAAAGTGCTCCACAATAAGGAGGCAATAAAATAAGAGTGATTAAGCTGTGAAATTTTTAAGGAACCAATCAGTACTACAAAGCATTAAACTAAACTATTTCTCTAGGTAAATTATGTTCTCTTCAGTGATGGTCCTACTATTTTGAAGTACAGGAATGGTTCTTCCATTTGTCAGATTCTGTATGAAAATCATGTTCTACCATCATCCTGGGCTGCAGGATCCCTAGGACACAGCTGTTATATTAGATGCCTGAAAAAATTCCTCTAAATAATAGGCCACTGTAATAGTTCCCATGTAGACCCTTGCCACTAATTGATTTCATTTTACTTATGAAATATGGCTTTTAAAGTTCAAATAAAAAGCAGATTCTCATTCAAGTTATTTCTCTTTCCTAACAGTGTGGGAGGATGGTGGTTAGCGTGGTATCCTTTCAGTCAGCAATGAGTGAGTGCAGAATCTATATATTCAGATAGCTAAGGATAAATGTTGGTTAATTCAAGGTTATGTGCTTGACAGATAAATCCTCTGAATAAAGATATGGCAAGATACTACGAGACCAAGGCAGGGAGCCCAAACAGCATCATATAGGTGACCCTGTCATTTAAGCTGAACTTGTACTAATAATGGTCCTTAACAAGCTGTCAATCTTAAAGGAGAGCCTTTTGTGCCTTTTCCCTGATGCTTTTGTATTCGCTTACTCGATGGCCACAAATCAGCTCTAGCTGAGTTGCGGTCAGTCCTAGGGCAGCTTGGGAAAAATGACGCTTCTTTCTCCTTGTATTCCTTGCGCTCTTGCTTTTTTCCCCTTTCTTTGCCTTTCACTGCCACACAAATCATAAAAATTGCAGGCTGGGGGTCAAGCTGCGTAAAACAAGCAGACATTGGTTTCCTCTTTGTTTCAATGCAAAGCATGGATGGGAGGAGGGAAACTGCTGTTTCACTGAGATAATTGCCATGAGAGTAGAAAATCCAGAAGCATCCCAAGACAATGGGAAACACATTGGCAGAAAGTGTTTTTCAGTCACTAGGAAATCCAGATGGGTTTCTTAATACCTGCTGAAGAATAGTAGCAAACTATTCACTGAGTAATTAAGCTCTCCTCCACTTTTCCCACCTTTCATGTTTAATGAAAAAATAAATACCATGCTGAGGACCAGAAAGAAATCTGCAGTATTGGAAATGCTTCCGCAAAGCCTGGTACTCCCAAAACCTCAGGGCCAGCTGGTAAAGGAAGGGGGGATATCTTGGCCTTCCTCCATCATTCATTCACGTCTGCTGGTGAAGCTGCTCCTGGACTCCAAACAACAAATGTGCAGAGTGAGAAGTGTAAAGCCCTCCTGGAATAAGGATGCTGGTACCAGCTGTGCTTTCAGAGCTATGTTCTCATTTTATACAAGACACAGTGACACAGAGTGTGTTTCTCTGTTCCGCACACGAAGCTTGATTTGAGGCTCATCTCAAGACTGGACTTGTTCACTGTCTATGATCCATCCCTTCAGATATCATATATAAAAGGATACCATGCTGTAAACCGCAGCAGGCTGAGGAGAAAGCTCATCTCATAGGCTCAAAACTGCCTGTTAATACAGTGTGGGGGGGAGTCAAGCACAACACAGTCTGCTTTGATCCCTGTCTGTAGCCAGGCTGTAGGTAGCACTGTAGGTAGATGGCATGGAAATTACAGACTGCAGGACCACTAGCATGGTGATATCTTTCCCACATATGTTCACTTGTATATGCTCACAGCATATACAGGTCCTGTGACACCCAGTTCTGCCCCCAGAGCAAAGCTGCAACTCTGCAGCATCGTCAGCATGGTGGTACACAACAGCAAGGGTCTGACTTCTGCTCAGCCTACATAGTCTCACTTGTTGAAAAGCTTTGGAATACCTTCAGATTGCCTTGAGTGGAACTGAGTCACAGACTATGGTGGTAACTGAAGTACTGGTTTGCTCAGTGACATCTCTCTTGACATTTCACTAGTCTAAAATCCCAGCTGTAGAGAAGCTTGAAGACTTCAGCAGCTGGTAGTTATCTTGAGAGGAGAAGGAGAGAAAACAGTCCTTTTCTTGAACGGTTCTTATCCAACCTTTTTGCAGTCACCACATGCCTGCTCCCTTAATGAGCGGGTAGAGGGACATGGAGATCTATAAGATGCAGCTGAGTCTTGAGCTGGAATTCAAATGTTTTTTTTGTTAGCTATCAGTATTTTTGTATTCTGTATCACCTCCAATGTAATGATCAAGGTAGAAAAAAAACAAACATCACCTCAAAACCAAAATAGAGAAAGGTGGACTTGCAGATTAAACACATTTGGCTTTCTCTGCACTGTCTATACAGCAGCTTCTACCCTCAGTCCTGTTATCATTTTTTTGCCAGCTTTGGCAAAACACTTTCAGTCTTTCTTAATATGTTTTATTTAATACTACCATGGAGATAATAATCCATATCTACATTTCATAGTGAGAAATGTTTAGCTTGCACAGAGTATTGACATGTTAGATGAAAGAACAGTTAGAAATGAAAAGTGTTTTATTACCATTGTCATTAGTTTATTTGAAAAGCAAATCTGTTAAAGCTCTGCAAAACAAACACCACCCCACGCTTCAGGGGCAGCAAGGCTCAAATCAAACCATTTGCCTCTACACGTTTTGGAAACTGAACATACTACAAAGATCCAAATTCCATCTTTGGTTACTCATAAGACTGGTAAAGTGATGAAGGGCTGCTTTTGCCTTGCTTGTTTTAGATATAGCTTTCTACAAGGTCAGGATTGTTCTCTTTTCAGAACAATTTTTCTGTGTTATATCTTATGATTCTTGAAAAGAATAAAGCAGTGATCTTGCTGTGTAACAGCATATCCAAAATAAAGAGCAGCCTTCTCACTGACTTTAGTATGTCCAGTAATGTCTGGTCTCATTTCAGTTTCTTGAGCCACACCTTACATTCCCTTTAAAGATGTGTGGGGAAGAGTTGTTTCCCTCACTTCTAGATCTAATTCCTCTGTTGGTTTTATATAAAAACTAGTTTCATCTTTTTTATTTTGATATAACATCTAACAGGTTGAGGAAAACTTGTGGCTATGTATTGATTTTAACTTGGGTCATAACTTGGATTAGCCCATGGTCATTCATGCAGTCATACCTTTTAGCAGCTCCTGCATGGTGGGAGTGTGAGGTTGACTCTGTAGGCAGCCTGCTTAGGCTCAGAGACTGAGGCAATGCTCTGTATGGGGAGGGAAACAAAACACGGAAGGATGCACAAAAAACCTCTGAGAACTACTAGTCTGCAATTAAAAAAAGTGTCCATCTGTTGTTATTCACACACACTGCTATCTAATGAAATCAGAGCAATAGTTCTACTGATTTGTTTTATCTATCATTAAGGCGCTGGAGTTCTATTACAGCCGAGGAATAAAGAGACAAACAAGTCCATCCTTCTACACGCTGAACTGGATACTTCAATCTGTTACCTGTTTTTGGCTTTTGTATCTTGATGAGTGTGATCTATTTACTAATGGAGTTAAACAGAAGCTGAATTAGGTCTCTTAAGTCAGGCTACTGTGGCTTTTTACATCCCTTTACAATATTAGTACTCACAGACTCTATATTTCAGTTTCCAAATTCAGTTTGAAAATATTTTGAACCAAAAGACGGAAGTGCATCATGCACGGATCATTCATACACAGAAAGTATGTGTCCCGAGCAATCCAGATTAGTTTTGTTTTCACAGGATAGATCATACTCAGGAGTAAATGCAGGAATCGTGCCTTAGCAGTAAGTTAACCTGATGTCTCTCAAAACAGACATTAGGTCTTATTTTGCTGATAATAATGTGCCAAATGGCCTATAGAATGCAAAGATTTTACTGTTAAGATGCTGGCCTTTGACTTACATTGCAAAGAAAAAAATAGTTTTGGTTTGCTTTGGCTTTTGATTTATTCATTATGCTTGGGTATGCCCAGAGAGCTATTACTAAAAGGTATTCTTTCAACAGCAGGTTTTGGCAGGAATTTAAAGACTAACTGACAAGAGGTTGAAAGTGGGACCTTTATCAGTACTCCAAGCAAATTACATCAGGAAATTTGCCAAGGCTGCAGAGCACGTAGGTCATCTGTAGGAGCTGTTTGAAGCTCTATCTATTTAATAAAAAAGTTCAGACTGCCCTCTTCATATATTAAAGCCTAATGAAAAGGCTAGTAAAAACAGATTTTCTGATAATAGATAGCCACAGGTGGTTTCCAGTAGCATAAAGCATCTTGGAAAACTGACAGGCTTACAGTTTTTGCTTTTCAGAGTATTTTAGAGTGATGTTGCCCTTTTGTGCATTCATCATGCACTGACAAAACTAATCACAGGGCAGTTGGAACAAGCATTCTTTAACACCTTCCTGCATCAAACCCTGTTCAAGTTTGACTTGTCAAATCTTTTTTATTGCACAAGATGACTTTCAGCTTGCTACTTTCAGATTCAACAGCTATCGTCTGTGCTAACCAGATGATCTTCACACAGGGTTTTAAAAGCCAGGCTTGGAATAGGGACTAGGATAAATAAGCAGGTCTACTGATTTCCACCAGACAAGAATGTGTAAGAGATTTAATCAACAGAAATTGTTTTTAGTTAGTAAATTCTGGAAGCAATTAATGACTGTCACCAAATTAATCTCTGACCCAAAAGCTATCATAAATAGGATTTGCCACATCATTAAATGGACATCAGGTGGTCCCAGAGAATGGTGAGAGAATGGCAACAGTACCAGGGATTAGAGGTAGACAAGAACATAGATTTCTCCAACATATGGGAGTATGAACTTTTGTCTCCAAACCCAAATCTGTGAGAGAATCAGAGCCAAAAAAAACAAAAGCGGTTGGTTGTACCTCTTCAAGTTTCTTCAAGTCCTCCTGCTCAAAGAGGCCTATCACCAACGTGAGTTGAGGTCAGTTACAGCTTTGGCTAGCCAAGTGGTGAAAACCTTTAATGGCAATGACTCAAAAACCTTCCTCAGTAACTCCCCCCTGTGCTGCAGCAACCTCCTATGATAAATCTTTTCTTAAGGTCTGCCTGAAAAGCATGTACTGTAGCTTTTTGTTGTAGTGCTTTGTCATATCATCTACCACAACTAAGAAGAACTTGTATCCATAGTCCTAACAACTCCCTTTCAACAACATGTAGGCTTTTATCCTTACATCCTTATCTTCAAGTTTGAGGGATGTGGATTTGATGGGTGGACCACTTGATGGATAAGAAACTGGTTGAAAGGCTGCAGACAGAGGGTGGTCATCAATGGCTCTGTGTCCAGGTGGAGGCCGGTAACGAGCGGCGTCTCCCAGGGGTCTGTCTTGGGACCGGTGCTCTTTAACATCTTTATCAATGACATCCATGACGGAATCAAGTGCACCCTCAGCAAGTTTGCTGATGACACCGAGCTGAGTGGTGCGGTTGACACAGTGGAAGGAAGGGATGCCATTCAGAGGGACCTCAAGAGGCTGGAAAGGTGGGCGCGGGTGAATCTGATGAGGTTTGACACGGCAAAGTGCAGAGTTTTGCACTTGGGCCGGAGGAATCCCAGGCATCCATACAGACTGGAAGGAGCGGTCCTTG
>JAOWBP010004700.1:13700460-13721638 GCA_028571105.1 Tragopan temminckii | reverse complement strand
ATTAAATGTGGAGGTTGGTGGCCCTGTGTGTGGCAGGGGGGTTGGAGATTCATGGTTGTTGTGGTCCCTTCCAACCCTGGCCATTCTGTGATTCTGTGATTCTGTGATTGATAAGATCACCCCCTAAGCTCCTCCACACCAAAATAAACAAGCCCTGTTCCCTTAGATCCTTCCTACTACTGTGCAGTAACTTGCTGCCCCCCACAACTTAGAGCCTTCCACTGGGCCTTCTCCATTTTTTCTACATTCCCCAAAATCAAACTCAGTCATCCAGTTATGACCTCACCAGCATTGGGTAAAGGAGGAAAGCTGCTCTCCTCAGTCTGCTGGCCAAATTAATTTTTACGCAGCCCAGCATGTGGCTTGCCTTATTCATGATGGGAGCAGAGCTGACTCTTATTCACCCTGACATCCACTGCAACTTCCGGGTCTATTTCACCCTAGTACTTTTCAGCCTGTCACTGCCCCGTCTGTGCAGATGTATCAAGTTACTCTACCAGAAGCAGGACCGATGGGGGTTAATTAAAGCTAATAACTTTCTGTAGATGTATTGGAAAATGGTTTTGATTAAATGTATTTTATGCAAACAGAAAGTCTGTTTTATTATAGATTATCTCCCATCTCCCTTGTTTCACTGCACTTGTGATCCCACCCCATCACCAGCTCATATTCCCCGGGGGATTGTGCACTGCAACACAGAGAAAAATGTGTGACAGAAGATCCTATGCTCTAAAGGCAAAGAGTAATACAAGAATAATTTTCCAAGACAAATAGTTCAGTATTAGCCACAAAATGGTGAGGTTCACATTTCTCAAAAAAAAAAAAAAAAAAAAAAAAAGGAGAGAGAAAGAAAGAAAGAGAGGGACAGAGAGTATCAAAGTGTTTCCATTTTATATGAGCACTTTTCATTTTTCTTAACTTCAGAATTGACCCTAATTCTACCATCATTGATTCCAAAATGTCTCTAAAATTTTGCCAAGTTTTTGATGACGTATAGGGCAGGACATGATAGGACCCAAAACTAGAAAGATTTGATGAGGCAAGTTCCAAGGTCCTTCCATCTACCAGCTCTTGCACAACATTATTTGTAACAGCACTATTACTAATCAAATACAGTACTGAACCATTTCTTTTATCATTCCTTATAAGGAAGTATAATGTCATAAAGAGGCACAGTTCAATTAGCTAGAGCAGTTCTATTAACATACAAGGGAAAAAAAGAAAAGACAAAGGAAACCTAGAGTAATTGTAATTCTTCAGACATTGATAATTTGCACATGGGTTTCATCAGTTCACAAAGTAAATAGAGGCCTTTTTTCCAGAAAAGGATAGTTAGGAAAATTGTGGGCAGATGGTTTTTAGGCTCTCTAGATAATTTTTTCACAGATCAGAGACATGGACTTGCATTCTAGGAATGGTTGAAATGTGATAGCTTCAAGATCCATGGATATTTTCCATTAGTATTTACCCATGCATGTTGCTTTTACTTTTGGAGGAAGGTAGGGCAGAGAAAAAAAAAAAAAAAACAAGGAAACAAACCAAAACATTAACTATTTATGAATTGCTGACTGAGGAGTTCACAGCAGTGTGATTGAGACAGCTCTTGGAGACAGTGTCAGGATTGATTTGAGCACAGGTTAGAGCTGCAGACACAATTACATACTGTAGCCTGTTCCTGGAATGGAGATGTCAGAAGGGAGGGACTGAACATTTGTTGAACAAATGTGTGCTGTGTGTTGGATTGGAAAGTCAGTGCGCTGCGTACTCATTCATGCAGCCTCTCTATCTCCCTAAAAGCAGAGAAACAACAAGGACAGTGGCAGAGTGTGTTCTATCCTGAGCCTTTCCCAGTGCACCATGCAAAGATGAATTTGTTAGTCACAAATTGTTTCTAACGTAGTCCAATCTACGATATTTTCCCTATTTTATACAATAAGTAAGTGGGTACTGAATCAGTGGTACTGAACTCTATACAGTAATTCCTATAATCTCACTGAGAAACAGCAAAGACTGTAAATACATGCCTAACTTCTGGTTAACTCCCAAGTTAGCAAAAAGTGGGAAGTTAGAGAGCTGGCACCAGAGGGCTCTGTCCTGTGGGGTGATGCCCCAGTGCCATGCTCCATCTCCAAAGTACTTTGCAGGAAGAGTCTATCCTGTGCTTCAGGACAACAAATGTCAAGTGGCCACTTGGGCTGCGTCTGAATATGGCACAAAGCTTCCTTGCTGCTTCAGTTACCCAACATGGTCCATGCCTCCTGTTCCAGTGGAGCGGTGGGTACGGCACAGCACAGCAGCTCTGCACTGCTCTTAAGAAGTGCTGCACTTTTCACAGTGTACAGTGTCCCCATTAGCAAGAAGGGTTTATAATCTGATTGTAAAGAATGTGAAGCACTTTTGGATTCTTCTGGATGAATGACAAATAAATGACAACAGGAAAGTTATTAACTGGCTGACATAACTGGCTCATTCAGGCTCCCAGATCTGCTCAGTATCTGTATGACCTCACCTCTGCTTGGGAGACAAAATTTTTACTTATTGGTTGGACAAATCTGAAAGAAAAAAAAAAAAAGAGAGAGCGAGAGCATTTTTTTTCTGGCCAGAGGAATGAGCAATGACAGCAGTCTGGGCAGGGCAGTCCACTGGTCAGCTTTGTTAGCTGGGGAGGTGACTTCAGTTGGACTCAGCAGAGGAAATATCACCCTGGGACATGGCCTAGCAAACAGGACCTGCATCCATGTGTTTAACTCAGCCTTGTTTAGGAAAGGGGAGATGGGCTATGGGAGATGTGAGGAAATGGGAAAATGGATGGCTAAATGAAACATAAGTCTTACCTTCCACCATGGGCAGGTAAGCCAAGCAAAGGCTTGCTCAACACAAGGTGAATTGCAAGTGAAGCAGGGAGTAAGGGAGAATGGATATCCTGTTGATTTTCCTAATTTACAGTTACAGCTGCACTATTGTGCTTTAATTTCTTTTGACAGGTTGTTATGTTATGAGGCCTAGGAGATCACCAAAACAAACCATACACAAAGAGAAAACAACTAGCTGGGCTTTCTGTTAATAATCACCAACACGAAGACCACTCACTACACATGAGGACAGGGTGTTTCTTTTCAGCCTCACACCACGAGCACACAGAAGACAATTTCACTGTTAACAAGCATTGAGCATTGCTGTGGATCCTTCCTCACACATAAGGGTTGGGAGAAGCCCACTGACACTTCCAAGGGAGACAAATGCCTGGTGTGACATATGTGTCCAAGGTAGGGTCTTCTCCAGACCGAGCTCTTCTGCTGTGCCACTGCCACAGAGCAGTGGAGAGGCACAATGGCAGAGGTGCTGCTGTGCCCATCAAGTCAGCCCATCTCATTTCGTCTTCTTATTCAAGATCCACTTTGGTGATACCCACAATCAGTAAGGTGATCCTTTCCCTCAGGAAAAACTGAGGTATTTAATCCTCCAGAGTCTTTCTGGGGTTGCCAGAGGAGACTTAAGCCATGAAAACAACAAGATAAAAATTTGGACTTTGATAAAAGGCACTTAGGTACCTCACTCTATTCATTTCAGAAGGAATTAGGTACCTAAGCAGCTTTAGAAAGCTTGCACATACTCATCGAATGAGGAATTTTGTCATTTCAGATTATTACTGCATTCCTCTGTAGTCAGCAACAAATGCCAGTTTAGAAATAGGAAGTGATTGCTGAGAGGCAAGAGGAACAGGATGAGATTTCTGTTTATTTTACACAGGGAATTGGCAGTGGCTGTCTCTGCTGACTGCAGTGCTACTCACATTCCCACATTCTCAATCCCCCTCCAGCCTCAGGCATCCCTCTGCCCCCTGCCACTGCTTAGGCCTTACATGTTCACTAAATTATCAGGTATCATTTAAATGTGAGGATTATCTTTCTAATATGCCATTACATATTCAGAATTCTGATTAGATTCCTAGTAGAAGAACAAGTGTTCCCTTTCTGTGACATAATTTTGAAAATATTGATGACTCCACAGTTAGTTTTGACTTGCGAGTACAGATAAAATATTAAAATGCCAAATTCCAATTAATTTCTCCCATGCTTCAGAATTCATAGGACAATAAATGAGAGAAAAAATCTCTCATATCTTTTCTTAAAGAGGGAAGTTAATCAAAGAATCACAGAATCATGGAACCATAGAATCACAGAATCACAGAATGGGTTGGGTTGGGAGGAACCTTAATGACCATCTAGTCCCCCCTTCTTTACTTTTAAAGCCACTCGCCCATGTCCTAACACCACCTGCCCTTCTAATGGACAGGTTGAATAATTTGTTCCCTAAAGCTAATGCCTGGCTTCTAATATTGGATCAAATATAGTACTGGATCGTCTCCAGATTTAAAGATTTTTCCTTCCAGATCAATTTCTCTATTATTACAAAATTTACAGTACACCACTCAGGTAGATATTTGCAGTTCTTCAGGAGTCTATAATGTGAACAATATTTGCTAGTTGTTCCCTAAATGGCCTCCTGGATTTTTGCCTGGAATTAAATGTATCGACTGATGTTGGGTCATCTGAGCTGTTGCTATTATTTTGTTCTGAAAAGTAAATGACAGAAGAAGGCATAATGATATTTGCATACACCCATTAAAGTGAATACGATTAGCTAAAAGCCAATACTGTTTGACTATTAGCATAATTTTATAGGCATAATGTGCATTAACAGTTCATTATTTGCTTTGCAATTTCTCAGCCTTGTTTAGTTTTGGAAGATTTATCATATAACTCTTAAAATAAAAATATGCTGACTTCACTCTGACTTGAGAGGTCAGTTATTGTTTGGAAATCCTCCATGTTTGCTTAGAATAAGAATTAACAATCTCTGAATTTATACATGGCCTCACAGTAAAGAACAGAAGATGACATTCCAGGTTATCCAAACAAATATTATCTGTGTGACCTTGCTTCAAAAAGGAAGATATTTTTTAAAATTCTGAGCATTATTTTCTTTATCACTAATAGCAAACTCCAATGTTAAGCTGTTAGACAAAAACTGCAATCATGTCTTGGTAGAATCCTGATGTAAGCCTCAAACCCTACGAAGTGTTGGCATTATGATCACCAACACACGAAAACACTTTCACCTACTACCACTCCCTCACTATGCTACACAAGATTCATGTTCTGAGGGACTGTAGCTCCAGAAAATGCTGTCTTTCTTTCTCCCCTTAACTGCAGACACATCTCCCACCCGGCTGTTAAACTGGGACACAGAATTGGACTTGGGTAACTTGCCATCAGAAATACCTCCTGAAACTCCCACAGAGTTGATCATTCTACCATTTTGTGCACTGCTGCTTTGCAGAGGACTAAATGCCACTTAAGAATATATTTTGCCCATAATGTTTAGCACCTGGCAGTGACTGTCTTTAACTGAGTTAAACTGAAATACTGAGCTGAGGGGTTCTCATACAGCTTCCTAGACTTGGAGAGCACTATAATAAGAAGAACTAGATGGTTTCAAATTCTGCTCTTAACTTGTCTGCTTCTTATCTGCTCTTTTTCTTAAGGGCAGCAACTCCAAAGATGATTATGTTCCATCCTAATGGTTTGCCACAGTTTGTGTCATAGATTAATAGAATCCTAGAACGGCTGAGGTGAAAAGAGACCTCTGGGACGATCTGATCCAAACCTTCCTCAAGCAGGGATACCCACAGCAGAGCACCCAGAACCACATCCAGGCAGCTTCTGAAGACACTCAAGGAGGGGATTCCCAGGGAGGAAGGTGTCCCTCCTTTTCAGAGTGGAAAAGCTCACAGAGAAATGCAAAGCTATCCAAGGGAGCAGGAAGAGGCTTACTTCATTTCTGTATATCAGCACTCAGCCACCAGTGTGGCTGCACTGTGGTTGGTTCTCCCTGTGAATCTCTTCCTGTTTGAGAAACTGGACAATCTCTGACACTACTGACTGCTGCATTTCTTTGGTCTTGTTTGATTTGGACCTCTAATTGTTGCTGTTTAGTTTTAAGTTCCCAGCAAACTGTGCCTGGGATTAATTCTCATTATGAATGGAAATATCATAGGCTTTTTGCAAATATGATTTCTGGTTTTTTGGGGGGCACTTCTTGTAACAAATGATTTCAAGTGACTTCTTTCTGGCTGCGTACTTCACATTGCCGGATTCTCTCTTGCATTTCAGACTTGTGATATTCATACCTCCTGAGTTGTCCTGCCACTGAGACAGAGCAAGATGCCACAATACAGAGATATCATCTTATCTGCACTGGTAGCTCTTTCCCACATGCATCAAATCCGGCCACATTTTTCATTTGTACCAAATGTCAGTGTCCATTCCCTCATCAAACTGCAAACCACAACATTCCTTTTTTCATTTGATTTTGCTCAACTTTCTCTCTGTGTTCATCCTTTTTTTATTATTATTCTTGTAAGCAATGTTCATTGACTGCCAACATCAGACTGGGCCTCTCAGAGAAGTTTTTGTTGTTGCAAGGGGCCTATTGTCTCTTGGGTCCCCAGGAGATGCAAAGGCCAGTGTTTCTACATATCAGTACCTTTCATGAGTTCTACTTTCAGTTCTCATGAATAAGCCATTTGCTGAGAGACAACAACTGTTAATGGATTTCTAGCATCCTGTACTGCTGTACAAAAGACAGCATTTTTTCAGAGGCCAGTGGTAATTACATACCACAATTTGCCAGTCTGATGGGGAATGATTTCAAGTTCTCAAAGCCCACAAAGCAGAACTGTTTCACACGGAGGAGTCCAAACAACCAGAGGAGCAGTTCTGAATTTCCACCTGAGTGCAGTTCCCATCCCCTGAGATGAAAGGAGCCATTTGGCAGCTATAAGTCTGGTCTGCAGTAACTGCTCAGGTCTCCTCTGTTGAAGAGAGAGACCTCCAAATACAGGTCATCGATAATGGTCAACTAGAACATGGCTAAAATCTGGGAAGGTGAATCTTATGTCAAAACCTGCACAGATTAATTCAGTCTCCCCTCAACAGCTATGTTTCCCATGTTTCTCTGACTCCATCTCTGTAAGTTTCCTCTTCTTCCATTTTCCCTTTTTCATGTGTGTTCTGACACTTTCTGTTCCTCTTTCTTCACACAGTTGCCTTGTGTCCCCTCTCTCAGAAAATGCCGCTTTGGCTATCTATGCTCTTTGCCACCAGAAAAATATTAGATGACAAATATTAGATATCTGCTCCTGGCTGGCACTACTGAAGGTCCTCTGCAGCTCATCTTCTCTGTACATAGCTGCACAGTTTTCTCACTATCAAAATACCCATGGGTTCTTCAAAGCCCACACTTGAAATATGACGTAGGTATAACAGGAAAAAATGAGTAGAGCAACTAGAATATAATGAGTTCTGTAATATTGCTGATGTTTTTACCTGAAAGAGACAAACTCTGTCTGTGAGCTTCCTCTGTGAGAGCTCAGAAGAGACTCAAAACCACACAAATAATCTTGTAAAATAAAGTCAGCACACATTTTTCTGGTAGGAATGGAAGGGAAATTACATAAAACTTGTAGATTTTCACATCAGTGAGAGGAGTAAGAGAGACAAAACTGAGACCTGTAACACTGCCATTTGACCTGAGCACCGTATGGACTGCTGTTGCATTAATATTTTCACGTTAAAGAGAGTGACAGAGCTTTGAGAGGAATCTGGGTGCATGAACAAGTAGCATGAACTGGAGATTTGTTCATCCACTTGAACCTGCCTACACCAAGGGACATTGTGTCCACTCCAGGCTACACGGACTTTCCTTTCTGTAACAAGTTTGGAAGATAGCTCCGGGTTGCTGTATATCCTAATCATGGCCATTTGACTTGCTTCATGGTCCCAGGGTAAGCGTGCATCACTTGGCTTTTCACCACTGCCTGCAGCCATTGGCAGAAGGGAACCCCACTGTATGAGCGCAGCAGAGGTCACAACAAAAATACAGGACTTGCGTTCTCTATTGCCGCAATTGTGCAACATAACATAGATGTCAAATCTCAGAGTGCATTTCCATTAGTAAGCAAGTCAAAGCCCCTACAAGGCAAGTAGTCCTGAGCAGGGAGACACAAGCCCATGAGGAATTCATTGAACACACCAGCCCTAATGCAGAAACCACAGACATTCTCTCACACACTCAAGAGCCCCTGACACCAGAGGCATCCCAGAGGGAGCAGGGACTGATAATACAGCCAACTCTCATGACTTTATCTCGAGTCTTGTAGTGATCAATGTTTATTTTAAAGTTCCTGGAGTTATAGTCTCATAGCCTTAACAATAATTGTCCTGGGAGATGATGCATAGTGGATTATCCACTATTTCCCCGAGTCTGTTCTAGTGATCTGCATTTCCTTCTGTGTTCTTCATCTTTCCCAGACCAGTTCTGACTTCTATCATACTGAGGCATGTATTGCCCAAATGGACCTACTTAGCCAATCAGTCACCCTGTCTGCATGCACGGTCTGTTCCTCTCATTGTTAACTGCAATATCTGTGTTTGTGACATCTGTAGATTTCACCAGCTGAAATCACACCATTTCCTTCAGACTGAGTGAATGCACTGGGTTACACTGGCCCAAGTGCAGTCACCATAGGTTTCCCCACACAGTTCTTCTGTTGGATGAGCATCTGACATTTACAGCCACTCTTTAATATCCATCATTTCATCCACTTGATATAGATTTTGGCCATTTGACCTACTGTATATGTATTTTCTTTTACCAATTTGTCGCACTCAAGTCTACAAGTGATTGTTTCCAGGAATGAGAGCATGATAATGCACCAGCATGTTTATTTCAACCAGCACTGAATCACATCTGTTTGAGCCAGGATGCAAATAGCATTATTTACATCCACCACAAAGATGGGTAGCCAGTTACCTTTACAAGATTACAGTCTCATCAACTTGAAAACTGTTAGAGGAAAAGGAGTTCTATCAACCTTGTTAGTCTGTCAATTGGCATTAACTACACTGCCCTCCTTTTCTAGTTGTTTTCCATATCTGCTCCCTAGTGTCTGGCCTACGTCTGTGTATGATTATGTGAGAAATATAGCTTATATTTCAGATAAAATAAATATTTAGTCTTTAAAGTTTCAACACAAAAACTAAAACCCCAAAAGCTAATGAAAAATCTCCAAGTTTATAACTTGGTATAATCTCATGGCTTTTAAGATGTTTTTGTGAATTTCTGGAGCCTGTTTCCATGAGTAGTGGGGTTGGCTAGCAGTGTCTTTTGCCACAGCAAGGCAATTTGGGGAACGTCTCCTGGATATCCTCTGCACTGTCTGAGGTGGCTCCCAGCCTGTGAAGCAAAGACAACACTGCGCAACAATACCTAAGTATAAAAACTTTAAACATATGTATATATAAAGCTTGCAGAATAAGACAGAAAAACACACTGTAGGAGAGAGGAGAAACAGCAGTCATTCAGTCTTTCTACTCCTTACCACCATCATCAGCCCCAAGCAATGATCTTCTCAGGATCTACAAGCAAATCCCTGCTTGCCCATGTCTACTTGCTAGCTAAGTTCTAGCTGTGTGCAAATACATGCACTAGTGAATTTTAAAAAATAACTTTCTGCTGATTACCAAGGGGAAGAATTATGCATTAACAGAAGGAAACCAAAAGCCAGTGCTGGAGTGCAGTGATGAGCCAGGAATTCACATGAGCATTCCCTGGGTTCACATCTGTATGTAGGGCAGTCAAAGTTACGCAGCTCATGCCCTAGGGAGACAATGTACAGCATAATTAGAGTTAGGAAGACTGAAATATATTTGACTGATCCTCACTGTGTGAAAATATTAACTCCCCTAGTTCAATCATCAGCTTCAGAGTGTGAAATTTCTAACACTGGATATTCCAGTGCTGCATACAAAACCTCTGAAGAAACAAGGAGGGAGTCTTCTCTGAGGAGGATTCCGCCTATGGGAATGAAGTACACAGCAGAACTTGGATTGCTGTACTCTCCCACTGAGTTAAATGTGGTCAGTTCCTGTTTCAACAAACCTCATAGTCTCCAAAAGTAGCCACAACAGCAAGTGTGTTTCTCACCACCCCAACTCTGAGCAAGCCTGGAGCTCTCCTATGGTACACGGACAGGACAGGATTAACATAATCTAAAGACATGCAAAAGATGAGAAGACAAAAGGAGTCAAAAAGAAAGACTATGAGCTTTCCAAAGTTTCTGAGACACAGAACATCCAAAGTCAACCTCAAAGCATCCAACACTCAGCCCAGCCATTAGCTTGGGGAATTCCTCTAACGTGACACTTTCTCCCTCTAGTAACCCACAAAGAAATTGGATAAAATAAATGTAGACATCCATATAATATTTACACACACACAAAAAGCAATCTGAGTTTTGTTTTAGAAAGCTCTGTTAACCAAAAAAGGGCTGTCTTGCTTCTAGGTTTTTCTGGTGTTCTTCCTGGAATGCTCTAGAAATCTATGCAGTGGAGAAGCTGTTCAGTGCTAACAGCAGAGGGCCAGGCTTCAGAAGCCAAACAAAACGGCCAGGGTACAAACTTCTGCCACTGAGAGAATTCTACAATACAGCCTTTTCTCATCTGAGTTGCTTTTAAACAAAATCCTACAGGATATTAAAACTAGCTCAGGCTGATTGCCTCCAGCCCAAAACAAAAATCTGAGAAATACTGATAGAAACATCTGTACAGCTAAAATCTTATATAGCTACAAAACTGCAACTTTATATGGAAGAAGACACAGATGACATTCATTTCTCTTCCCAGATGCCACCCCATCTTCCATTCATTTCTCTTTAGGCTAGGACACTGCAATATGCTTATTTTCTTGCTTGCTGTTCTATTACAAAATCAAGAATCAAAAAACTGTCTCCAGTTACTATTCTTCTCCTGCATCAATGAGATCTGAAAAAATCTCTCCTAATTTTTTGACGCTGTAAATTTGAAAACCAAAACAAAATTGACTGAGGTGAAGTCTTTATGAAGTGAAATGTGTATGTGAGATTTCCTGTTGAGACTTCAAGTTAGAAATGGAAAAGAGCTAAGGCTGGTTCCTGTCAAAAGCGAAACTTTCAAGCTATCTTACTTTCCAGCTGTTTGGGGTTGCAAAATAATAGCTAAGTACTGTAAATGAAGCAGGGAAAATTGCGTCTGTGGCCACATGCAACGCTTATAGAGAAATGCAAACACAAAGGGAAGAAATATCGGAAGTGTGTACAGGAAATGTTTGCTTAAAATAGTTTTCTACTTCTTCTTTGCTTGCAGAATTTGGTTATTGCTGTGTTCTGTATGTTTCCTCAAGCAGGAGGTCTCTGTGCGTTTACAGACTACACTGACCCCAGTGATCAGAAAGCCCAGCAGTGGGAAACAAGAGGACAGCGGTCCATGTGGATATCAGGGGAAATGGAGGACACACCTCTGCCCTATCTGCAGAGGAAAAAATAAAGTAATGGTCATTATTAGACAGCCACATGAAATACATCTTTCCGTTCTGTCAGCAGAAGCAAGGTAAGATCAGTCCCAAACCACTGACTCATTTTGTTCCTAATTGGCCATGTATTGCAATTTTTTTGGCTCCTTACAATTCCACTTAGTGCTTTGAAGGTTTTTAAACCCACAGGAAGCATCAACAGCTCAACATTGTTCTTATCCAAATCTGTGTATTTTGATGTCATGAAGTTCTTATTACTGTTTATGACTTTCTTTTCTTGTATTTAGATAAATGTTTGAAAATAAGAGTCTTATGTGAAAAAAATACTTTTTTCTTCTATGTTTTCTAGTTCTGCCTGGTCTGACCTGGATTAGCAATCAGCACCCTTCAACCATATTTTGCACAGAAAACATAGTGTTCCTGCACTTACTCTTGAATTTCCAAGACTTTTGCAATATACAGCCTCCAGAAACTTACTTCCAGCTCTTTCAGAACAGTTATAATAGACCCAGCCATGGAAACCCAGTCTAGTCAAGAACATTAGGACATTTGGAGGGATTGACTGATATTTTAAAGCATGTCCTTAAAATGAGTCCTGCAATTACTAAGCAAGAAATTTCAGGAGCTTTACAATGCAGGGGATCTGCATGTCCATAGGCAAGAACAGATGTACGGAGACATTATAGGGGAATAATCTGACCATGAAACTGAGTGTAATAACCTCGTTTACCTTGTTATCAAGGAAACCAAAAGTGCTATCAGCACTCCAGTACTCCTCACTATGTAAGGGACTTGGTGCTTCTTAATGTTAAAATGGGCTAAAATGCCACTAAGGCACTGATTCTCTGCATACCATCCTGGGAAAATGAAATTGCACTTTATTAAATACAAAATTATTCATAATTAGTTGGCAAAGCAAAGCACTTAGAAAGCAGTAAGCACGTGATCAATCTCTCTGCTGGATACATACTATGCAAGTGCTGCAGCGCCTGAAGCTACTAGGCCCTTGTGCCTGGTCAGCAGACATGAAGGACAGTCCTCCCTGAGTGAATGGCTCCTCCATTTCTCACTGCTTGCAGTGTGGCAGCCTTGCAGTACAGAGATGCCGCCAGCACAGAGTTCAGTGCTCAGAAGTCAGGCTCATTTCAGCTCTTTCTGTTCCCTGCTGTGGTGCCCTGACCTCCAGCACCACCCAGATGAGGGAGTGGACTGATTTCTTTTTCATGGCTGGAGTACTGAGGCCCAGTTAGGCGTGGGAGGTCTCTGACATGCATGTGTGATGGCACTTCAGAGAGCAGATCCCCTTGCCTTTAGCTGCCTCAACATGTACTATGGTCTTCCACAAATTTAAAATGAGTTTCCTAACAGTACAGCAAAATGCTGGGCATGGACAAGGACAGAACCCGTTTCTTTGGGAATATATTAAAATTACCATTGCCATGAAACCACCTCTTCCTTCCTGCGCCTCTTGTCCTGGCTGTTGCGTGCATTCAGGGAAAGACTTTGTGGGTCTTTTGGGATGCTGAGGCGTCAACCTTTTGACTCTAATTCCAGACAGGTTTCTTTGTCCAAACTGAGAATTTCAAACCATGAAGGCTGCCACAAGAAGTCTTTTCCTTCTTTCACCTTCAGCACCGTCCCTCCTTTCATGGTTGATCTTACTGTAGAAAAGGTATCCCACATCTGAACTTCTAGGCCTGTGTCCCCTTCCCTAGACCCGCTACCAGAGAGGGCTTTATTTTCAGACAAATGTAGGTTCAATGCTATTGTACCATGACAGTTGATGCAGCCTTTGCAAAATTTTTCCCAAGGAAGTATTCCTAATTAGCACTACTTAACTGCTATCTATCGTTTACACTAAACAAAAGAGGGACTATACCACAAAAGAAGATGCAGTAACATGGTCAGACACATTAATATGGCGGAACTACACAGCTCTGTGGCTATCTCTTGGCAATTGGGTGCTTAACTTCAAAACTCTAACAACTTTTTACGCACTTTTTGCTATAATGCATGCACACATTGAGGTTTCATCAGAATTAT
This sequence comes from Tragopan temminckii, assembly GCA_028571105.1. Lineage (NCBI taxonomy): Eukaryota > Metazoa > Chordata > Aves > Galliformes > Phasianidae > Tragopan > Tragopan temminckii. The sequence goes on along the minus strand of JAOWBP010004700.1, from coordinate 13,708,183 downwards.
ATTAGATTTTTATATCTTTCATCCATCAGAGTAGATGGAAGGAACTCTGACAGAAGCCTTGCTCTTGCCAATGAGCAGTATGACTTCTCAAGCCATCTCTGCTTTGAAAAAATCAGCTGTACTATCTGTACTATTCACTTATCATCCCAGTCAGAAAGGTTTTGATCAAGGGGATCTAATTTAATCACTTTCTTGTGTTGCCTTTCAATTCTAAACTTTGTGCTTCATTTTCGCTATTGCTATTACAGCAATACTAGGCTTCAGTAGAGATGCCACTTTCAACGAGGAGGGAGGATCCAACATTAAGAATTCATGCCTACACAGACATAAAAAGGGGTCCAGGAAGGAAATACTATCTCTCCATCAGCAGAAGAAACGTAGCACAGACACCAGCACAAAATCACACAGAAGATGTGTAGTAGAATAAGATTTGTATCCCCAGAGTTTCTCTAATCACTTTATTCCAAGACTACTCTTTTATTGCTTGTTCTCCATCTAGAATAAGTCTTCTTTTTCCCTCAAAAAAGTGCATTTGCTATGCGTGATTTAATAATGACTTTGTAAAACAGATTTGAACTGCTATCCTGTAAGAACCCCTTCCTCGCATGCTTTGGATTCTCATGTGCTTCTACCTATCACCTTTTATGTAACGTGTACAAACTTTTCAACATGATATGAAGAGCTCAGCTGAAGACTCTGCAGAAGCCTCTGCTGAGATCAGCCTGGCCCTGAGACACTGCTCTGATTAGTTTGATTGCCTAGAGGCCTCCATTAGCCTTAGGGGAGCAGGGCACAGCAGTGCTTTTCTTCCTCCCTAAATAGCAGTTTGATCTTGATAGAACCAAAATAATTAGGTTGGAAATAACTGTTAGTAAAAAAGAGCATGATTTTAATTTGGAAAAGCAAAAATAGGAAAGATCATTAAATGATATTTAATGCATTTGTTGGAAGAGATAAAATTCTCTCTCCTTTTTTTCATATAAACAGTCTTCAAAAGGAATGACTTTCCTCCCGCACAAGGAAGTATGTGTTTTTATTTGGATGGCTGTGGATAGCACAGTTGTGGATTGCACTCTATTTTGTGAAGCAAAAACAAAATCTGGTCTCTTGCCTTTTGAAAAGTATTTGCAAGTGGCACAAAATGTCATGAAGAGACTCATAAGATCCTAAAAACTTCACTTTGATGAACGGAATGTAAAAAGATTATTGAATCATGTCGGTACTGGCAGCGCTCATGGCTTTATCGGAGTCCCATTATACTTCATTTTTTTTCTGAAATCCCTGGTGCCAAATTGTGTAAAGATAAAGGTCACAGCTTTCATTACAAAGAAGAAATAAATTTCTCCCTAATTACTGTAGAGGGGAAGAAAGGAAGAAAACTTATCTCCAGCTGTTTTTAATGGTATCTAAAATGTAATTGAAAGACCTTGTAGCTTTGTATCTTCTTTTTAAGACAACTTGTCACTGTATTGAAAACTTTGTTCCTGATTTTAAACAGGCTGCGGTTAGCAATTCTGTTCCCCCTTAAAGCTTCAAGTGCATAAAGCCAACAGCAAAACAGAAGACTTTGGGAAAATATGCAGCTTTCCCCAGCAGGTGCCCTGAGAAGCTGCAATTCTTGTTTAAGAGTCATGTGGCGAAACATTGGAACAATATAACTTGATTTTGGGACACTACTCATGGGCTGATCTGGCTCAACATTTCTCCCTCCTGCAGAGTAAGCCAGGTGCACCAGGAAACACAAATCATGTGCAGGCTTCTCTGTGGGCTGAAGAGGTTGAGGACCACAGCATTGAAGTTGCTGCTTGTCATTCATGAGTCTCACCCACAGGATTCTCAAACTTGGGCTGTGTCCGGAGTCAGGAAATGCAGCTTGGTTACCTTCTGCATCCCATTTACCACAGGCAGAAGTAAGTACTCCAGTGCACCTTGCATTTGGCTTCCCCTTCATCTTTCCCAGAGGAGCATACAGAAACCATTACTATATCCTTTTGGAGAACACTTCTTACCTTTAACTCTTACACTGGCAGCGTCAGGGCTCTTTTGAGTGAGCCATGCTAGCTTTGCCAGCTCAAAATCCTCATTGTTCACACCCAGCAGCCTTTTCACTTTGATGAAGTTCAGATATTAGGAAGTTACACCATTGCTCATACGCGTGTGCTGCCCACATTGCAAGAAGTTGCAAAACACAATTGCACTGTTCACGTGTGAACACTGCAAGTGGGGTTCTGATCTCACATGTTGTTTGTGCGCTCTTCTGCTCATTTTTTCTGAGATCTATAGCACCGGGGAATACGATACCACGAGTCTGTAATTTTCGGACTTTAAACACAGTATTTCCTTGGGTTGGTGACCAAACTGATTTTTATGACATGTCATTTCAGCAAGGACATTGCTTTATTTTGCAGAAGGGTTTCCCATAGATAATGGTTGTTAGTTGGCTGAGTTGGAATCTGACAGGATTAAGGAAATCTAAACTGACAGCTGGTTTTGTGCAAGGAAGCATAATGTGGCTGTTGTTACAAGAGGCAATGTGGGATGTTTGTGCTCAAATGCATGACAAGAGGGTTTGCTCTTAGCTATATCTGTAAGTGCAGCTTAGCAGTTAGAGCAGCACATCAGGGATAAATGCCTGATGGAGCAAACTGCATGTGACTTTTCGATTGTATATGGTTTGCAGTTATAAATATGATTACATTCTTACTTTCATTATAGTTGTCAGGAACAGATGTTTGAATTCTGGTCAAAATATGAAGGAGTCATACTGCAAACCATGTTAGAGAAGCCAGGTCAGCAAATATGATAGTCCATAGCAGAGGACCAGATTACCTCCCCAGTTAACAATCAAGCTTGTATGTAGGTCGTCACAGCTGATACAGAAGTGTGTTGCATAGGAAACAGCACCATGGATGCTCGCGTTTCATACCACAGCTCCTAGGTTTTATTTTCTGATCAAACTTCCCAGCAACTGATGCAAGTGAGGCATAGGATTTTAAAAACTATTTGGCATGTTTGGCACACCTTTTACACTACTGCAGCTCTGAATGCTCCAAAGTAATATTTCATTTCCCTTAGCATGGATGAGGACGGATCTGAAACCAGGATTTACAAAGCATTCAGTACAATGCAGTGACATTTTGGTGAGACATTCTTGCCTGGGACAGATGTTTAACAGTATTGGCTAATGTAAAAATGGAAGAAGGGTTAGGAGGAGATGAAAGTAGAGGGACAAGTGATTTGGCATAAAACACTGTGCTGTAGACCAGGATAGAGGGCAGAGGCAGCAGCAGGTACCCCTCTGTCCATGAGTGCTTTGAAGCTGCAGTGTACCTTACACCTGTTCATGCAGGTGGAGGACACAGCTACACGACTGGGTAAGCAAGTCTGAAGAAAGGCATCCAGAGCAATCAAGGCAGAGTGAAGCTCATGCAAGCTTTCAGAGTGCAACATGGGCTTCTGCAGATTCCTGACCCCAGGGCAGACTGCACTCAAAATGAAGTCATTCCTGAACATGGAGAGTCCAGCACACTATGCTGGGCTTGTTCAAAAGAAAGACTGAAAGCCGCTGCCTTGAAATCTGAGATTGCTGTTCTCATGCAAATGATACAGAGAATCTCCAGTTCCAATCAGAAAGAACCCAATGTACCCCCATAAAAACAAGTCTGATCTGCCCACAGATCTGCCATCCTGTGAGACAATCTCAGGTCATCTGCATTCTACGTGCAGGGGAAGCACTTCCTTCCAGGAGGGGAAGGTAGGGAAGTGCCTCCCACTTTGTCCTGCAGACTCCCTCAGCCACGTCCTGTAGCAAGATCCTGTCTGTGGATGCTAGAGACACTTTGACTGTGGGGTTTTGGCTTTATGCTGCTGTTTGGGACAGAAATATATTTCTGATTACTTTCACTCCAGATAACATGAATCTAAGAGTAAAGAATATTGGAATAATCAAGGAAAATAAATCCAAAAACTAAGAGGAAAAGCTGTTTGATACAGCATTTCAATAATATGCAGACCCTTCATAGCCATTTTTTCTTCCTTAGCAGTTCATGGACCCTTAGTTACAATGCAGTATATTTCTTGGATTGACCTTACTGGAAAAGAAGTCCTGGTCTCTTTCTGTTGAAATATTCTCCTTCCAAACTGCAGCTCTTCTATGGAAAAACAACTTATTCACCACAATTAAGTCAGCATTTGACCACAATTAATACAGCTATTTTACACACACACATAAACACAAAGCCAGTTCACTTGTTGGTTTTTTTTTGTTGTTGTTCATTTGTTTTTTGTTTTTGTTTTTGTTTTTGTTTTTGTTTGTACTAATTTTGATGGTAAAACATGCATGGATTCATAGTGCATTAACACATTCTCTCTTCACTGAACTGAGGGACAAAACAGCAGATCTCTGACCTTAATGTTCAACTCTTACTGCAGAAAATGTGCTATGAGCTTATTTAAAGATACAATTACTGAATGAATGTAACAAAACTTGTTATTTTCAAAAAAAATCCTACTTTGACAACTAAGTCTTCTGTGAAGTATTTTTGACCACGGGTAGTGAAAATTGTAGATCTGTTTCTTGTTTCATAATGAAGCCAAGAGAGCATCCACATCTGCCACAAATGTAAACAAGTGCCAGGAATTCATATAGGAGCTGGAAGGAGCCATCATCTAATTTTATTTCCTTAATAAACAAGCTGTGTGAGAACAGAGAGATCCATTTAGGGAGGGCAGCCTTTCTCTACTGCATGGGCCTGACAGAACACATTTTAATGAGAAAATGCCAGTTCACTGGAACTGATTAATTCCAGATGTTTTCTTGCTTCCTGCTCATCGTGTTCACCTTCAGGGGCTCCCATTCAGCCTTCAGCTGGGAACAGAGATGCAGATGGGGCTCACATGGCATCCACTGCCCCACGCCGGGCACCACAGTAGGCCACAGGCTCCAGCAGACACAAGTTGTTGAGCAGCTCCAGCCATGCTGAGGTTGTCTCCACCCATTCCTGGCTGATACAGACATTTTGGAGTCTGCTTGCTTTCCTGCTGCATCTCATTATATGCTGACTAGGCACATACTTCTGATTTTACAAACATCCCCTGCTTTACATTTTCTTCAGTTTCACCTTTGAATTTGTCTCTTCACTTGATTAAGGATCCCACTGCAATGAAATGTTTTCTCGAACTGCTGTCAATTATAGATCAGGATCAAGTTCTTTCTCTCTTTTGTCTCCAGTATGCAGAAACCGTATAAGATTTTCTAAGGTTATATTGCTGGATCTATGAAATCTTTGAATAATGTCACTCTTCAGTAATTTAGGCATGTTAAATACGGAAGAAGCAGATTTTTGTCAGATTAGCTAATTTAAGCTTTGAAGCAAAAATCAAAATCAGCCAGAAATAGTTTAGCAAGAACTTGAAATTTAATAGGTTTGTGTATCCAAAGGACTATCTTATAACATTAGATCATTCAGTACAAAGGTGCTCCTTACATGCTGCAAACAGCTTTCTAGAACATTGTTACAGTTGTATGTCTTTTAAATGAATGTAAAATTCATTGACTCAGGTGTGATTGTATGCCTCTGATCTGTGCATGGCATAATTAAATGAAGTGAAACGATCTCACCACAAAAGTGTAGAGAGCACAAAAAGAAGAGACTGTCAATGAGCAGTAAGAAGGTAGTGGGAAGGAAGACGAGAGCATTAGCATTGAATTTTTGACAAATTTAAGTAGAAAATTTGAAGTAGAATGGTGCTACTGAAGATTCTCAGTGCCATTAAAAAGTTTAGGATAATTGGAGGATCAATCCTGTAGCTCTCTTATTCCTTCAGAAACATGAATAGAGTGGTTTCCCAAAGGTGTTATCGTTACATTATTTTGTAACCTACTGTATGACCCCAAAAAAGTCACCACATATTTCTGTTTCCATTGTCCAGCAAAATTTTGGAGGCACACCATGCAGAGTCTGCCACTATTTGTGTAAGACCAATTGATGCCCCTGGACACTCTTCAATACATATGTAACATTAATCCCTCCTCAGTTCCCATAAACTACAAAATAGCTTCTGAACAGAGAGAAGCCACATTCTCTCCTGCTATGATGTGGCAGATCTCTTGTATTCAGTGCTTCAGCTCTTCACCTAGGGTGCTAGGGGGCTGTTGATTGCTTCCCCCAAAAAGCAGAATTCCCATCAAGACCAACCCCACCACCTCCAGCCAGGGAAGCATCCCACGCCCTGCTTGGAGCTCAGGCTGAGATAACACTAGGAGGCCCTGACCTCTTGTGGTCAATAAAGATTCCATGCCACTGTTCCAGGAAAATAAATAAATAAATAAATAAATAAATAAAAGGAGGAAAAGGATAAGGGTAAGTCAACTCCAGTGCATTTCTGTCTGAATTCTCATTGCCTGCCTAATATCTTCCTCCTTTCCCAGGGGAAAGAATATTAAAACCGTTTTGTGTCTCTCTCATGGGCCTCCAGCAGTTTATGTGATTGTATTTTCATGCATGGTGTCAACAATAGAAGATATCTGGTAAATTTCCCTGAGACTGAAATACTCCAGGGTCAGGATTATTTCAGACACGTGACTTGTAAGAAGTCATCCTGTGAGAAGTATCCCTTTCCTGTTGTACCGAGTTTTGCCAGAATTTAAGAGGCTGGCTGACATTTTCCATGCTACTGGCCTACCTCATCCTGCACCCATTTTACTCCGTAAAGTCTCACTTTGAGAAAAACTAACCATTTGAGAGTGTTCAAAAAGAATTGTGCTGTGCCTGAAATGTTCCATGGGATGTCTCAAACTTTCCCACATAAGAAGAGCAAGATATGAAATTTTGCTGGAATAAGGCAGCAGTGACTTGCATGAAGGCATTGTATAGAGAGTTGTGTTACTTTTTGATAAAGCTATGGACTTATCACACCAGTTCTTTGTAAATGCTTGATAGTTTGTGGCATGTCTCAGCACTTTTTCTGTTGACAATTCTCCCACTGTGCATGGTCTAGCCTCAGGCTCTGCAGCTTTTTCTTGTGCTCTTAACTCTGGCTTCCCTGGGTAGCATCAAATCACCAAGTCCTATCTTGGAAGCTGAGTGATGAAACAGATGGCTGGAAACAGAAACTGGTTAGGTGAGGAAAAAAGGATGAAGATCAGTAAAGAGCAACCACTCAGGAGAGAAGCTGGGAAGAGAATGGCATGAGGTCCTCTCCCTTCACAGTCCACAGCTGAAGCTGGAATAAAAGCTCCCCACATTCCCACAGCTCATGGTCAGCAAATGTCTGTGGCAGTCCTGTGCAGAACATCTGTGGTCAATGCCCCTCCTCCTGAGCCTGATCTTTACCCAGCAGTTGAGGGCAAAAGATTGGCCCTAGAGATTTGGGCTGACCAATGTACAGTCAACTGAAATATTCTGTATACTGCCAAAAGTCCCTGGCATTGAAGAGGGGAGTAATAAGCAGTACTGCTGACCACTACTGCAACAGGTGATGTGGAAGAGAACTGGCAAAGGAATCAATGTTATCTACTTTGGCAGAATGGGATTGTAATGCAATGCTGAATGACGGTATGTCTGTTCTTTTTGTTTCTGTCTTTTTTTCTTTTTTTTTTCCAGTTTGCTTTCCCAGAACCCTGGGAAGTTATAGCAAGATATATTCTGGGGTGCATTAAAAAGAGCGTGGCCAGCAGGTCGAGGGAGGTGATCCTCCCCCTCTACACTGCCCTGGTAAGGCC
>JAOWBP010004700.1:13688246-13700360 GCA_028571105.1 Tragopan temminckii | reverse complement strand
ATGTAGGGAACCTGCTTTGGCAGGGGGGTTGGACTCGATGATCTCTGAGGTCCCTTCCAACCCCTACAATTCTGTAAAAAAAAAAAAAAAATTCTGTAAAAAAAGATCTACATTAAAAGAGCAGAAAGTAAACTACCCAAACACTGAGATATCCAAACATACTAGGAGAACTTAATTCCTTTAATCACCAAATCCCACCTCAGTACAAGATAAAGTCTTCAATAATTGACAAGACAGAATTTTCCCACAGTACACCTGCCCAACAGCACTCACTCTGAGGTCACTTTTGAGACTAGGATTTTGTAAAATAACTCAAAACTGAGCCTCAAGAGTAGAGATCAATATTAATTTCACCTTGAATTCTGCACCTGCAACTTTCTTCCTCTTAAGACATTCATAAAAGATAAATTATTTGTGCAAGTTCAGAAAAGCTATGAAGGTAGAAAACAACAATATCTTTGTACTCTTTTTGAGAGTGGTGATCCAGGAAAGATATCAGTTCAGCTTTATTTCTACTGAAATATATTACAGATTTGAGATTAATGAAGAATAACACGTGATAAGATTTCAGTTGAGATAAATAAAGGAAAGCACAGCTTGCCCTGACCTCTCTTAGCATGAATGGTTCTGTATCTGTCTGAGCAGTTCTTTTTATGTGGTAGAGGGAGTGAACCACCCAAAATATGCACGAGATATATGTAGTGAGTTCAGAGTGAAGAAAAAGGCAGTGTAAGGAAAACTGTCCATACACAAAGATCAAAGTTAACATATTGGACGAAAGAATAAAGGAAATGATTCCTATCTTCTGTTCAGCCAAGCCAATAGATTCAAGTGCACTATTGTGTCAGTAGTGTTTGAGTTGAAAGACTTTATTATTCAGAAGTTAATGCTCTACAGCAGTAGATACTGGTACAATGAGTCGTGCTGCTTTCCAAAGTCTACGTACTACAAAACTTCTGTAAGTTACTTGTATTCTTAAATTATCCTCCAGGGATCTAAGTAAAGCACATAAATTCAAACCAGACCATAACCTAGCTTACAAAAAAAAATGTTTTTAGAATAAAGTAAGCACCTTCCTCTGTGGTAGTGGTGTGCAGTCTGCATGAGTGTTCAAGCAATGCAGTGTGCAATGTATGGTCAAGTAGCACCTCATGAAAGGCAAACACTAAAACATCATGAGGAATTGACTGATATTTGCCCCAAAACTGACAGTCAGCATGGATTTTCCTTTTGGAAAGGTTCTTACATTTAGAAAAGTCTTAGGAAAACACAGAAGATTTAGAAAGGTTTTAGAAGGCCATCACAAGTGGTGTTTGCCACAGGTCCACTTTGGAACCAGTGCTCTTCGACATCTTTATCAAAGACACAGACAGTGGGACTGAGTGTACCCTCAAGAAGTTTGCTGATGACACCACAGTGAGTGATGCAGTGGACACATTTGAAAATGGGGCATTTGAGAATCTAATGAGTTTTAATAAGGCCAAGTGCAAGGCATTGCATGTGGGCTGAGGCAATCCCAGACACGAATACAGACTGGGAGAAGAACTTATTGAGAGCAGCCCTGCAGAGAAGAACTTGAGTGTCTTGATGGATGAACGCTGGATTGGAGCTACCAATGTGCTTGCAGCCTGGAAGGCCAACGATATCCTGGGCAAAAGAGGGTGGCCAGAATGGAGAGGGAGATGATTGTCCTTCTCTTCTCTGCCCTTGTGAGGTTCCATTTGGAGTACTGGGCCCCAGCACAGGAACAATGCAGAGCTGTTGGAGCTCATCCAGAGGAGGACCCTGAAGATAATCAAAGGGCTGGAGCACCTCTCCTATGAAGAAAGGCTGACGGAGTTGGGCTTGTTTAGCTTGGAGAAGAGAATGCTCTGGGGTGACCTCATTGTGGACTTCTAGTACTTGAAGCAGAAAGGACTAACATTTTACATAGCCTGATAATGATAGGACAAGGGGAAATGGCTTTAAACTAAAAGAGGGGAGATTTATGTTAGGTGTTAGGAAGGTATGTTTTACTCACTGGGTGGTGAGGTACTGGCACAGGCTGCCATATGAGGTTGTGGACGTTCCATCCCTGGAGATATTCAAGGCCAAGTTAAATGGAGTCCTGGGCAGACTGATCAATAGGTTGGCAATCCTGCCTATGGCAGAGAGGTTGGAACTAGATGATCTTTAAGTTTCCTCTAACCTAAGCTATTCTGTGGTTCTGTGAAATGCGGATATGTATTCATTTTGTTATAGGCATAAATGAATATCCTGAGGATTTTGTTTTCCTGGTTCTGATTACAGAACAGAAGATCTAGTTGTTCTGTAGGGCTTATAAGAACTTCTCTACTTACTTAAGTCCAGTTACCACGTTTGTACATACAAATATATACACAGTTAACCGACAACTTGCACTTCTCACAGATTTAGTTAGCAGACGTTCACACAAAGTCATAACCTATTTGGTGCTGTCATAAAAATTTTGATACGTCCTGCATGAATTCCTGCCTTCTGTTTTGAAAATGTAGCCTATGCTGTCCTTCAAGTACAGTAATTAAACTCTAAATAAGGAAGCAGAATTGAGGCATTAACATTATTTAAATCATAAGGAGGGGCTGAACATAGGGAGAAGTCTTTCTAATATTTTACTCCATATGGATAACTTTTTGTGTCAGTTGAGGGCTTTGTGTGACATAATTCCCAGCAATGAAATACCCCTGAGAGAAAGTTATAATTAATCATCAACTTTCGTGTTACCACCCAGAAAGTTTTTTATTTTTTCATGATGAGGAACTTAAGGGACAGAAAATACAGCTTGAAAAGACAATGTCCAGACAAAAGCCTTAATTTGGCTTTTGAATTTGCTCATGCTTCAAAAATTATTCTGAACATCTGGCTTCTTTGTTAATCAGAGAGAGCATGTTGAGCACGTTTTATTCCCTTGACTTTTGGGTAAGAAAAAATGAATGTATTGTAGTCTGCCATATGATGAGAATCCACTGTAACAGTAACTACTTGCAGGAGCTGAATATGACATCATGCTACTCGTGATATGTCTCTCTGTGTACACGTGTGATTACAATAGCAATTATTTTACTGAAGGATTTGAAACCACACTTAGGAACCCCAGTATCATGGCTAGCCAGGAATGCAGCACTTGCTTAGCACTGCGACGGCCAACTTAACCCAGCCAAGAACTTACAGGTAGACAGAGTGTGTTACTCTGAATTAGGCCCACACAAATTGCAAGTTCTTTTCTTTAGCGATGATCAGAAGAGCCTAAACATCAGAGGTGATCAAGATTTTACTTCCTAAATAGTCAGCTTCTGCTCCACTCCTATCTGGGTAGTCATCCCCAGTTGAACTTCCATTGATTTCCGTATATATATATTATGGTGCAGAAACGAATTTGAAGTTTCATGGAGACTTTAAGTCAACTACCCAGGAAACAACTGATCTCATGATATGCAGAGAGATCAGAGGCTTCCCTCCATTCCATTAGTATACTTCAGAGATGTTGCCATCATCACTTCTGCAATCATGGCCACAGGCAAGAAGGAGTCAGGAACTCCTAAAATGATGGAAGATTACAATAGATGGAACAAAGTCAGGCCTTTTTGCATCACATTTTCAGCTTAGCATCACATCAGGGAGCTGCTAGGAAGACCATTGAGATTAGGGTCACTAAAGCTAAGAAAGCAAACCATGATGAAAAGATGCTAACTGCATCAAAAGGTTGATAAGGATTTGGCAGCTTGGGTTTTAAGGAGTTTTATTAATTATGTATTAAAATGCAATAACATGGGACATTAACTAATTAAAATAGTAGGAACTGGATTTCACTTAAAAGATCTATCGCTCATTACTCTCCCACAATCTAATTAACTTATAATAACAAGTTCAAGAATAAGATAGCTAGTGTAAAATGGAGCCTAAAATGTTTTATGGACTATAATTTCAGAAACATATCTATTTTATTAGCAGCAAAGCTTCACAGCTCTATAGGAAAAAGACTTCACAGACTGATTCTGTGTCATGCAAACAAAAGCGGTACTCCAGCAGACTTGTAGGATATTGCCAAGCAGTGCTTGAGGGGTAGGAAATGCTGGGACCACCACTCCTCTCTCATTAGTGGTGAATAAGAGATCTTTAACAATTACCCACATCAGACAGTCTTTTACTGAGGAGGAGAAAGAAAACATCATCCTCCTTTCAAAACACTGCCAGTTTCTTTTGACTTCCTGTATAATCTGGGATTTAAAATGATCTGAGATAGAAGTCTAAAGAGCTTTATTGTATTACAGATCTGAAAGTATGCATATGTGATCAGATATATGAACTCAGTGCCAGAAATGATTGAGATCTGTCAGTCACCACTGATAGCTAAACTGTGAGTAACAACAATGGTTGTGCTCCTGTGAGCTGCACTGATAGCACAGCTGTCATTCCCCATTATTAGGCACTGTTTTCGGTTAAATTGCCAGTTTTAACCATTTGGGCTGTGGTTGCCTGTACCAAATATTTTCTGCTTTGCCCACATTTAAATATAAATGTAAATTTAAATATAAATATAAATTTTAAAATGGCAGATACTGTCAGGATGAGGGGAAATGGTTTTAAACTGGAAGAGGGTAGATTTAGACCAGGAAGAAATTCTTTACTGTGAGGGTAGTGAGACACTGGAACAGGTTGTTCAGTGAGGTTGTGGATGCCCCCTCCCTGGAGGTGTTAAGGGCCAGGCTGGATGGGGCTTTGAGCAACCTGGTCTAGAGGGAGGTGTGCCTGTCTATAGCAGGGGGATTGGAAATAGATGGTCTTAAAGGTCCCTTCCAACCCAAACTATTCCATGATTCTGTGATTCAGTGTGCCTTGTAGACATTCCCTAAATCCTCCAGCTCTTCAAAGCAGTGACTTGAAATCTGGCAGTGGGGATCTCTGGGCTTGTCCCTCGAACCTGAACACCTTGCCCTGGATGTCCCTGCTTGAGCAGAGAGCTGGACCAGATGGATTCCACTGGTCCTGGCCAACCTCAGCCACTCTGAGAGGCTGTGAGAGGCCTTCAAATGCTTTGTCAGTGGTTGTACCTCTGAAAATGCAGGTACACACATAACAGGCACTGGGGCTTTCTCTCAGTGCCTTTTGTCCCTCTGACTTGGAGCAGTCCTTGTCTGCAGGCAGCTCCAACAGGGCTTTGTGTAGATGTACAGCTGAGAATGGAACGGATCCATGGGGACAGAGAAGGTGTTTTTCAATAGTCCCACCTACCTGCTGTTGAGGACACTGTGGCACTCAGATTTAAAATAAGTTTACTGTGCTCACAGTGCTCAGCCACTAACACAGGGAGAAGCAGAGAAGGGTGGAGAAAGAATGAGGAGGGAGGGGGAAAGAAGAAATTCTGGAGTACGGCTGGCACTCTCTGAAAAACATTGCAGATCATGCAAAGTTCTGCTGGTTGGGTTGGCATCTCTTCCACTCTATTTCTTCCTGATTTTTCTTTACCTTTTAGATGTCCAATTTCACAAATTTTATAGTCTTTTCTGTGCAATTATGTTTTCGTATACATGCTCAAGCACATGCAGCCACATGGATGACCTGCCTTGCTTTCTCTGTTTCTGTCATCTATGTAAAGTTGTCAGGGAAGTTCATATATCACTTAGTCAGTGCACAGACTGTGGAGCTTGAAACTGACTAGGGGAAGGAAGGAATTTCTTCTGCCAAGATACCTGGGTTTGCCTAGCTGACTCTGAAGCAAGCTGACTCTCCAAAAACACACTAAAAGAGCCACTGATACAAACAGAGGCTACAGTGTCCCTCTGTGCCAAATGTGTTAGTAAGGCTCGGGGGCAAGTTGAGCTGTATGAATTACGGCACTTCCTCACAGCTCTTGGCACTTCCGCAATGCTCTTTTCATTACCCCACCCACAGCCTCCCAAATGCTGATGACAGCCCAACGGCGCAGCAAGGGCTACTGTGATCGCGGGCAGCCTCTCAAAATGTACAACAAAGAGAATACACTCCATGCAGCCAAGGGCTAGCCCTGGTTTCCACAAGCCCACGGATAAACCATTTACAATTGTTTGTTCCCCTGTTGTAAGCACCAGCTGAACGGTTCTGCAGTTGACCTGGGTGGATCTCAGTAGACCTGAGCAACTTCCTCCGGTCATCTGTGCAAACAAAAGGCCTCTGTAAATCAATGTACAGTGGAGAGCTGACACTGCAGTGCACTGGCTCACTGCTATTAAGAAATTAGTGAAAAAATGTGGCCAGCAGGGAACTGCAGGGATGTCTGGGGCAACAAAACAGAAGTTCACTTTTATCCATACAAAAGCTCTTTTAATGTTCACGAGGAATCTCCACTTCCACGTTCTCTTCCGAGCAAAAGCGTGATTAGTGGAGTTGGATCCATCAATATAGGTGTAATTAAATATACTTACTAGTGATCTCTAAACTCTGGCATTTAGAATTATTCTGAAAATGAAGACTTTGCCTTAATGAATATAGAATGTAGCAAAATTTTAAATGGCACATATATTACTCGGGTAAACTGAGGAAAACAAAATTACTTTGGAGTACTTCAATTGAGATTCAGCACTAAATTTCACTCTTCCGTTTTGTTTCCAAATAATAAAATTAGATGAGTTGTTGAACACTGGTGAATGAGTATGAGATCAGACAAGAAAGGACACCATTGCATTTGTAGTCTTGTAAAAGCTCTGGCTGAGTGGTTAGGTTTTAGTCCATCAAGGAGGTTTGTGTTATTCACAATGGCAACTCAGAAGCTTAATCTATTTTTATATGGTCATATTTCAAACTCCACTCTGCTTTTAAATCAAAGCAGAGACTAACCTATTTCCGGACATTTCTCTGATTAGTTTCTCAGCAACAACATCCAACTGTATTAACACAGCTGTCAGAAGGGGGCTGCTTAATAAAATGTAGCCTTTGTGGAGAAGGAAGAAAAGAAAATTTTATTAGTTTGTTGACCAGGCCACTGCAATAGATTGAGTCTGCTTCTCTGGTTTGTATCATTGCTCAGATCCAAATCTTGTCACTGTACGATTTGTCTAGTTTAATTTCTCTAAAATGAGTATCTGAAGAGATTATATATTAAACTGGAAGCATACATGAAAGATTTTATTAAACTGCGTTCCTGCCTTATCTAAAACAGACATAGTACTGTAAAACAAAAAAAGGGTTTATTAAGACTCTAAAGATGTCTTCGTCCATCTGCATAAATTGGCAGGTTGCATGAAAACCTTTTTGTTATTTATAAATAGAGCTGTGCCCCAAAATAAAACTGTGCATCCAAACTGCCTCTAATTTAAGAAAGGTTAAAATCCTGGGTCTTGATATCCATCTTGCAGCTAAAGCCTGTCATCATTATCAGAGGTTTCACTGTGTGTTTCCTCTGGTTCTTGTTTCAGTTTGTTGCTTTTTTTACAAGCCAGCCTTCAGTTAACCCTAACTCTTTCAGTCAGCATCTGGCATGTGCTACATCAGATAAATGTAGACATCCTTATAAGTCTATGAAGTGTGTACGTTCAAAGATCCCCAAGACCATACAGTTAGCCTATATCTCCTCTGCTCAGATTGACCCTACATTGTTTTTTGCTTATAAAATACCATATATTCGCCATCAAACCTAATTGTTTTCAGCAATTACCTTGTAAAACTAGAGCAAGCTGGAATCACTTTATTTTGGCTCTTATTTGGGCCTCCTTCAGAACACCACAAAGATCCTCTCTAAAATCACCATCTGTGGGACAAAAGCCCTCTGGGTAAACACTGCACCTTAGGTATGTGAGATACACATTCAGACCAGAGATCTGTTACCTCTGGCAAGTCCCGAAGCAGCAGCTCAAGGCAAAATAAGTCTGCACAAAGATGTAACCAAAGCTATAACCAAAACCTGCAGGGTTCAGCAGGCATGGCTGAATGCAGACTGTATTGCACAGCAAGGATGCTAAAAGGCTGCACACAGGTCCCCACACATCCAGCCTGCAGTGCTCCGGTCACCTTCCTGGACAAGTTCTTCTCACAGTGCAGCTCCAGCTACTCAACACCAGAAAGACTTAGGCCATTTCTGTGCAGAGTCCTCAAAACAGGGAATTAGGAGCCCAGCGCAGGGCCAAAGGTAGGAAGTTTTCAGAATTTAAAACATTAGAAGTGGTGCAGTCCAGTTCAGACAGAATTTTCTAAAGTTGCAGCTGAAATTTGAGGGCACATATATGCACTGTCCTTGTCAAGGACTGGTGACTCGTGACCCTCTGGTAACTAAACCATAGTCACAGAGCAGAGTATAACGTTACACCATTTAAACACCAGTTAGCTGTCTTCTGCAGAAAAAAAAAAAAAAAAGGGAAGCTGTCTTAACAACTGATATTTAACAGCTGGCAGTGGGCAGGCAACATGACCTACAGTAATGGCTGGAGATGCCTTCATTTAAATCAAACCAACACAGGCAATCCTTACCCTGAGGAACTGCCTCTGTTAATGACCTGATCCATTAAGTTTGTGATGCTGTTCACACACATCAAGAGTCTCTGCTGGTGGGAATGGAGTGGCTCTGTCACATTTCCTCAAGACTAGGGCAACACATGAGCTTCTTCTAGCATGTAGTGCCAGCCACAAAGAGAAGTTACCTGGTTTGGATAAAATATAAGGCTGTTATCACCGCTATGCTTAGGAAATGTTCTGTGCTTTACAGGGATTGTTGTTTTCTTAAGTGAAATCAGGAAATGGCTGAGAACCTCACATCTGTGCCTTACTTCTTCTCCAAACTACACCAAAATCAAAATGAACATCAGTTATGGTTACACAGGCTTTTTAACAGCCTGCTCCGTGGACTTAGCTAGTCTGATGAGAAACTATTCAGCTTCACAAAAGCAAGTCATTAATGCTTTCTGGAAGGCTTTTCTAATTAATGCTTGGCTTACATTATTTCTTTGTGGTCTATGCAAGCTTGCTAGAAAATTAGGGACAGATGTGCTCCTTAAAAAAGACATTACATTCTTTCAATCTGATTTTAATGCTTCATGATTAAAATAAAGACAGGCGACAGGCCTTTTGTACCTCAGGACACAGCACCTTAGGCCTTGCATGACTGAAGGCTTTAAAAGACTTCCCCATCACCAAGTCATCAGGCCTTTACTCATTCCCTTCTTCCTCAGCTCAGCTGCTATTCATGCTCTCTTTTACAAACTGTTTCCCAGCTGTTGTCTCCACCCTCCTTCCACTTTTACAACAGAATTCACCAGTGTGTTTGTGCAACATTTTGAAGACTTTGGTCTTTTTATAAAGCTGCTCTGCACTTAGGTAACTTGATCAACTCGTAGTACCTCTTACTCCCAGTTCCTAAAATTGTCTTGCCTCGCCTGATCTTTCTGTCTCAGTTCTCTCTCCCTCCAACCTTATTTTCAATTTTTATCTCCTACAGGAGATACTTTGTTGGCATCTTAACCTGGACATGGCTAAATCCTAGTGCCCTACAGTGTCACCAATGGGTGGAGCTGTGAGAGATGGCAAAATATCTTCTTTCACTCACAAAAGTAAATACTTACCTGCCAACTTATAATGCTTTCCACTATATTCACCACACCCTTAGACAGCCTCTTCTAATATCTGACCATGATAACATTTGGTTTTCCAATACCACCATAATTTTTCTGCTGCAACAAAGGTGACTTTTTTTGAAAGGTAAAGTGATTTCTTCCTGTTAGCATGGGATTTAAGTTAAAACTATCTTCTTTGCAATCCATTTCTACCTAGTGGAAGTGTGTTGCCATGAGCTCCTTTTCTTCCTCTTCACTCTTCTCTTTGTTTTAAACTAAGCAAACATAGCTCTGCTCATGGCAAGTTGTTTTTCAAACCTGCTGTCATTCTGTTCTTTCTCTGGTCTTCTGCAAATGTCTTTGCATCTGGGAAAAAAAAAAAAAAAAAAAAAAAAAGAACCTCCCAAAGAGTCATCTCAGGCCTGAATAGAGCAGAGTCATTATCTAGTCTTATAACTGGCTTTCCTGGTTTTATTTCTCTCAGCTCATCTCTCATTTCATACTAACCTTACTAATACTGTATCTCATCATTCTGGCCCAAGTCTGTTCCTGACAAATCCAAAAGTTACAAGACTACAGGAGATGGATTCTTATGTCTGTGACAAGAGGATGTGAAAATATGCACTATTTTCTTTGTTCTGCAGACCTTTCTCATGAAAAGACTGAAGTTTTCCAAGGTTATCACAAGGCTATATTTATGCTTGCAGCCTATAAATCTGATTGTTCTCAATTCTCATTACTGTGAGTGCAAAACAAAACAAACCTCATGGGACACAATTTTCCCCTCCTCTCCCTCCAGCATTATTCAGAAATGATATTGCCTGAAGGGAAGTATTAAATCACTGCCTGTTATGGGTTCCCTCGTATACGATTAGCAGTTCCCAACTCTAGTGCTGCTCCTTGAATCTTGCCTTCCTTCTATCGTCAATTAAACAACTGACAGTTCTAATTATTATACTCATAGGCAAGGACCTAATTAACCTAATCAGCCTGCCATGGAGCTGACAGGTACGCTTTTCTGTCACAGTTAGGTCAAAACATGTAATCTGCAATGAATAGGAGCTCTTTTTCAGCTGTTCTGGCAGTGGTTCAGCACATCTATGCCTCTCCTCAGGCCACTGAATTGTGTGACCTTGCAGTTCACGATGAAGAGTGATAATTACAAAGCGTATGTCAAAAAGCTAGTCTTCTCTGACCTAGTTTCCAGAAACAACACGATGGATGAATGCCAGTGAAGCAGCAGCCTGTGTTATCAAACAATAAAAGGACCCTCCAGTGAAAGGGCCAAAGCAGATGGACACACCATTTCAGTACTACTCAAAAATTGACAATCCTCAGCAGATAACAGCATGAAGAGCTTTGTTTTTCAGGGTGTGACTATGAGGCCCAAGGTGATACCATCAGAGACATATTAGCAAGTATTTGTGAGTATCTGTGCCTGCGCTCTCCTGACCACCCTGGCCACTTTCTGGCCACTTCTACAGGAAGATACCTTTTCCACATGCAGTGGCTGCTGTGTGTTGTTAGAAATGGATAATTGCCACGTACCTGATGAATCTTTTTAGCTGTGCTGTTATCACAAGATCAGGGACAGAGATAATGCCTGGAGGAAGCTATGATAAATGGTTCGTGTCTGTTTCTCTCTCCAACCCTCTTTGAAGCTGGAGATGCTGCATGCCAGAATGGGAAGCCCAGAGTGATTCTTTATTAACTTGCTGGACTAAAAATAAAAACACCATACTACACATCCTGACAAAGCGTAATGAATAACAGCTGATCTAAAATTAACTCAGCTAAGCAGTTACCTATAAATCAAAATATATAAAAATCCATTTATATAAATAGTTTATTTAATGCCTGCTATTTTTGCAGTCACTTGATTTGTGTGAGTACTTTATTTCCATATTTCTAAAACAACTTCAATACAGTAAAAAAAAGTTCAGCTTGAATCAAACTTGGCAAGGGGTGCCAAAAAGAAGAAGAAAGGCTTCTACAGGTACCTCAACCAGAAAAGAAAAGTACAGGAGGACATACCCCCCTAGTGAATGACATAGGCGACCTGGAAGCAGCAGACAAGGAGAAGGCTGAGGTACCTAACAACTCTTTTGCTTCAGTCTTCCCTGATAACTACTCATCACACAGCCCTCAAACATTTGGTTTGGTAGGAGGGGATTGAGGAAGCAATATCGTTCCCACTGTAAGCAAAGATCAAGTTCATGACCACTTGAGGAACCTGAACATTCACAGGTCTATGGGTCTGAACGAGGTGCATCCTGGAGTCCTGAGGGAATTGGCTGATGTGGTTGCCAAGCAACTCTCAGTGATATTTGATCATGGCAATCAGGTGAAGTCCCTAGTGTCTGGAAAAAGGGTAACATCACACACACTTTTTAAAAGGGTAAAAAGAATAACCCTGGGAACTACCAACCTGTCAATCTCAGCTCTGTGTCAAAGAACATCAATGGAGTAGATCCTCCTGGAAGCTATGCTAAGGCACATGAAAGGCAGGGAGGTGATATGGGAGAAATAGTATGGCTTCATTGAGAGCAAATCCTGCTTAACCAACCTAGTGGCCTTC
>JAOWBP010004700.1:13673221-13688146 GCA_028571105.1 Tragopan temminckii | reverse complement strand
AACTAGCTGCAGGATAGAGTCTGGAGAGTGGTGGTCAATGGTTCAATGTCTGGATGGAGGTCAGTAATGAGTGGCATTCCCCAGGGTTAGTGCTGGTTAATACTACACTTTATATCTTCATCAGTAGCATAGACAATGGAGTCAAGCATATCTTCAACAGATTCGCTAATGACACCAAGTTGTGGAGTGCAGTCAACACACCAGAGGGACGGGATGCCATCCAGAGCAACCTAAACAGGCTGAAGCAGTGTGCCCAGGTGAACCTCTTGAGGTTCAACAAATCCAAGTGCAAGGTCTTGTACCTGGCTCGAGGCAACCCCCACTGCCAATGCAAACTGGGGGATGAAAGGATTGAGCATAGACCTGCGAAAAATGACCTAGGGGTACTGGTGGATGGGAGGCTGGACATGAGCCAGCAGTGTGCTCTTGCCACCCAAAAGGCCAAAAATACCCCAGGCTGCATCAAAAGAAGCATGGACAATTGGGTGAGGAAGGTGATCCTGACCCTCTACTCTGTGCTTATGAGGCCTCACCTGGAGTACTGCACCCAGATGTGGAGTCTTCAGGACTGGAGAGACATGGACCTGTCGGAGCATGTCCGGAGAAGGGCTACGGAAATACCTCTCCTATGAGGACAGACTGAAAGAGCTGGGGCTGTTCAGCCTGAAGAAGTCTCCAGTGACCTGATAGCAGCCTTTCAGTATCAAAAGGGGAACTACAGAAAAGAAGGGGACGGACTCTTTACCAGGATCTGTGGTGATAGAACAAGGGGAAATGGCTTCAAGCTCAGGGAGGGTAGATTTAGATTAGATATAAGGAAAAAGGCTTATACATTGAGGGTGGTGAGGCACTGGGACAGACTGCCCATTGATGTGGTTGGTGCCACATCCCTGGAGACTTTCAAGGCCAGGCTGGATGAGACCTAGGCTAGGGCAACCAGATCTAGCCATGGTGTTCCTGTACACTGCAGGCAAGCCTATGAAGAAAGCTAGACAATTTTCCCTCATGTTTTCCATATCTAAAAACAGATATGCAAGAGTGTGTTTCTTCATTTGTTTCCTACAAGGCCATACATTTCAAATCCTATGGTTTGTCAAAGTCTCCTTTTCTTTAACAGGTATACTTTTAATTCTAACTTGCACTCTAATGGTGTATAGCACAATATTAGTTCAGAGAACAAGTTTGAGACTACAACAGCAACGGGTGACCTTGTGTGTCCTGACAGCAGTGTTAGATCTTTCTGCATCAGCTTTAATTTCTTCAGCCTGGAAAGCTCTCTTTTACTTCAGCTAGGACCAAAATGCCTCTTGTAGAGCAACTTTCTGGATTTTTTCCCTGCCAAATAACCCAAGTTTGAAGGCTGAATGGCAAGGTGCCAGGGTAGCCTGTGTGCTTTCAGAACCAACCTGTTCTCCTTTTCACTAACATCAATTACTTTGATATTTTGAGGTTATACAGAATTTAGGCTCCCTTTAGGCTTTGTATGCAGTGAAGGCACAGTCAAAAGGTGAACGTGGATTCACTCTGTAACTGACTTCTTTTCAAAATGCCTCCTCTATTATCCCTGAAGAAGTGGGCCATCAAAAAGATTGAGGTCAGTAATAGTATAACATATGTGTTCAGAAACACATATACAGCTTCTATAAGAGTATAAGTACTTTCTTATATGTTCAGGGAAAGCGATCCAGTGGATAGGTGGAGGTTTCTGGAGCACTCCTCCCTCTCTGTGAGGAATGAACTTCTCTATTAGCATATCGCAGTCTCCACTCCCCATCTCCCTCTAAACATCTAACCCATCCCCTTCCCATCTAGCCATCTTCCTCCTCACATTTCATTTACCTCCTGTTAATGACAATGAGCCTACAGCTCTCCTCAGACAGTTATTTTTGCCTCTAGGTTTTGCTTGGTCGGTTGAGGTTTTGGTTTCACCACTACTCTAAGATCTTAACTGTGTGAGGCTGGAACAGCTTCTCCGCTGGTTGACTCTTTAAAGTTTCTTCTTTCTCCATTTCCTTCCTATCATTCAAAACACTCACTTACTTTGGCAGTTTCCTATCATAGGAAATGCCCCCTTGGTAAAAAATCAACCAATGCAGAGAGAAGTGTTTCTTCATTAGCAGATTTTTGCCTCCCATCAGGGAATGCATTTGGCAGCTGCTCTGAAAATTGATAAAAAATTAAAGACAAAAATCAAACAAATTGGAAACTAAGATGGAACACAAAAGACTGGGAAAACATTAGAATGAGATGGCATTTTCTGCAGTTTTTCAGTGAATTCTGTCTCTGGGCAACTGCGAGGAGGAAAGTGTGTACTTAAAATAATTGATGAGATTTGGTCATAGAATTATAAAATGGTTTGAGTTGGAAGGGATATTTAAGATCATCTAATTCCAACCCCTCTGATATAGGCAGGGACACTTCCCACTAGACCAGGTTGCTCAAAACCCCAACCAGCCTGGGGTTTAATGCTTCCAGGGAAGGAGCAACCTGTTCCAGCGTCTTACCACCCTTCCAGTAAAGAATATCTTCCTGATAACTAGTCTGAATCTACCCTCTTCCAGTATAAAACCATTTACTCTCATCCTGTAGCTACATGTCTTTACAGAAAGTCCCTCTCCAGCTTTACTGTAGGCCTCTTTCAAGTACTGGAAGGCTGCTATAAGGTCTTCCTGCAGCCTTATCTTCTCCAGGCTGAAGAACCCCAGCTCTCAGCCTGCCCTAGTAGGGGAAGTGCTCCAGACCTCTGATCATCTTAGTGTCCCTCCTCTGAAACCACTCCAACAAGCCCATGTCCTTCTTGTTTTGGGGGCCCCAGAATGCAGTACTCCAGGTGGGGTCTCACGAGAGCAGAGTAGAGAGGCAGAATCACCTCCTTTGACCTGCTGGTCACACTTCTCTGGATGTAACCCAAGTTATGATTGGCTTTCTTGGCTACAAGCCCAGATTCTTACTGGTAATCTCACTGACTTTTGTACAGCAAGAACCAGTTACAGACAGTTGTTGGCCCTAGAATTCAAGTTTTGCAGGAGATGAACAAGTATCTACTTCAAGCATTGGGCTTCCTTCAGGCAGTGTCATACCAAAAGAAATGAAAGCAGATTGATGCACCACCCCTGTCAGATGATAATACTTGCTTCATCAATCCTTGTGTTAATTTGTTTAAAGCTAGATTTAATTCAGCTCCTATCTGCCCTGTTCTTTTCAAAACATTAGGAGTAATTTATATTTACCTACAAAATACCATAGTCTTTCATGTTATAAATTAAATTCCCTGGGGAGGACTGCCCAACCAAAGAAAAACAAACATCCTTGAAAACAAAGTCTGGATAGATTAAGCATCTATATTGCATGTCACAAAATACATAGGACTGTAGTACCTGTACCTGATGGCTTGAAAAAACAAATGTACAAAAGAGAAAACAGCAAGGAACAAATGACCCAGTCCAAATGGTCTCTTACAAGCATGACATAGGCAAAACACTGATGTTTGTAGTAATTTTATAGTAAGTATATACAATAAGTTTATAGTATAGTATTTTATGCAACTCAAAATGCAGCAAGAGAGACATCTGTGATGATATAGTTTGATTTTAGTACTTCAGAAAATGTATTTTTCTCATATTTCTGAAACTATACCACTAAAAAGAATTAATTTACACATATCTTCATATTCACTAGCAATGAGCCCAAATGGAGTGCTGTCCAAGAGGAAATCCAGAGTCTGAAATAAGTAGAGAACTGCTGTTCATTAAGTCACACTGAATGTTGGACCATTGCAGGCTGAGAAAGGATCTGACTTTGCAAGAAGAGTTAAGAACAAAGAGCTAAGACAAGTAATAAAGGACAGTTGTCTAAAGCACTTCTATATTATGCCTATTGCAAAGCAGTTGAAGAGATAACAAATCTCAAGGAGTCATCAGATCCCCCAGTTGCCATTGGACTAATATTGTTTACAATGTCTAGGAAAAAAAGCTGTGATTAAAATTAAAATATCCTGGTGCGATTTGGAGTTTGAGGAGGCTTTTAACTTTATTCAGATTTGATTCAGGAACACAGGATGAATTTTAACTTTAGTCTTGGGCGCCCATACTTGAACATGGCAGTACACAGAACAACTGCTGTTTACTTGTGTTTGTAGCTTCAGGAAACCTTAGAAGCCTCTTAAAACACTGTATGTAAGATACATAATATGCTAATATTGTTGACTAGTATCTAATTTGATAGACTAAATGTGTAGCTTTTTTTAAGAAAAAACTGAGCCTGTGTATCTGCACTGCATCCAGGGCAAAGAAAGCAAGGTCCTGAAGGATTTGATACTGTGAATCCAAATACTGATTCTCTCTAAACCATAGCTTTCCATTGGTGTGGTGACAGGATGCCTCTGATCACAAGTATTACAGAGATACTGTTTCCAGTGTTAGTTCTGCTCTTACTTTCTCACGCAGAATAAGTAGAGCAGGGAAACAGCTTTTAGTGGAAAAGCAAGCAAACAACAACAAAAATACTTCTAAGTAAGGATAGATTAAGAGTCTGGGAATCTTTTGATCCTTTGGACTCAGCTGTCCCCTAGCAGAACAGAGAAGAGCTGACTGAGGAGTAATAATGCCAAATAACTGGATTTCTGGAGGAGAAAAGCTAAAAAGAAGCTAGGATTGAATGTGGAAATGTGTTTGCCAATGAAGCTAGCTGCATGAAAACCTAGCACTGCCACAGTCACATGGGAGCCTTGCTTTTGTCTGCTGTGGAGCCAGGCTTTAACCACAGAATTCAGTAAGGCTATACAAGCAATAAACAGCTTTCCCCTGGAAAGTTTAAAAAAATATCATTATAAAAATGTTGAAAATTTATTTCTTGGATGAAATTATCAGAAAAAAATTAACAAACTTTATTTCCTTTTGAGGTGAAAGATGACAGTGCACATTACCAAGACATAAATTAAGGTCCTGCTACAGTTCAGATAAACTTCAACTCTGTCAAACTGTCAGTATAATTGTCACAGACCTACTCATGTGGTCTTCAAAAAAAGTCTTGTGTTTATCAACATCACAGTAGCACATAGAGTATGAATGTATCATATATGTATACATACACAGAAAACTCTCTGAGTGATATCACTTTTGTCTATATCTGTGTTTGAAACATTATGATGGCTTACCAACTGCTGCACTATAAATTCTGTATTACTACATACTATCCTGAACCTAACACAACTCTCATTCAATTCAAGATAAGTAGAAAATTTCTAGTGAGCATTTTTTTAATTTGAAATCACCACTTGGTTGAGACAGAAATGTTTCAAAAACATGGCTTGTCTTTATTTTCTGACCACTTCTCCCTTGTCCACCAGGGCCACAGGATGACCAAGGGCCTGGGAGACCTGGCTTCTGAGATTCAAATAGTTCCAAGCTTTTGAAGTCCTGAGGTTTTGTATCAGCTGCCTTCAGGTGGCTTTCATTCAAACTCTAGATCTACTTCCCAGAGCTCAACATGAATGCGTCTATCTCAGAAAGAAGATTTAGAAAGGTCTACTTAAGTATCTTAAGTTAACTGTGAATCAGCTAATGGAAGGAAACAGCATCTGTTAAAATACCAGATATTTAGAAACAGCTCTTCTTCCGTGTCTACAGCTGCACAACTGCTAACTGTGAAAGAGGCACTTGGCATGGACAAAAGCCCATGGGTACTCTGCTTTTCTGGAGCACTATGTAAACACTGCTACAGAATAAATAGATTGTCTTCCAAGGACAGCAGCTGTCTCTTGAATCACAGGAACTTCTCAGAGTCGTTTTGATTCATTTATATACATATGTATATATACATATCCTGTGTTGTGACAAAAATAGCAACAAAAATTGTGATGCGCACACAAATAGTAACACTACTATCAAATGAAACAGAAAAAAAAAATAGCAGGAGAAAAGGTTTTTATAGTGATTATTGATAAAACGATTTTATGTTTCCATTTACTACCAACAAACTTGTTTCCCTAAGTAAGCCAATATTGACCCATGGGTCCAGGGAGAAAACATAAAATGTTTACTTATTCACAAAACAGCAGTAAGCAAAATCCTTGCCAGGTAGCCAGACAGCTACATAGGATGCTATAAGCGCACAGGGAATAGCCCATTAACGGAGCCATTTTGCACTGTTTGTATAGGTTACTCCTCATGTTTTGAGCTTCTCCTGAAAGGCCAAGATTTACCGTCTGGAACAGAGGTGGCTGTTCATTCATCCAACAAAAATTAGTTTCTGGTGCAGGTTTAAGGCAACTGACAGTGCAGGCCTTAACTCGATGAACCTGGAAGGGCCCACACCTCCCACACCACTGCCTTTCAAATTAGAAATTCCTCGGCACAAAAGGCTCAGCCCACGAGACTTCTCCAGACAAACAATCAGCCTGCAGTGCTTCACTGGGCATAAGGGCCTTGGCAAGGAGCCATTCACTATCATTAAAAGTGTTCATAAAAAAATGTTCATTTTTGGCCAGCTTTTTTTTCCAAGGCCAGGCCTCCACCCCCACATCTTCAGTGGAATGTGTTAATAATTTGCTTTGTGGAGATGAAAGGCTCTTTGATAGGAGTAGCATAAACACATCTCACTGTGCTCAAAGGTCTTTGTCCCACAATAGGAACATAGTTTCTGTACAGTGGCTTGAATGGAAAGAACAGACACATTTCTGAATCACTTTTCACTTCTTTTCTGCCTTTTTTCCCTCCCTTTATCTCTTCCTTTATTTCTCATCACCTCTTATAAATCCTTGCGTGGAATACAAAACCAGGCAAGTGGTTCTGGACAAGAAAATCCTTGCTGATTAATAATAGGCTGTGTAAAAATATCAGTCAGTGCCCACAGTCCAAAGCATCAGAAACCAAATGTCACACTAGAACACGTCTGTCCCCAAGTGTATGACTGAGTGTAACTTAGAGTGATGCAGGAGAAAATGCTGGTAGCCACTGTCTTCCCATCTCCTCTTTGTAGCAGGTTACAGGGTCTACTGAGTAAATATAGCATACAGCAATTCAGACATCTTTTCAGAAGTAAGAGCTTATCTGGAGAAGTAATATAATTAACTCAAAATGCCATCTGCAAGCCTTGCCTGGCTGTTGTCTCCCAGCTATGCTTCAACCCATTCACTGCCCAGTTGGAGCCACTGCATATGTCTCCACTAACTATATTATCACTCTGAAAGCTCAAGTTACAAGTGCTGTACTATTAGCACTGGTCTTCAGCTTCATTTAAATCAGATTCCATGGGATAATATATATAACTGAGATACTCCCCTTCCTTCCTTTCTAGTTTAAAGGCAGATCCTAGTCTTAAACAACACCAAGTCTCTTTAGATAATTAGCACTACAGGATACTGCTCATGATGAACTTTTGAGAAGAAAATATGCCTCTTTTCATAGTCCTGCTTTTACTGTGTCTTCTTTTCTTAAAAAGTATTCACTGTGTTCACTCAATGTCTCTATTTACTCTTGAAAAAACGTAGATGTTTTTTCTATTCATGACAACCCTATCTAAAGAATAACTGATCATTTTGCAGATGTGTAACTTAATGTTTCTTAGGTAACACCATTTAGTCATTAGAACAACAAGGTCAGATATTCTTAAGTGACTCAACAGCCTGTACTGTATTTTTAATTGTAATTCGGACACAAAAGGTGCTTGGCCACTGCTTCACTTAGAGCATTATGTTTTTTTATGTTGTAGGCTATGACAAGGTGATTGGTATAGAGGGCTGCCCACCAGCTGTCTTTGCACTCTGCAATGAGGCAGTGTCAGCCCTGACACATGTTGCCACGTATTTCCCTCTGGGAGAGACAGTGCTCCTTGTGATTTTCCAGTGTTTTCACACAGCTACTGATGTGTATGTCCCATTGTGAAAAGGATTTTACAACTTTAGTTAACTCTGCTCAGAGTCTCAACATTCAAAAGAGGGACAGAAGAAATGCAAGGCTTTTAGGAAAACCAGAAGCACTGTAGTGTAAATGTAAGCATTCTCCAGAGCAAGCAAAGCACAGTCTCTGAGCTCACCTGAGGTGACAGCAGTAGATAACTTTAAGTACAGTCTTTCCAGCATCGGATGTAGTTAGTACCATGAGCAGAGGGAGGATTTACAGGCTTTGGGCTACAGCAGCTCAGCAAGTGCTAATCTGGTCACCCTGTGCTGCTAATCTTGTTCTTTTCTATAATCATTGTTTCCAGCCCTGTTTTTTCAGCAAGCATAATCACGGTTTGTCATCTGCAACACTTCCTCCCATGTAATACTCTTTGACAACAATGTCAAGCCTGAGTTTCAGCTGTGGCCTTGGCCCTCCCTTGGTTATTAATCAGTGTTGCGACACTGCAGCAGTTGTTTGAACTCAGAATGGTAGGTGAGACAGTACCTGTATGGACAGTGTCACATGTTCAAGCTAAATAGTATTGGTTTAAATAAAATATCTTGAAAGAACTACTGATAGATATGGGCAACATGTATTTTTATTCATCTGAATCTTGGAGAGCTCTGGGTCCATCTTCATGGGTAATGTGGCCTGTAATGCCATAGTTTGCCAAAGTGTCACTGATCTTAGCTTTCCAGAATATAGGATTCCACAATGCTCTGTAAAATAGTTACTACCTATTTTGAAACATTTCCAGCGTAAAACCATCTGAAGAATGGCAGTTTCACTTGAGCTTAATTTGAGAGTTTTGGGCCCATTCAGAACAGAAACTTAGGGAGTGCCTTGATACTGCAAAGCAAAACAAATATTTGCACAACCCTGGAGACCTAGGAGCACCAAGTTTAAAACAGATCCATTGTGCTGCCGCCTCCAGCTGACATTTGTATGTTTGTGGTAGGAATAAGCAGGTTGGACCTGCTGTGCATGTCCCCAGTGCTGCTTGCCTGCCAGCCCCTGTGCTGACACATCCTGGGGTGGAGGTTGTGTAAGGGCTAGGACCAAGCCAACTGCTTGTGGAGACATGCTCTAGTAGCAGAATTTGTCCTTATGAGGACATTAAGAAACAAGCTCTGGCACCCTAAGAAGCATGGGCTGCATCAGCTCCACTCTTTGCCTACAGCAGAGACAGTGGAAGGCAGTGCTCAACCACACACCGCCTGCACCAGCACCACAACAAGCATCTTCTCCTAAACTGCACATCAAACAGTCTCTATATTGAGGCACTGGATTCTGTATTGAAGCATATGAGGGGCTGGTGTGAATTCCCTTTCACTGTTCCTCTCGTTCTCGAGGAAACCTCTAGCAGAGAAGTGAAGACAGTTTGAGGAGTGGAGGATAGCATTTTAAAGCATAGCATCAAATTCACCAGAGCTGCTCTGCATGCATCTGATTCAAAACATCTCTTACTCAAAGAGTTTTTTAAGGGAAAACTGTTTTCCTGGAACAGGAGTGCACTGCTAAGGTGAGACTCTTGAGAGAAAAGACTTTCTGCATTGTTGTTAGGCTTTGCTGCACTGATGGATGTATTTAGATAAAATGATATGCCTTGCAAAATATCTAGATTCCTCTTAGCTGACTTCATCTGCTTGCAAGTTGATTTGCAGATCTAGTTACATCTTCTGCTGCCCGAGAGAGGAGCAGGAATAAATACTGTGAGAGGGAGGCAATACTCTATAATGAACAGAATTCTCTCTTTATTCTGCATGTAATGCCTGGCGTTCTGTCACAAACATTGCCCTTAACAAATAATTCTGTTTTCTCTGGCACACTCTGAGTTATGCAGCACAGTGATACATCTGCTCCTTCTGAATAAATCTGCTCTCACCAGCTTCATCATACCACACTTGCCCTCTGTGTAGAAAGAACTCATAAAATTGGACTAGGCAGACCCATGAGCAGCACTGATGTTTGTAATGAAATTGTAGATATGACAATGGCTCCCCATGTAGGAACGATTGCAGAATGGAAGGAACATGGTCGAATAGCTGCTTACAGGGCTACCAAAGTAGGTGGTGGGTAGAATGGGGTAGCCCCAGCCCTGTTCTTCTCTGGATCTCTGAGTAAATCTGTAGAAATATGGAACTGAAAATGCAATGGAGATGTCCACAGTATAAAACGAGGCATTTATTATTTGCCTCCGGGCAATGGGCAAAGCTGCAGTTGATGTTTTTTGCGCTGTTCATTCCCTTGTACAAAAATATAGGGAGGGTTGCCAATCTCCTGATCATTTTCCTGTTTCCTCAAATAAGAAAATCCTGGTTGCATGTTCCCAAGGAGTCTGAAAGCACACAAGCAGAGACAGGCTGCAGAAAAAAATAGGTTCAGGAATATTGCTTTGGGCTGAAAGATCCACAACTTTCATCTTTTGGAAAGAAAAACATTACATATAAATAGTCATGACAACATGATAGAAAACACTCTTTTATTGTTTCTCTTTATTTAATGAGGATGATACTATGAATAGCTTATAAGCTACTCCTGGAAAGCACAAACAAAATGCAGACTCCCTTTTGCATGCTTTTGAATGGTTTCTATGCATGTGAGAACAAGTTTTTGCAGCCTTCACTGACTTGAGAGGTGTTTAACCCCAGTAAGGTTTGCAAGGACTAAGACAATGAGTAAATACATGATCATAATGACAAGATTTTAATGCTCACAAAGAAAGTAAATTGAGACACTTCATATTTTCCATGCAAGGGAAAATAAATATTTTTTTTTAGAAGTGAAATTATAGAATGTGGGAGAAACAAGGCATTTCCAGGTGGGAACAATGGGAGCTCCCATCCTGTCCGGGTCTGGGTGCTGCTCTGGAACTCTTGCTTCTGCTCCACTATGTCCCAGAACAATAACACAGCACCACTATTTTTAGCAGTGACTATAATACGAAGTAATTCAAGGCATTCATGCCATATTTCATAAGGACGGTATTTCTCTTTTGCTTATATGGTTCCCAGGCTGTAGCACCATTCTGTTCACCAGTCTTAAACAAACACTACCCTTGAGATTTCCTAAATAGTTCAAAGTAGCATCTAGGGAAACATTAGAAACACATACAGAAAGCCTGAACATGCTTCAAATGAAGCCACTTTGAATATCCATTTTTGTGCAAGTTCTAGGCTGGAAAATAGCATAAAGTAAGAGTTTTTAAGATAAACTTGTCAGAAAGAAAGAAAAAGCTTTCCTAAATATTTATTCCTGATAAGCTTTTCACAAGCCCTCCTTGGCTCATCACTTCATTCATTTTTTAACACAAGAAATATTTGAAGAGAAAGAATTAATGGTCGTGAACTCTGCGGTCCCCATACAGTTTTGACTGGAATGCATTTTATGTGTTGTTTCCCTGCTTATTTATTACAAGATGCATATATAGATATGTTCACTGCTGGAGACAATGCACAACAGGTGCTGCTCCAAAAGCCAGTTTGGTAGCACACACCACAGCTACCATAACTGTTTTCTGTCCTAAGCATAGAAAGGAACTGCTAAATTGCACATACTAATTTGCAAAATACTGAATAATACTCTCTCATTAATGGGTAATTGCTGTTCACAAGTAATGGAAATCAGTTCTCTGTCAAATGATGTTATTGTGCTCTATGTATCTGTTGTAGTTTCCATGGAAATAAGTGAGAGGCATTACTTTTGGGGCAACTTAAATTTACTCAACACCTGCTAACCAATGTCCTAATTACATTATAACCAACCAAAACTCCACCACCAGCACTAGGTCTCACCCTCTGCCAATCAACACAAGCAGTGGCTGCCCTGAGCCAACCCCCCCGTAAATTCATTTTCCCTCCACATGATGAGATACGTTATGGAACAACTGCTGACCTAACTTATGCCATTTATCTTAGATCTGATGTGCCATCAGCTCTTCCATGCCAAGCAGCACAGCCTGGTCCCAGACACACTCCTGTCACTCAGGACCAATCAAAACGTCAGTGTGCTGTGTCAGCTGAAATCAGGACACTTACTCCTCTCTTCAGAAACTATTGGTACATTTTCTGCTCCCTTAGTCACTCAGTCCCTACTTTCAAGAACGTCACAGGTCACAACAGAAATAGCTGCTACTTTCCCACTTCTTCTGTGATAGTTTTGTAATATAGGTCTAACTGTCATCTGATGTGGATGGGAGGCTGCACAAGGGAGTTCAAAGTTTCTCTCTCCTCCTTGACTCCTTCAGCTGCTGTGAAGCACAGTGTAAACTGGGAGAACATTTTGAGAAATTACTACTACAAGTCTGGCTTTCTTACTATTCTCTTCTTTATTCCCTTCACTGTGGGTCACTGCTGGAGACAGAGCGCTTGGTTGAAGACCCTTTGGATGGACCTGGTTTGATTAGTCTTGTATTTTCATGCTGCTTACTATGAAGATGGCATGCTGATCATCAGCTCCATGCCCAGGCCTCTGAGAGTCTAAGAAATTCTTCTGTGGCCTTTCCTGTGATTCCTGGGAGAGATGCTGGACCTGTAGAAAGAAATTCACATCTCTCCTCTTCAAAGTGAAAAAACCCGCCAATCATTCTCCAGCCCTTACACAGCAGATACCTACTGAAATTTCCTTTCATTTGCAACCTTCTGTAGGAACCTTCTTCGTCCGGGAGTTGGACTTGGTGATCCCCAGAGGTCCCTTCCAACCCCTACAATTCTATGATTCTTTGGAACCCACTGGGGCATCTTCCAGTCCCACTCAAGTGTAGTCCAAACAACCTAATTGCAGACCACATCTGACCAGTGCAGTTCTTTACTAGGCACCATCTTGGACGTTAAGCTTGCAGCTGTCCACATGGGTATACATAATATAAGAGTAGCCAACTAGTTCCTTCAGGATATCCCGTTTACAAGAAATGTGGTCCAGAAGACAGATGTGTTGAGCTAATTATTAGGATTCTGGAGTGGATGAACATCTGTTAAGCTGCTGCTGCATACAGCATGGCACAGTCGTCTTGTTGGTAAATGGGCAAGGTGGCCAGATGCTGGGCTGAAGATCAAGAAAGCAGAAAATATGCAATATTTGATGGAGAGAGGTTAGGACCTGTCCTGCTGCTGCTTCCCAAGACTGTTTCCTGTCTCCTGCTCTCTCCCAGACCTAGTTTCATCTTCTAGTTCACTTTGAACCACATCTGAGTCCCACCTGCTGCTTTAACCATGCTCAATCTGTTATTACTAAAGCTTTTATTGGTCAAAGATCCAAAGACTGGCTCCTGACCACACTGATGCTTCCCTGCTTTGTGGTCTGCCCTTTCCCTCCTTGTCTTCCAGCCACAGCCTCTTGCTCCTGACCCTGCTCCAACCTCATCCCACACCTCAAGTCAGCCCTGATTCTGCCTGGCACACACAGATGATCCAGATTCGGGTCTGGAGTAGTATTTTGTGAGGTCTTCAGTGGCAGGGAGACATTGCTTCTAGCCCTACTCCTGAAGCACAAAGCAGAGACTGCAGAGAAGAGGCAAAATCCCAGACTTTGAGGTAGCAGGAGAAAAGGGACATCCTAGGCATGCAGTGATTGCAGTAGTCATTGCAGTCTACTGCAACCCAGAAAGATGCTGATGGATAAAACCAGGGAAAGGTGTTTCAACTCATTTTCCCCTACTTTGTTTCTGATGCATTTTATTTCTTTAGTTAGAATAGCTGCTGATCCTCCCACAATGACACTAGTAAAGGGGCTTTAACAAAGGTCATGGATGCTACAGCACAAGATGAAGACTGTTTGTATGGTTTTGAGATAACACCAGCAGTTGAAGGAAACTGCTAAAACAGAAAGCAGAAAGGTCATTCTACACAGTTTTGTGCTTGATGGATGCTTTTCACAGGTGAATAGTCACTTCAGCGTGCATCTCGCAGAAAGAGAGGAAGAGTCATTCCTTTGTGTTAAATTTTGATTAAAGCAAATATCCAGATTAAATTCTTCTGAGTTCCTCTGTCCCAAAATCCTTTTGGATACCAGTAAGCGCCCTGGCAGATCTGTTTGTACAGCCTCATGCCAAGTGTACTGTCTATCCCTATGAAATATGGATGTGTGTTTTGGAAGATGGAAAGTAAACTGAAAACTTCTAGTAGTAGAAAAATTACTTGTAAGCAGCTAACTGACACAAGGAAGTTCTCTAAACTCCTCCAGATTAAAAATAAGGTTAGTCAATGCATGATTAAATTATGAAAATAAATCCAAATTTTATAAATCTGGCTCCATTTCAGATGTGTAACTGTTAGATTACCAACTGTATTGTTTCTCTCTCAAGTGTATGACCAGACTGAAATTTTCCTTTTTTCATTTCACTGTATTTATTAATAAGTATGGAAACATGGTTCCTGCATTTGCTGAGTTGGACTATGCAAAACATTTCCTATCCACCAAGATTTAGTTTTCAGCTGACAGTGCTTATACATATGTCAGCACATGAGAAATATACATCTACACACATATGTGAACGCTGTATGTATATATTGTTAATGTTGGAGAGGAAGAATCATCAGGTTAAAGGTCTACTCCTTCTTTGACCCAATTAGTCTCTAAGGATGTCCTACAGATGTTAGTGGGAGAGAAGTTTTCAGCCTGATTTTCAGGACGTCTTTTCCAAAGGTAGGCATTTTGTCCTTCAGTGGCTCACAGCAAAGGAGAGAACTGAAATATTATCTTCCATAACTACGATATTAGTTCTAGCCACTGGACATCTCTACAAAGGAACATGCTCTTGCACAGCTTCTCTAGGCCTTTAAATTTAAGTAAAAGCAGTTGCTTGCCACTGTATTTTCTATAAAACCTAATCCTATGGATTCATGTTATGTGTGCTCTGTAGCTCCCTTCTGGTAACAGCAGATGAACTCCTTACTTGTACAACCTAAAGGCAAGTTAGTGGAATGTATTGGTTAAGTTGTTTGGACTTTCTGAGCCTGAGGTATTTTGAGATTGATGCTGAAGGGAATATAAGCAGCCTAGGGATTCTCCATCTTGAGCTTAAAGCCTCCTCATATTTAGGCAT
>JAOWBP010004700.1:13630957-13646550 GCA_028571105.1 Tragopan temminckii | reverse complement strand
TGATAGGACAAGGAGGAATGGTTTTAAACTGAGACAGGGGAGGTTTAGGTTAGATATTAGGAGGAAGTTTTTCACATAGGGGGTGGTGATGCACTGGAACAGGTTGCCTAAGGAGGTTGTGGATACCCCATCTCTGGAGGCATTCAAGGCCAGGCTGGTTGTGGCTCTGGGCAGCCTGGTCTGATGGTTGACAATGTTGCACATAGCAGGCAGGAAACTAGATGGTCATTGTGGTCCTTTTCAACCCAAACCATTCTATGATTCTATGATTCTATGATTCTATGAATCTATGATTTTCCCTTATGTTGTCTTGTACAGCAAGCAATAGTGGAGTACCAAACAGTAGTAGTTGTAGTGCAAATGTTTGAGCATAAATTTCTCTCTGCAAGTATAAGACCATGAACACAACACCCCTTAGTCACATACACCATCGTCCTTACTTCATGTCAGAGGCATTCAATGCAGTTTTAAACCTGAAAGTATCACAGGAAAGACTTTGGAGGTTAAAGAGCGATAGCTACAGCATGGTAAGGGTGAAAAACTCATTGGGAGACTTCCCACTTCTTCTAAAAGCATGCACAACAACCACTGCGAGCAAAATTTACAAATTGACTTAGTTCAATACACACGTTATCATTTGAGAAATCAATACATACAGAAGCAGTTACTGGTTTGCAGCTCTTCTATAACTACAGAAAGGACTCTCAGGTGTGTTTGGCTTGCTGCTAAATTTCTCTCATGGGATGCTAGTGATGGCTCAAACAGTTGTGCCATGAGAGACACCCTGATCCCATTACAGTCAAAGCCAAAAATTCACATTGGCTTAGCAGTGGATGTTATTTGATCTTATGAAGAAAGAAGCAGAGTAGGACTCTCTGAGTAGGATACTCACTCTGTCTTGCATTCCATGTAGGAAGCTCTAGGATGCAGTTGTGGTTCCATTCTCCAAGCTGCTGTTTATCTACTGACACACTGGGAGAGATTGTCACTGTTTGGTTGAGCCCTGGGTCAGTCCCTGCAGAGGGCACAAACCAGTCCTGTCTGTCTGTCTTCTCCAGATGCATCTGCACTTGGTGCACTCCCTAACACTGAGGATGTACCTCCAAAATACAACCAGGAGTCAGTATAGGTAGAGAAGATTTCTGCTGAAAGTCAGAAATGCCTTGCACTCGATGGACAGCAGTGTGCACTTGCAGCCCAGAAGACCAGTGATATCCTGGGTTCCATCAGAAGAGGGGTGGCCAGCAGGGAGAGGGAGGTGATTGTCCTCCTCTACTCTATTCTGCCCTTGTGAGGCCCCAGCTGGAGTACTGAGTCCAAGCCTGAGGCCCCCAGTACAGAAAAGATGTGATGTTGTTGTAGAGTGTCCAAAGGAGGGCTACAAAGATGACTAGTGGTCTGGAGCACCTCTCCTATGAAGATAATCTGAAGGAACTCAACTTTTTCAGCCTGGAAAAGAGAAGGCTGTAGGGAGACCTCATTGTGCCTTCCAGTATTTAAAGGGAGTTTATAAACATGAGAGAAATCAACTTTTTACACGGTTAGATAGTGATAGGACAACAGGGAATGGTTTTAAACTACAGGAGGGGAGATTTAGATTAGACGTCGGGGGGAAGCTTTTCACTCAGAGTGGTGAGGTGCTGGAACAGGTTGCCCAGAGAGACTATGGATGCTCTGTCCATGGAGCTGTTTAAGACCAGGTTGGATGGTGCCCTGGGCAATCTGATCTAGGAGCTGGGAACTCTGCTGTGGCAGAGAGGCTGGATCTTGATGATCTTTGAGGTCTCTTCCAACCCAAGCCATTCTATGATTCCATGATGACAGAGGGCCCCTGCCACATGTGAATGGCAGGAGCCAGTCGTGGTGCCTTCTGAAAACTACTGGGCACAGTGATAACCTGCAGCTGGAGGTGTCCACCCACATTTCTAGCTGCAGGCCCTTCACCTATCTGAGCAGCCCAAGGCAGCGGCCTACAGGGGTTGTTCACGAGCCAGGGGGCAGCAAGGCCACTAGCCAGGCCACCTTCCTGGTGAAGCTGTGCTAGATGCCAACCATTGTGCACTGTGCCACATTTCCAGATCTGTGCGTGGCCAACACTTGCCATGGTGATGGATCCCTCCTCAGTACAAAAAAGGCAGAGCCAAAGTAAAAAAGCAGCAGCAGAGAAAAAAAGACAGAGACTGTCTCACTGTCACATTCTGGAGAATTTCAGCTTGGTTCAAGCTGTCAAGGCTGTATTGCTACCTGGAGCATATAATCTTTTTCCAAACAGTTTCGACTTAGGTTCAGACTCACATGCCTGGAATATGAATCAGCTGCAGATATAACTCCTACAGTGCCTACATGTAAGTTATGTCTTTGGTATCTGCTGTAGACAATAGAGTTGGTCAATTCAGCAGAATATAATGAACATGTAACATCTAGAGGGTTGTTAGGCTGACCAAACATGGACATCATTTTACTGTATATCCTCTTTGTGCTCTTAGGCGAAAAGTGTCTTGCCTTCCTTAATTTTCATGTATTGCCTTGCCTTACTCAGTAGCAGTAGCATGTCTATTCCACTGCACAAGTATAAAATTATCTACATGCCCCCAAGCTGCCAGCCCCACTCACTACTTCGGGCAAATATCTGCTTCAGATGAACACAGTATCAGCCCATTTATTGCTAGTTACTACTATTTCTGCCATGGCAACATCCTAGTATAAAGTTCACCAGGGGAACCTCCTTTATATAGCACAAGATCTGAGTTGCCAACTTAGGGAGGTACAGGCCCAGCCAAAAAGGCAGCTTTTAGACATGAATCTACTGTCAGCTTGGTGGATGCAGAGGGTCTAGAACACCTTCTGTGAACTGCTGCATTTGTTGCACTGCTCTGTTGGAGCATCACTACCTGCTTCAGCCATAGTAATGTGCTCACAGTTCTTGAAAACCATTCTTTCATTATACCTTACATATTAATTAGGTATAGCAATAGCTTCCTTATTTACATTCTGCACACCACAGTTAAGTCAGCAAATAGGTAATCTCTGAAATGATGATGCAGATAAGCACCCCAGGCACGGTGACTACAGCACCACACTAACAGGGCCAGGTGGGCGCAACACATGCCAGCACAGCGAAGACAGCTGCACCCACACAGCACCACAGCTCTGCACATGCTCTGTGTGCCAGCACAATCCCATTCACACTCTGAGGCTTGTTTGTCTACAGGCAGCACTCTGCTGCTGAGACTGGGTGAGCTGCAGCATCTCTCGGAGATGCTCACAGCCAAATTCACTTGCTGAAGGTGTTCTGTAAAAGCTAAGCTTCCAGGGATGTCATTTTAAGAGGGTCGTGGCAAACAGAATATACTATTCCCATCAGGCCGGTGATAATGTTCTTGCCTTGACAACAACCTGAAGCCATAAAGCAAGTTTAATTCTCTGACAAGAAGGTTGGCGACAGCTACCATTGTTTACTGTAATATATGGGATTCCTCCTCGAAACCCCTGGAGATGGTGTTTGCCTGGTCTGGTTGTAAATATTGAGATAGACCACAATGGATTTCAGTTCCTCATCTGTATTTGACCAGCACAAAGGTAAGTCACTTCTTCTGATTTCAAAACCTCCGGTGCTTCCGTGCCTCCCATGCAGATGTACTAAGATTCCCCGGCAGAAGGAATGGTAAGATTTTTTGGAAAAGATCAGGTCTCATGGAGATTGATTTTGCTTACACAGGAGGTAATTTCTTCTGTCAATCTCAGACACAGATATTTCAGCCTATTGCTATATTGACAT
This sequence comes from Tragopan temminckii, assembly GCA_028571105.1. Lineage (NCBI taxonomy): Eukaryota > Metazoa > Chordata > Aves > Galliformes > Phasianidae > Tragopan > Tragopan temminckii. The sequence goes on along the minus strand of JAOWBP010004700.1, from coordinate 13,642,772 downwards.
ATAAAAATAAAATACTTTAGCAGATAAATTATAGTATTTGGTTGCTCTTACATCAACATCAATAAAAGAACGTACAGATTTATTGCTTATATTGTATATTTGTGCTTTTGTGAACATGCATATTTATAAAGCAACTGAAACACTAGCAAACAAAGTAATTTAAAATGGAGAAAAAACAAGAATAGCTTATTTTCTTACATCTGCTGGTTTGTATACACTGAGAGGACTAGACGGTGATGAGGGATTGACTTTGCTTCAGTAAATGTTAGTCGTATAGGCAAGTATTGCCACAATTATGAATTTAAGATATCCTTAAATGCCACAAAGTGAAGATTTTCTACATGATAAGGTTGCTATGGAAATACTAATGCCTCTTTGCTGTCTGTTTTTAAGTTAAATGAATGAACGTCATGTATTTATTTGCCTAGACAAGCTTTTCTTTCTTGTTGTTTAATGCACTATCAAAAATATAGTAGTATTCCTCTTACGTTCTCAAAGCAGAAAGCAGTCACTGTTTGCTCATCTGTGTTGCAACAAATTTCTCTTGAAGTCAGCTTGCAAAATTATCTGTTTGCAGCGGCCGCTGTTTCCAGCACACGCTCGTAAAGTGCCCCAGCCAACGTGGCACGCCGGCCCCACACCAAGGGGACCGAGCGGCTGTGTGCCACACAAACAGGGACAGGTCCTCCTGGGTCACGTTCAAATGACGTACGGAACATTTCCCCCAGAAGTACAGAGGTGTGGGGCTGACCGATCTTCAGCAGCTCCAACCGCCATTCCGGAGCTCCCCTGCAGCTGCTGCAGCGCTGTGCGCTGCTCTGAGCACAGGGAGGGCACGGGGACACCCTGTGCTTCTGGTGCTGCGGGGCTGGCTGGTGGACAGGGAGCTTGGTGCCAGCAAGGAGGATGGGGTGTAAGCAGGGCTGGAGAAGGAGCAGACAGGGCTGGGGAGCAGCCAGCAGTGAAGGAGACCGCTGATCCAAACCGCCTTATCCGGATACAACTGAGAGAGCGGGGAGGCAATACCTGCCAGTACCTTCCTGACTCCTGCTCTGCTGCCGTCCTCTCGCTGGGACATTTTCCACGCTGATCCCGTCACTATTTCCGTACAGCACCCGCACCTCCCAGCCCCATCTTCCGCTGCTCGTGCAGCATCTTCCCGGCAAACGGCGCCCTCCGGCGTTGCCCCTCGGCCGCACGGCCACGGGACTGCCGGCTCACGGAACTGCCCCGCTGCCCGCCCTCCTGCCGGCTGCGTGGGACGCGGGCGAGCAGCAGCGGCACGCCGTAAGGGACGCTGAACCCATCCGCAAAGACAGCTCTGTTCAAAGCGTACGGTGGATTTAGCTAAATAGCATTGAGTGCCGTGACATATTAGCAATTTAATGAAGAGTTTTTTGCAAGGAGGAGAAGCATGTTACTCTTTGGAGCAATTTCTGAGAATGACAGAATGCAGACCATGTATTAAACACACCGATCAGTCTGATATATCTTCCCCTACAATCCCATCTCAATCCCCATCATCAGAAAATTCTCCAACAATAGGTGAAGAAAGAAAATCACACTGTCTCTGCAACAATTCTTCTGATATCACTCACCTGTAGTTTATATTATTTATGAACAGCAATAGTGGTAGCAGAGCGAGACTTCCAGAAGCCAAGCCTTTCCTCTCCTCTCAATACTGCTTGGTGCCATTCAGGTGTGTGCTGTACCTAGCTTGAGATATTTAACAATTAAACAAAAGAATCAGGAAAAGGTCTGGATGGCCACATTCACAGCCAGCTACACACAGGAATTATTGCATTGTCGAACAATCAATGAATCTTTAATATTATGGACTCAGTTACGGTTTCCAACATCTGCACTCATCCATCCACGTGCCAAGCCCAGGAGGGGCTCACCATTGCTGACAAAGGTTACCTCAGTACAGCCAGAGTGGCTGTATTATACAAAACATCAGAGAATGGGGATAAGAGGATGCTCAGTGGATGCAGACCTTTGTTTGTAATGGTAAATTGCAGCAAAGTGAGACTGCATTGTCACACTTCAATTGCTGTCAGGGATTCATTGTGTTTTGGTGAAAGTAAGCAGCATCTTCTTGGTGAAATCACACAACTGTCAGCCTCTGCCCATAAGCAGTGGGAAATCATGTACAGCACTTGGCTACTGGGTGCGGGGTGGGAAAACAGTATGTTTGCTTACTGAAAGAGGGAAGAAAATTGTATGTATAAATGTTTCTTCTTCCTGGTGAACATAAATTATTCTGTCATCCAGCTTTCAGCTCTAAAAGCCCATGAATTTTATCAGGGTCTAAATCCATCATTGTCAAGTCTGTGTACAGTCAGCTAAAATGCAGTGACATTATTTGGACCTTACAAATCCAGTGCAGTAGGAAGCAGGCACTTACGTACACCTAACAGCCACTTTGGAAAATAACAGTTCAGCCAACATCACGAATTGTGTAAAGCATAATCTCTTCACATGAAAGTCAGAGGAGTGTTAATTGAGTATACTTTCATTGCTGTGAATCCTGTGATTTTTCTGTATGTTTCTTTATGCACCTCCTTTCAGACCAAAAGGCTTTTATTGTACTTGGGACAAATGACACGTTTTTAAAATAGTGCAGCTCATTTCATGTAGGTTGGCTTTTAGCTGTGATTCTTTCTGAGAATTTCAGCTATGAAAGAAAGCTTCACAGCTGTTTTTCCCATCCCTTGCCCCACACACAGGCTGTGAGATGGACTTCCTGCCTTCCTGAAGATCACTGTCACCAATGGCACAATATTTTCCAAAATGTCATGTATATAAGACAGCAAAAGTGCTCCTTGGCATTTACAGGGCAGCAAAACCACAGAAGAAGTATAGTTAAACACATTTGCAGATGGAGGACAGACCGCTCACTCCTGGGAAGGTTAAGTTGAAGGAGGATGGAACAGGAGACTGCCTCACTTGCAGCCTCGTGCAGCTTGGTGAATGACACGCAGGACCTCTTGGAATTCCCTAGTCCCTGCCATATGAAGTATCAGAAGACCACATAACCATTTCTCCTTTTCTCCCCACCAGAGCCACATACGTTGTGTTAGAGAGACCCCATCCCCATCCTTGGTCATGCTCCAGAACTGGAATTAGTGTCTGCCCATTCTTATGCCAGATGCACCAAACAGTTCTCTTTAGTTTCTGCTGGCCCAGTGTCCCCTGCCAGTAGGGGAACAGCATGTCTCATGCACCTCACTGCTCTGACAGCTAGGTCTTCTGGTGGGGAAGGGCAAAACCTAAACTTGACTTCATGCCACTGTTCCCTAGCAGAACTGGAGTTCATGCTCTGCTAGAGCAGGTGCAGGGAAGACTTATTCAATCATCCATCATTCATTCAGCTTTGCACCCTCTCTCCACATGGGAGGACAATTGCTGAGAGGAAAGCAAAGGCACAGGGGAGAAGGCACTTGAATCAAAAAGGGCAGAGGGAATCTGTCCCAGATTTAAGTGTGTTTCCATGCCTTCATCTTCCTGCCAGTTTGCCCTTCAGGTAAGCAACTGTTCTGCTCAGGAGATGAAGAATTTTCTCTTCTGACTGGACTACTCTGCTCCTGATTCACAGTAGGAAAACAGAACTTACAAGGTACTCGAGAAATGAGAAAAGTGACACTGAGGGACATGGCTAGTGGGCACGGTGGGGATGCATTGATGATTGGACTTGATAATCGTAGAGATCTTTTCCAGCCTTAATGATTCAATGATTCTAAACAGCAAAAAGTTTAAAATTTACATGAATCATGGAGGTGACGGCCACTCTGTTACACAGTCTGTACCTGATTTCTTCCCCTACACCAGCTTCTCCATTCCTCTCCCATACGTCAGCCACCAGATGCAGCTGTCAGAGGCACTGTGCCAGTGCTTATGGCGCCTCCTGGTAGCTCTGAAAGGTGGCCAAAAGGAACAATACCTGTGATGATCCTCTGCCTTGTTCCTTGCTTTCCATCCAGCCCACTGCACAACCCACTTTTTGTTTTGGATCAGTCTCAGCAGCACACAGGTCAGAGTTCCTGGAAGAAATGTCTAGTTCTACAAATGGCAGAATCTCCAGCAGAATAGAAATTAAAAATTGTATCAAATGTGTACACTGAAAGATGAGTCAGGAAAGGAAAAAGGAAATTTGCATTAGTGGAGTGGAGAGGAAATAGGAATCTGAGCACCGCTGAAGACAGATTTATTATCAGCTCTCCAGTTTTCTCAAGTTCTCATCCAGGGCTCCAGAACTGACAAACCAGCTTTTCCCAGGGTAAAAGCTGATTGCATTTCCATGGCAGCCAAGTTTTACAGCAGAGGGTGATGATTTTGTCCCAGGGCGAGAAGGCCACTTGTGGGTGACTACACACAGCCCAGTGTGGAGTTAAAGCAGGTTCCCTTTCCATGTATGAATAGGGTGGCAAATATTTTAAAATCAACTTTAAGGATCTTTTACATAAAAAAATTAATATAATTTATATTAATGTGTTAATATTAATACTGATTATGAAAGAGACTTTTTTATCGACTCTTTTAAAATTCTCTTTAGAACACCTACTTTTTTCCTTTTTTTTCTGAACAGTTCACAAATTCTTATTTCCAGAAAACACAAGCATAAGGAAAAGTCACTTTAACCTCTCTTTCCTTTGTTTGACTCTGTGGTGTTATTTAGAAACCAGCTTTACTTCTGCTAACACAGCAGCGCAGCAGCAGGGCAACAGTTCTGCTCTGCAGCTCTGGCCCGTGGCCATGGTGAATGGTACAGCTCACTGCAGATGTACTTCTCTTTGAGTCAGCAGGGATCAGAAACTCCTCTTTTCAAAATTAAAGATGAGATGGTAGCTGACCAACAGTGCACACTAGAGCATTTTATCGTAACATCAGATTTGTACAAAAAAAAAATCAACTCATTTGACTGCTGGATTTAAGAGGCTGAAAGGCCACCTGAAGCCAAAAGGCATGTGGAGCATGGGATGTGCAGCCTGGAAGGAAGTTACGATCAGAAGAGTCTGCCACCACAACAAGTCATCTCACTCACTCCTCTGGAAACAAAAATCTGTTGTGTTAACATTACCTGTACAAAGGAAAGGTTGCTTGGAATCCAGGACTAAGACAGGCTTGTGAAGTTTGCCCTTCCATTGAAAGGGCCATACAAAATAATTACTTTTTTTTAAAATTCGCTAGGTGGAAGGTCATAAGAACAGTGCCGTTTCAAACTCAAGGATCTCTACATGATAATGAAGGAAATATGCTGCTCTACGATGGTCGCACCACAGAGCTGAAAAGCACAGAATCCCAATCCCAACCAAGAAAGTATTACTAAAAGTTGGCAGCTAATCGCTTTGACTTTCAATAAATGTTTCTAAATTATAAAATGCCAAATAAAAGCAAGAAATAGACATAAAAACATAAGTTAGTAACCTACAATAACAAGAAAAATTAGAACTTGTGTCATCGATTGTCATGGATTGTCATCGATTGCCATTGATTGCTGAGTGCCTAGGAAAGACTCTACAACAGGCCAAAACACCATTTTTCCATAAATTAACCATCTAAGTGAGGGATGTGTTTCATTACCTGCGCCTCTAAAACTGATTTTGCTTAGATCAAGCAGTCGGGCTTTCCCCAGAATTCTCCCATTGTCTGTCTCACAGCCAGATTAGGGATTTTCCTTCTCTTGCCTTCTCTGAAAATTTACCTCACAACAGCTATCTTCATGTTTGTGAATATTATATTTGGATAGACGCTTAAACACATATTAACACATGGTCAATACCCATGTCTGAAAATAAAACCCCCTTTTTTTTAGTATCAGTTCACAATCTCATGAAATACCAATGACATTTTCATGCACACACATATATATATATGTATTCTATCATGGAACTGTGCCTTTCTGCCTTTCATTCTTCTCTCATGCAGGTAGCTGTACTCCTATGTAAGTGTAGGGGACTGAAAAAATGCCACATAGGCACAAATTCACTGAGGGCATTGGAAGACTGCATGTGGCTTTGCATCACTCCTCATTTTGAACAGAATGTGTCTCCTTTTGGCACAGTCTTCGTAATTTCAAGCAGCTCTGCTTTTTGTTTTATGTTGCCCTGAAATCTCAGAAGCTGAGGAGTAAGACGTCTTTATAGCTCTTTATCTAAGAGATATCATTCAGAATATGGAGTTTGGGGCTCTTTTTATTAGCTGCAGCTGTCCATCAGTTTTGCTCTGCCATCACTAGTAGAAAATGTGCAGAACTGTGCCCTTCCAATCCACTAATGACAGTCTCTTTGATGAGTATTGATACTTTCTATGAAAAATGCATTTGAATGCATTCTTTAGCCAGCCCTTGACTGGTTCTGTGGCAGGACTGTGGCTCTTCTTGTTGGACTCAGCACTCAGAGGGATGAGCTCAGGGCTGACTGAGGTCCAGGGACTGGCTGAGAAATGACAGTGCCAGCCTGTGAAATCAGAGTCCAACATCATTATTTGGAAACAGAGGAAAATGTTTCAAACCAAAACTGAAATGGAACATTTTTGTGTTTGAAGTTCATAGCCAGTTATTATAATAGCTAGAATTAGCTATTATAGTTAGTGTAAATAATTAATGCAAGGTTAATGGGGATGAATTCTAAGAGTTTTATATTATTTAGTTTCCCTCTATCCATGCAAGTAAAGCTTCAGAGCAAACAGAAATGTACTCTTTACTGTACAAGAAGTATACCTCAGTCATGGGTTCCGAGAAGAGTTAATTTTCCTTTGCACAGGCATTGTTAACACAAATCAGAGCTGCTGGAGTTGCACTCCCACGAAGAGAGCATTCCCCAGACACCTCAGAGAGAGGGATAAGTCCTCCATCTTTAGAGGGGTGCACAGGAGACGACAACACCTGTGCTTCAATACCAAACTCTCTCATGGAAGTGCAGTCAAGCACATGATGAGCCAGTTCAGTTCTTACTTCACTGTTTCTCAAGTCATGTTCCACTAATGTTCTTTTGATTTCTTACGAGAAGTGGAAACTTTAAAGAAGTTTTGTTATGCCATTTCAACGTTTACATCCAACAGCTTTTGGAGGAAGCAAATGATGAAGAAAGTTTGAAATGACTAATAAAAGCCACAGTGCTCTTTGGATACACTTTGTTCCATCTCAAGATATACAGTCATACCATTTCAGCGAAATGTGTTGTTATTTTCACTGTTAATCATTTGTACTTACTCCCAGCTTACTCATGGGCACACTCCTCCCTGTAGGTGATGCAGCAGAAGAGACTGACTTGACCGTGGTTTACCAGGCGGCAGCTAACGGTGATGTGAGCACACTGACTGCAGTCATTCGAGAAGATCCCTCCATCCTGGAGTGCTGCGACAATGAGGGTAAATGAGGCTGAGCTTTTTCTCGGGGGAATCCCTTCTTTGGATTGCCACTAAATTTTCCATTTTAAGTCCTGACTCTTGTGCTCGGAAAATTATATTTAGTAGCAGGATATGAGAAACTTCTGTTATTCTTTGGAACATCCCCTAAAAATGTATAATCCAGATATTCTATAATCCTGTGTTTGCGTGATCGGATAGAAATAAGCTGTTTCGATATAATCAGAATTTTAACAAGAAGCTATTTTATCTCCTTTAAGGAGACGCCGAGAAATTTCTGTCATTACAGAGTTTTAATCAAAGCCAAACGCTATACATTCCACACATCCTTAGAGTAGAGGGTTCCACTAATTTGCACTTCAATAGCATGTGCACAGGCACACACCAAAAAATGCAATATTTGGCTTTGTGGTTCTTTGCCCATAGGCAAATCATGCAACATGTGATGATCTAAATAACCTGTGAGACTGCACTCCTTTTCCTTTTTGCTTGGTTTACTATGTAATGTTCCTACAAAGCACTCTCCTGGGGTTGATTTTTACATGCATCTATTTCCCATGTGATTTAAAGCTACAGACCTATGGAAGCTTCTCTCAAGGAAGTCCTTGTTTATTCAAAAAAATTTTATTGCAACTTCTCTCAAAGGGTTGAGATTAACCCTGTATATTCTAATCCTTGCCAATATGAAGGGCAACGAGTGGAGGCAGACTGATCAGCAAAGGGGAGCATTTCAGCTCCAGAATAATCTTGTTTTCTGGTTTGTACGTGCAAATGTAACTACGATCAGTCTTGTAAGACAAAACATGTGTCCGTATCCTGCAGATACAGCATAACTTTATCTTGAGTACTGCATATTTGCTCAGCAGTCTCACTGAATTCAGAAAGGATCATTATTCTTCACTTGTGCCTGGTTGCATATTATGGTTTCTAACATTTAGTAATTTTAAATTGCTCTGTCAGATTCTGCAGGAAAGTCTTTGCTGTTATTCAGCAGTTAAAAGAATGGAAGGAAGAGAAAGCAATTAAGTAATATCATAATACTGAGCATTAAGAAAATCTGTATAAAAAGTCTGAAGTTGGATTTCAGTCTTTTTTGAGCACAGAAGTGGTTTGCTGAATATAAAATAAGTTCTCACCAAGAGAAAACTATCCCAGGGCAAATCCAGTCATTAAAATAAGTTGTTAAAAAATCATCACAAACACACACAACTTTGCATGAGACAGGGTTTGATTTCATATATTTTTTGAGCACAGGAACACAGGATGAAGCTGGGTTTGAGAAAATTAGCAAAGCATGACCTGGTGACTATTTGCTTTGAAGGATATCAGCTTTCAGTGTCTGAAGCCAATAGTTCATGCAGGAATCCCGAGAGTAGAAAATGAATATTCTCTCCAGATGCAGAGTTAATGAGGCAGTGTTTTCGCTGTGCTATTTTTCGTAATCAGTGGTAATCTGCCGAGTTACCGCCTGCCTGCAAAAAGCTGAGTACAGCTGTTGGACAGTCGCGAGAGAAAAGGCTTATTAGTTTGCCAGTGCTAACCTCAGCAAATAAGGAAATGTCTCTATTTTATGGCTTTGACTAAATAAAAATTGTAAAAGAATAGCCAACCCCTGCAGTTCTGTGGTTCTGTGATTTGACTTTCTTCCCCAGGTTGCACACCTCTGATGCATGCTGTGTCAGGGCGCCAGGTCGATACAGTGAAGCTTTTACTGAAGATGGGAGCCAATATTAACACACAAGATGCATGTGGACGTACCAGTTTATCTCTGGCAACTTATCTGGTATCAGGACTGGGGGGTGGAGGAAGAAATGGGTAGAGCAAATAAGATTTCCATCTGTATATAGAAAGAAAAAAAAGGACTAAATATTTTAGTGGGAAATACTGGTGATGTGTGGATGGTTGGGCTGGATGATCTTAGAGCTCTTTTCCAACACTGGTGATTCTATGATTCTATGATTTGCTTCTAGATAGCAGTGAAAATGTAGCTTACTATAATGCAAAGCTGGGAGATCTGTAAGATTCTCAGAAAAGGATCAGAACTCCTTTCAGAGTGCCTTTCATCTTTTGGTTGCAAAATCAGCATGTGGGTGGGAATCTCACAACGTCCAGAGTCCTCTGCGTGGTTTCAGAAAAGCCAGTGGTTTCCTGTGCACTGGAAAAGAGCTTGAAGTTCCCTCCTGTCTTTATAGGCAGATTAACTTCTCCTCTCCCTCTCAGTATCAGATTTTTACTGTTCAGCAGGGAGCGCATTTCTGTCTCAACTCTGGGTGGCCAACTGGCATGTTTACCTGCACACCTGAGCACTGCTTTTCCCTTCACTATAGAGCTGGACCTGGAAAGGCCAGGTGCAAGGTGCTGCAGGTGTCAATGCAAATCTTAAATGATCCAATCTCCCAATTAACCCACTTGCAAGCAACAGTAGAGGAAGACATCCCTTGAAGAAGTTGGGGAAGGGAGATGTGGTGCTCTGGTGCTCTCCATCTGAAGCACACAATTATTGTTCTCTTCTCCTTGGTCTTCTGCTCCACAGTGGAAGGAATTCAGGATGCACGGAGAGGGTGGGGACCAGGTTAGTTGGTCAGAGGGGTTGACCATAGGCTGGATAAATGCCAGTACTTTTGAGCAGAAATAGTGGCAGCTTAATTACATCACATCCCTTGCATCTAGATTCTTCCTGCAAATTCAGTATGAAAACAATGTTTCTCCTCAGCTATTAGATGTTCAGCCAGAAAATATGTGTAGAAAGTAGCAAAACAGACCATTTCATTCAGTGCAAGGAGCATGTCCTACTTACTTCAGCACAAACATTTCCTCTGCCAGATATTTAAAAAAAAAATCCTGTAATTAGTATCATGCTCCTTTTTTCCTCCCTCTTTTCCCACAGGGGAAAAATATTCTTTGGGAAGAAAAAGAAATGACTGGAAAGGATTTAAGCCACCCAGGCTTCAAAGTTTCCATTTCTGTTTCTGTGATGGATATAATCAGAGGTCTTTAGAGCATTTGGCTGTGATGTCTGTCCAGAGAACCGAATTCAACAGAGCTCTGTGCTCACAATCCCATGCAGAATTTGGTAGTGTCATACTTCCACCAAGAACCACAACAGATATGTTCCGATTTCATTATTCTTTTTCTCCATAAATGCTGGTAATGCTGATCCAACATAGATCACACTGGAGGGAATGGTCTTTATTGATTGCTTGCAGAGGTTCGAAGAAAATACTTAAACACACACTCATTTTTCCTGGAACATTTCCTGGAACTGAAAGATTTATGCAATCACAACCAGGCTGTTTATTTGTTGCTTTGTTGAGGTGATCAATACAAGGTTTTAGTCCAAGAACTGATTCATCCCATCTGTTTTGGTTCTGCTTTCAGTCAAACATTGTCACTAATTCAAACTTCTGCAACAATGCTTATAAGACTACATCCTAAGGCATATTAGTATTGATTTGATATCCCTGCTAAAATATCATAAAGTAAATTAGATTAAGCGTTCATGTTCTTGGTTTAACCTGGTATACTTAAATTCACATGCAGGAATACGTGTGGCATTTGTTAGGTTTACAGGAATTAGAAGGTTTTTAATGACTGTTTACACATTCAGTACCTGTCACAGATGCAGATAAAATAAGAATGTGGTGTAAATAAAACTTTGTTTTAATGGATGAGTTAGTCTGAGACAGACTCCAGAGGGAAAAATTCTCAGTGCTGAGACCCATGTTGGAGAAATTGAAGATCATTTCCTCAGCTGGCTGAAACAGCCAGTGACATGCCAAAGTCAGAACCACTGAGCAAAGATCTGCCCTGATGTATTTTACTTTCCTCTTTGACATACTACAATTTCTTTTTTAGGGTTGGTTGGAAGGCTGTGTCAGCCTGCTCAGAAATGGTGCTAAGCAAAACATACCTGATAAATACGGGAGGCTGCCACTACACGCTGCTACTGCAGAGCCTGATGTGAGGTATGTCTGAGGATCCTGCAGCTTTCGCTGATTGAATCTCAGCAGGTAGTCTTCAATTCAGCTACACAGTCCAAAGGAAAGATCAAGTCACGAGGTTAGCCTTGACAGTTACACTTGTGACTTGCCCTTCTGTTTAACGGTTATCATAAAGAGGAGAGGATAGAAAGAAGGAAAAGCATTGCACAACACCTCTATGACAGATACAGCCAAGAAAGGTGAGGAGACCAATACAAAGCAAGAAAAAGATATATATATAACAGAAGTTGAAACTCTAGGTTCCCTCAACCTTTCTCCACCTCCCAAGAGAAATTTCACAAGAATTTTCATTTCTGGATGTCTCCTCCAAGCAGTACGGCGTGTGTGTGAAAAGTTTTCCACACAACAATCTCTTTGAGAGTCCCTATAAAGGGGAAGCTGAGGTTTGGTGGACTGTCTTGATTTTAAACTGCAAGAGGGCAGATTTAGACTAGATATTAGGAAGA
>JAOWBP010004700.1:13606281-13630857 GCA_028571105.1 Tragopan temminckii | reverse complement strand
ACGGGGAAGCTGAGGTTTGGTGGACTGTCTTGATTTTCAACTGCAAGAGGGCAGATTTAGACTAGATATTAGGAAGAAATTCTTTACTATGAGGGTTGTGCATGCTCCCTCCTTGGAAGCATTCATGGACAGTCTGGATGGGGCTTTGAGCAACCTGGCCTAGTGGGAGGTGTCCCTGCCTATAGCAGGGGGTTGGATCTAGATGATCTTAAAGGTCCCTTCCAACCCAAAACATTCTATGATTCTATGATTCTGTGGTTTTTAACTGCTCTTATTGATGGTGGTGCAATAACTAAAGCATGTGTAGATCTCAAGTTCTAAGAAATATTCTTTGTCTCATTTTCACCTGTGATGATAGGAAGTGTTTTTCGAGTCTTGATTTGTACATTTGAATAAATTCATTCAAAAATCTTTCCTAAGTAAGTCATGTCCGGGGGACTGGAGACAGGTGAAACATTTAGCAGATATAAAATATCAGTGTGACTTAATCATGGGGACTATGGTTTTATTGTTGTAACCATATCAGACCAGATCTCTCTGCACTTCTGCTGATCTTACTTCACAGTCCTTTTGACAGCTTTTTTCATTTTCCACATTCATCACTGCTTTTTGTGCATTACTTCGAGGAAACAGTTCGAAGCTTCTGCAATAGTATGAGTGCATTATCATATTTCCACTGAAAGAAAACTGCATTTGTACAATTCTGCCATGCTGCTATTCGAAAGGGTGCAACCATAGTTTAACAGCAGCACACAGCACTCCCTGAACATTTTTCATATTCTTCATGAACACAGAAAGACTTTTACTCTAAATAGGAATTTGCCACTAGTTCAATTCTTTTACACTGTTCGCCATCTGGGGTTGCCCATGCCCAGCTTTTCCATCCTGGCCATTGCCATTCTCCTGAATGTTGTGTCATACCAAAAGTGCATATGTAGTGGTGTGTTCGGAAGTGCTTTTTTAGCTAAACTTTAAAATCTGGGAATGCTCACTAAACCCTGTGTGTTTCCAGTGCATGAACCACACAGAATGCCAGAGACTGTGATCAGCTAGTTTGGACTAGATGATCTTGTAGGTCCCTTCCAACCTTGTGATTCTGTGATTCTACATCTTAATGTGATAACGGATTCAGTGCATCAAAACATGTTCTACATGAGAGAAAAGGTGGAAAGAGAATCCAAGAACTTACTGATCTCTAGCTTTTAGAACAGATAACCGAAATGTCAGCTAAGATGGCCGAATATCTACACACTGACTGCTAGTGCTGCTGTTGCTACAGAGAATATAAGGGAGCCAAGAGTTGTTGATAGATGCTTTACACTCAAAGAGTGACATGTCCTTCTCCACATTGGTTTCCCCGAAGATATCTGAGGTTAAACTACTTATTGATCACAAAACTGTGATAAAGGGGTTTTACAAGCATACCACAATAATCTCATGTTATTTTTACTCATTAGCCCCTATTTACTTTGACTTGTTTTCAAATAGTGAATTTCTTAGATTCAGGTTGGAGTTTATTGAACCAATTGACTAAAAAATGTCTCTGTTGTACCACTTTGCTTTTTTCAAATTAATCACAATTATAAAAATTCCTTCTCTTCAATTTCCACACTATGACTCCACAATACCATTCATTCATTGTGTGATTAAGAAAAGGAGGTGTAGCACCCATTTACTACAAGTGAATGCATTCATATATAGATGGCCTTGATGCTCTGATAAAGTGCTGGGAACTACACAGTCTTCACCATTTAGAGATATGCTAGTTAGAAAAAAAATGAAGCTGGACTTCCTGCTGCAGAAGGACAAACAGTTGACAAACAGTTAAGATTTTTCCCCAGCAGAACAGACAAATCATCCATAAGCAAGAGTAAATTCTTTTGAATAATGTCTAGTTCTTTATTTCTGAGAAAAGAAAAAAATAATTTCTCATGCAACACTCTCAAATTGATCTGATGAACACAGTTCAATCCAAAAAATGTACTGGAAGATGTTAAAGTTTGCCCTGATGAAATTAACAAAAGATTTTTGTTTAGTCTCCTAGGTCTGAGAATCAGTGCATGATTGCATACATTCACCTGTGCATTATCTGTTCATTTATCAGAATTCCCACTTCAAGATGGTACTTAATTTTGTTCTAACCTCCTTGCAAAAAAAAAAAAAATATATATATATATATAAAATAATAAAAAGAATTTAAAGTCTGTCTCGAAGGTTTATTACAAATTTGCACCTTCACATGTTTGCATTACAATCTTATTTAGGGATTGACTATATAAGTACCTTTCCTTTTGCTAGGATCAGAAGAACAGTACATCTACCATAGCATCCATGTGATTTGACTTTGTTACAAGCTATGTCATTTCCATGGTCTACTCACCTACTCATCTACTCAAAACAATTTTTGTTCTAGTATGAAACATAACCATCTTCTCTAAAGCTATAGTGATTTCGGAACATCTTCATAGGAGGACATAAGGAAAAGCAAAGCCTTCGCAGTGTTAAATCATTGCACTTAATATTTCAGTGACTATTTTACTGTAGCTGTTCCCTCCACCAGAGGGGAGTGTTTGTAGTCTGATATCCCATAACAAAAGCAAACCAGTGCACTGCTGCATTTTATACCATGACAATGGCTCTATCCCAGCAAAAATACTGTAAAACCTTGGCAAATGCAATTGGTTAGTGCATGTGTAACTGTTACAGTTCGTATGCAAACACACACGCAAGCACGTACACAATATCACATCACTCTGACAGTTAAGGAGCACTACAAATCATTTTTGTAAACATTAACTTTTGTTTGTTTAAAACTTTATAAAACAGAATGAGGAATTTCTATAAAAAAGTGCACACATTTAGTATAATATACTCTGATTCACCCTGACAATCAACATAAGAATACTTCCTAGTGGATCTGCTTTTGATTCCCAGCACAAAACTTCTGTTGTTACAGTAAGCTATAAAGTCTTAGCTGCTTTTCTAGCCCAGACCTAAGACTGACCCGTGCCCATCACTAAGATTGTTTTGTCTTGAAATTGCGCGTCTTCTTTCCCAAACGATGTCAAAATTTCAGATTTAGTCAGTAGTTCTGTACGCTGATTATGCCATTGCTTCCACAGGCTTCTGAACGTGCTCCTGCAGCAGTCAAATCTTAGTGAAATTAATCATCAGGACAATGAGGTGAGTGAGCTTGTGCCATAAATCACTGTCCCAGGCCCTGGGATCATACAGTTCATGCTGTTCAGAAGGAGTCCACTGAACGTTATGATGAGTATGCATAAGCCAGATATTTCTATAATGCATGTGCTGAACCCTGCAGAGCCCTATCTCATTTTTCCCACCATGCATGATGCATCTTTAGACTAATAAAATTTCTCCATATTCTGTCAATTATTTTAACCAGCCTCTTCTCTCACTTGCCAAGACATAAACCGCTTTTGATTCTTCCTAAGTTAGACTTCCCAAGTTAGCTTAATTTTCATCTTTTCCAAACATCCCATCACCAAGAATTAACAGTTCTCAAGAAAAGTATCAGAAACCTGGTGTAGCACAGGAGAATTACAGAAAGACAAAAAATTGTCTGGTCCTCAATTAACTGTGCCCTGCATGCATGCACAGAAGAGTGTCATCTCCCCAGATGTACTGTCCAGCTAGAGAAGCCAAGGCACAAGAGAGACGCTGTATGTCTTTCCATATGTTTCTCTTCACAATAGCAAACATCAAAGATGCTTCTCATCTTCATGGTGCCAGACCCACCACTGGGCTGCTGATTTTCCCTCTTCACATGAGCCTTCTGTGCCCACAGGATGGTTTGCAGACCCTGTTTACAGCAACCTAAACCAGACATCTGGTTTGTCTTGGCATAGAGTTACATTGCTAATGAATTGCGTGGAATCATGGATGACAATTTCAATCCATAGTGATTGCTGCAGTGCATCACTGAATGCAATTTGAAACTTTTAGTCCAGCTCACAGTCACCTGGCACAGGGAAGACATTTGTTCAACTGTCAGTAATAAGCCCTGAATATTCGGTGTTTTCAGTTTTGAAAAGTGTGGATCCTCACAGATGATTTCAGCTAACAGAGCTGTTGTCTTGGCACAAGCAAAGCACTTCAGATTTCCTATCTTCTACTTTAGAAAAACACACTGATCAATGCATGAACATGTATCAGTAAAAAATACATCTGAAAGTTTCATTTGGTTTCCACAGCCATAGCTTTCTGTAGATTTACTTACGAAACATTCTAAGATCAAGATAGGAAGAAAAATTCCCTGAAAAAGCCTAGAATCTGAGCAAAACTGGTATCACGCTATACTTCGTAGAGGCAAACAATTGCTGCTGACTGCTTCAGGTCCCCATTTGTTGGATGTCATGTCTGTGGTTGTGAAACTGTTGATCAATCATCCACATCCATTTATTTTTCTTTTTTTCTCCTTTTCTGTATCTTATTGCCCTATATTTTTTTATAAATGCACAATTTGGGAACTTCATTATTTTAATATTACGTATTTCTAGATCTTCACAGCCCTGCGGCTTTGACATTTCTGTTATCACCCCCACGCTCCCTCTCAAAAGCACAGGTGTCACTGAAGGGTGTGCAGATCGGATGGGTATGAGCAGGCTGGCCCTTGCCCGCCGCAGCAGGCCCACATGTGGGTGTGCCGCTACCACCAGCTCAGTCCTCTGTGCTCTTGTGGGCACTCTGAAAGGACACGTGGAACACACAAATTATTAGAAAAGAAAAAGAGAACAAAACAGGAAACAGCATTGTGCTCTGTCTCAATCCTTGGTATGCCCACACCTTTAATGCTCGCTGCAAGCGTCATCTGAAAAAGGGTGTACAGCAAAAGGAACAGAAAAGGTCTGCAAAGATGATTATAGAATGGCTTCCTTTCACGGGCAGGTCAATAACTAGAACACGCAAACTATGAAAGGACATTCAGCTCTGTCAGAGGGACAATATAATATAAGTCCACAGCACCCTAAATGCTATGGAGAAGATGCAAAGAGCATGATTATTCACTGTTTTTTACATCTAAAACGATGGGGACACCCAAAGAAATCATCTCACAGCAGTTTTACAGGAAATGAAAGAAAACGCTTTTTCACAAAATGCATGGTTATCCTGTGGAGGTCTGGATGGCATAGGAAGTCTTTAGTGCGATTACCAGATGTTATATTATCATGTATCACTAAGCCTTATTTCTTAATGTCTCTCCCTAAGTATTTTCTACTGACCCTGGACTAGGGAAAACTTTGATCTCTATGCACAGTTATTACACTCTGGCTCAGCTGATAGCAATAGTAACAACAGAAATTTGATTTTTCAAGAATCTTGCCTTTTGCCCACATCAACATACTGAGAGTAGTTGACAAAAATCTGTCCTGATACACTGCATCTTCCCTTCTTTCAGTGACTGTTCTGACTGTCCAGAGCTAGGTGCAAGGATCCATGTCCCAGATGGAGATCACTGAATTCTCACTTAACAGCACCCACAGGGTTTGGAAGCCCATCAATGATACTAGATCCCCAGTACCAAAACACGTGTCCACTGACGTCAATGGTAGAACGCACATGAATTTCAGTGAGACAGGATTAAATCCTCATTTCTGGTTTTACGAAACAAAAACCCCCATGATTAAGATTTGGAAAACCTAACTAAAAACAAAAGTGCTCTTGTTCAATTGTTTTATTTTGTCATCGTCCATATTTAAGCCACCTGGGGACTTGAAAAAAGTTATATCTGATAGTTTGGAGAAATTAAAGTTAAGGGGTTCAAGCTTTAACTTAGAAAATCACTGCTAACCACTTCTAGTATTTATGCACTGATAAGCTTGTCTGCATTAATGTTTTACAGCTTGTGTTTAATCTAAATTGTTAACTAGATTTATGAAGTTCCACTCAAGTTTCAATTTCTTTCCCACTTTACATTTTTGGGGTTTTTTTTTTACCATTTTGGATCCCAAGCAAGACCCTTGACATACATTTTCAATAGTAAAAGCTAGTAAACACATCTGCTCAAATTAAAATTTACCACATCTGAATGATACTATAATTTTTTAAGAAACATGTTGAGTTAGAAATATCTTTAGCATTATGGACTTAGAATAAACTATAGGTATATAAAACAATGTTGATGAAGGTGAAATTAACACATCATGAATTCTATGAATAGAGACTGACAGAACACTGCTAATGTGGAATGAAAACGCAGA
The DNA here is from genome assembly GCA_028571105.1 of Tragopan temminckii. Lineage (NCBI taxonomy): Eukaryota > Metazoa > Chordata > Aves > Galliformes > Phasianidae > Tragopan > Tragopan temminckii. The sequence continues at coordinate 13,624,636 of JAOWBP010004700.1, read as the reverse complement.
TCAATCACCGTTTTCTTCCCAAATGAGAGGTAACGGCTTCAAGTTGCACTAGGGGAGGTTCAGGTTGGATATTAGGAAGAATTCATTCTCTGATAGAGTGGTAATGCATTGGAACAGACTGCCCAGGGAAGAGGTGGAATTAATATCCCTGGAGGTGTTCAAGAAACATGTAGATGTGGCACTGAGAGACATGCTTAGTGGGCATACTGATGGATGGGTTGACGGTTGCAGTGATACTAGAGGTCTTTTCAACCTTAATGATTCTGTGATTCTATGATTCTCTGAATATAAACTGTAATTGTTAGATGTTTATATTGTGAGTCCTTTTGTTAACATCACTGGGGCAGTTCTTTAGCTTGCTGATTAGAGTCAGCTTATAATTCTTACTTTGAATTAAAGATAAGATCTGAGTTAAACACCATACCGTGTTATGACAAAGCACACGCCTGAAACAGGCCTCTCTCACAGGACCCAAGCTTAGCAGTAAGGAACCACCTCCCCGGCCATCATGGTCCTGATCACACATCACTTAAGACAGTTACAGTCAGGCATGAAAGAAGCCTTTGTATTTGTATTGATTGTCTGCAGTGACTGTAAAAAGATCATCGCAAGGTTCCCCATTATGGCTAGTTAGCAAGTTGCAACTCATTATTTCAGTTCAAGGCAAAGAGAAAAGAGTCAGTCCATCCCCAGTGGTTTCAGAACAGTCTAGCTTTTCTACAGCTACAGGAGATGCAAAGGGCATTACTGTGCATGACCTTTATTTGCTCTCTGCGTTTGTGGCTTTCAGGGAATGACTTCACTCCACTGGGCTGCTTTCCACAACAGGCCACAGCATGCACAGACCCTACTGCACAAGGGGGCAGACCTGACTCTAGTGGATAAAGACTTCAAAACTGCTCTGCACTGGGCCGTACAGGTAAGCTATAACCACAATTTCACTGGACTGTTGCTTGAATTGAATCAGTCACCAAGTTGAACTAAACAGAGAGAAATGGATGCTAAGAGCGCTCATGAACACCCTCAGCATATTGCTGGTGAGCATAGGACAAGGATCTAATGCCTGCTCTGGAGGGCAAGGCATACTTCATGTAGGCTCAGCACTCTTGCCTTGGAATAACTTTTTATCCCACAGGGACTACCTGTATGCTTCATGCTGAATTCATGCTGACATTTTTTCACTGAATCAAGGTTGCAGAAATCAGCAACTTAAAGCCTCACAAACAACCTGTGGGAAGAAACTACAGTAAATGCAAATTAAAGCATATTTAAACAGTTATAACTGTGCAATAATTGGCAGAATGTTTGGGCCCTTGCTTTGTAATTTTAAGCAATTAAGGAAGTAAAAGAGCCAAACATAATTCACATTGACCTGTATGTCCTTATTTCCTATGCAAAAAAAAAGTTAAATTGCTAAAAATCTCCTGGTAAATAAATGCACATGAGATTAAATACTATTATGCTATTGGTAACATGTGTCATAGTAAGTGATATAAAATACAATGTCGTTTTAAGAAGTTATGCATAAACCCCACTGCAAGAAACAACCTGGATGAAAAGGGGAGAGCAATCACATAACTGTGTTTTTACTTGCTCACTTTCCATAGCAAGTTCCGGTTCAAAACACCTGCACAACAGATAAGCAAAAACAGAACTTAAACAAAAATTCAGTAACAGTGACTAAATATTTGCATCCTCACTTGATCCAGATCCACTCATCTTAAAAATACGTGTTACCAAAGAAATTGAAAAGCTCCAAACTGCCATACACTATAAATGAATAAAGACAGCTAGAACAAATAATCTGTTTGCTTCAACTGCAGACTCACTCTGATGGTTCACATACAATTATGCTTTAACCTTTGTAACTAATGTTATTTCAACAAAAGTTTCATTCTTTATTCCTGAACAGCCTAAATCTGTGTTACTTCCTTTGCTACTGTGCCTTGGATGCTAAAGGTATCTATTATAAAAACCAATGTGCATTTTGTCTAGGCTTGCTCCTGTGCAGGCTGCTTCCAGTGAGAGCCATCTGAAATTTACTGCAGGCAGCCACAGGTGGGGCAGTAATCTGGATCAGAGCTCTGGGGCTGAGCTACCTACCAAACAGAAAGACAAAGGCAAATCCCCTTCCCTTCAGGACCCTCTGCGTGACACTCATCTTAATCTTTCGCTGATTCTGTTTTGTGAATGTTATGATTTAACTCCACTGTTAACTCCTGCCTCCAACTATGTCTCAGAGATTGGCAAAACAACTCTTAAAAAGGGATAAAATTGCAAATGCACAAAATCTGTGTTGGTTCAATTGGAGGCAAATTACAAATCCCTCTTCTTTCTCCCCTTAAGCTGCTCTTGTAAGTCAGAAGAAAGAGGAGCAGGAGAACTCCAGTTCTCATCTTCTTGTCAGATTCCTGCTATGAAGCCTTATAAATCCACATTCCATCCACATTTTTCTCCATACAACAGGTCAAGAAGGGCTGGTTCAAATACCAGAGTATGGAATAGAACTGTGAGCATTTCTCTTACACAGGCTTTTCCAAGAGGAAACACCTCCAGCCAGTACTCTCTGTTGCCTTAGTAGGCCCAAGGGAAAAAGGTACTCTGGACAGCCATGGCTTTCTCTGCTATCACATCTCTGCTGCATGGGATCATCACTCTCGCATATCCATTTTAGTATGCTCAATGAGTGTTCTCTCCAGGATGAAGGCAGGATAATGCTTTTTGAAGAGACTGTGTCAGAAAACATTTAATAACCTCTCCCATAGCCCTTGGAAAGATGATATTTTTCCTTTAAGAATTGCATTTATATCTGCAGAGCACAAGAGCCTCACAGAGCTCAGGCACTAACAGCTGCAGGGCCTGTTTTCGGCTGAATAGGGCCTTGTGTTTAATTTCATTTTTAAAAAATGCAGTAAGGGGAAGACCAGGCACAGCACAGAAACTTGTTTCAGAAGCTGCAGGGCAAAGGCAGTCAGTGCACACTGGCTGAAACACAGAGCAGAACCACATAAAAACCATCATCCACTATTGGAAGCCCAGTTCCCCTGAGTATTCTGCACAGAACAATTGCTCCACGCTCCCTGTTTCCAAGAACAGATGTCCGTGTTCGCTGTCTCACCAGGCAGACAGGGGCTGCAGAGCCTCCCTTACCTGCCTCGGGTCTGCTCTACCAACTTTCTGCTGCCCAAGTTCATGCCTTCAATGCGAATGTGTCACACTGCTACTAAAAACACACATCATTTTCATCTGAAGTGAGAAAGTCTTGTGTCAAATTTTTCATGCGTAAAATATGATTTGGTACCGATTGGGCTATCATAGGAGTGTCTCAGGTGTTTCTCTCCTTTCATTCCAATCAGCAAATGATGGGATCCTGTAATCATATTTAAAACCAGAACCTGTTAAGTGGTATTGAAATGAAATGTAAAGCCTATTTAAGTCCTAAATAATGATGCCATTGAAATCCTAGTAAAATACAATATATACAATATTACTATATAGTAGCATACTACACGCCACTATACTATAATAGTATTATCAGTATCTCAGAAACAGTATGGGAAGATTTTGAGGCTTCCTACGTTGTCTTGCTAGTTGGCATGAATTTTACAGAAGTTTCTTTGTCTCTTTCTTAAAACTCTGGCTCCCAAAGTCATATGATTATGTAAAAATATCAGCTTTCATTTTAAGAACAAACAATGAAACCAAGATTTCTAGCAATCATTTCTTGTAAAGCTAAGAAATGTGAAACTCTAGATAAAAAGAAAGCGGCAACTAAAAGAAAACATCAAATATAATTTTCTGCCATGTGTAACTACACTGCTGATTTTTTTAATATTTTGATTTGCAGCATTAACATTTAAAAAATTACAAACCTGGAATATTTGCTCTGTAGAAACAATGCAATTATTTCATTCCCCACTTTCTTGCAAGCAGAAAGAACTACCAGAATATCTCACATGCATTATAAAAGAACAGCAGAGTTACTCATTTGCCTTCAGCTGGAAGGCACAGCAAGATCTTTGTATGTCTTGGAAGGTGTGAACTCACGGGTATTCCAGGATGTCTAGGAACTAACCTATGTTGCTTCAGGGCATCTCAAAAGGCTATTTAAAATGTATGAACTGAGTTCATTTCACAGTATGTGCAAAAATGGGTATATTTCCCCCACATTACATGCTATTTCCTGGAGACAGCTATTAAGGGGTAGTAGCAATTTCTTTTTTCATGTCACTGACCTTAGAAGACAATTTTGACTACTAAGAAGCAAATGAAAAATAGATTCATTTTGTATTTTTTGTTTAGTCATTTCCTTAAAAAATCCCTTTCTTGGGTAAATACTGTCATTCCATTGAAGGTAAAGCTGTTGCTCATGCATGGCAGCAAGGCTTTGTAGAGAGAGTTGTCAAGTTGCAAAATGAGGAGAAAGAGGAATTGCAAAAAGGATACTTTTGAGTAAGAAACAAACATACTCCAGTACTATCAAAAGTTTTTAATTTGGAGGATTATAGTAATTTTATAGTATGGTCAACCGACTTCTGATGCCCAGGATCATTCCCCAGTGCTATTCCGTTTTACCTTCTTAGCTATCATGTACTTCCCTACCTCTGTTTATGCCAGCTTGTAAGCTGAAGCACCCTTTGTGATTTGTAAGTGGTACTGAAGTGCACAATACTGACATACAAACTTGCCAGCACAGTCAGACCATCAGAAAAAAAACTGCCCTTTCATGAAATGACTGTTACGCAGTAGATTCTTCAAGCACAAACATGCTGTTGACAAGGTAATTATTCATGCCAATCAAATTTCTATGAAAATCAATTGCAGAACTCCCACTTAGCTTAGCAGGAATTTGGGGGGTGGGGACAAAAGCCACAGGGAAGCACAGAGTCATTCCCAGACGTCTTAGCACACAGTGTATGTTTAACTTTGTAAGTGGATGCTGGAACATGAGTCATGTGCACGCACCACACCTTTTGTTTATCTGCAAATGTCCTAATTTCCTATGCTTACAAAAAGGCACTGGAAGGTAAAGCTTTCAATTTCTCTGATAGCTGAATGGGGTAAATCCTTCTGCAACTGCAGAAAAAAAAAAAAAAAAAAAAAAAAAAAAAAAAAAAAAAAAAAAAAAAAGATGACCTGTTTTTTTCAAAGCACATAAACAAACAGCTCATCCAGAGAAATCAGTCCTCACAACAACGCACTAGCAGAGGAAAACTGCCAAGTAACTTTAGTCATAGGCACGGAACACAATAAATCATACGCACTTATTATACAAGAATTCAAGTGAAAATAAAATTCTCAGAGAGACTTGGCCGGTATGTCATGCAGGTTTCTGTTTGAGCAAAGAGAGGGCGAGAGAGGCAGAAACATATGGTAGCCATGCAAGTATGCCTCTGTGGCTGACACCTGGTAACTTTTTCTAACACCCAATAAGGGTGCCCAGAGCATAAATATTTTCGAAACACTGTGTACCCTTCTTGTACCAGAGGCAAGCAGTGCTCTAAGAACCACAGGACAAAGTATTTTATACAAGAACACTTTCTCTTCCCAAAAGTACCACAGAGTCACGCCAAGCTGGGTTGCTCTGTGTCGGGAAGGAACACTGTCTCAGTGGGTGTCTGAGTCCGAAGTACCAGGGTTAGGGGAAGACAAATGAGCTGCTCTGTTAGCTGGCTGCGTCTCACCAGTGTAACTACAGTGGCGTCAGTAGAGTTGTTGTTAATTTATGTTGGTTTGCCATCAGAAACACACCCTGTGAAGTGCCTGGGCTGCTTCCAGGCAACTCCTGGCAAAGCATCACTGGCAGGAAGAAAGCTGAAGATGGTGTTATGGGTTGTTCCTTTCCTCAGCATGAGGCCTGGTTGACTCTGTCCCCTGAGAGCAGAGAAACCATACGGTGCTCCTACCTCTGCACTCGTTCTCTGCTGCAATCACAGACATTGCATCTTTTCAGATGAAATATAAAATTCCTTCATAGTGACATGGTTCTTTACAATGAGATATGGATGTATAGCTCTGACATAGCCTTAATATCTGATTTCAACCAGACTTTTCCTCGCTGTTAAAATAGCACTGAGTTTATCTTGCACTTATTCTAAGTTGAAATTCTGAACTTGTGTTACAGTAGAGGAAATGATAAATTATGTACATATATATACACACAGCCATAGTACTCTCAACATAAACACCAGAAAAACTGCATTTCAGTGACATCAGCCCTATAAGGGAAAAGAAGATGATATACTGGAAGAACAGTTCTATTTTACTTGTATGGCTGTAACTGAACAAACAGTTGTGACAGCAAAGCCCTGAGTCAAAAATCAAGATTTTTCAATTCTCAGCTAGCAAAGTGATGTGGGAAAAGTCTGTGGAGTGGTTTTTGCTTTCAGTAAATACAGAATTTCAAAATCAAAAAATGTGACTTAGAGAGAGAAGGCGTTTTTACCACTGTAATCATCTCAACTGGAGTTGAAAACTATCCACAGGCAAACTACCTGTTCACATTTTGCTATGGGCTGCTCAACAAATCCTTGTAGTGGCTCACATGACTCTGTTACAGTGAAGGAGAAAACATTATTTGCTCTTTTCTTCAGGGGCCCTCTTGGTGCTACTGTCAGCTTCATATTAAAATACACTATATGTGTCTGTGAGAGATAAGAGGAAGGATGAAAGCATTGGGAGATGAGCCAGCATTCTACTACACACAACTCAGAGAGTATCAATGATGAACAGCGATGGTTTCTAGGAGGAAGATGGAAATACTGATGAAAATTTTATTTAACCTACAGTCATTTATGGTGTTCCTTTATGAAAACAAGTTACCTCCCATAGTAGGAATTAAAAAACAGTGTTTGCTTGCTGCGACAGACAGGGGTGAAATGATAGTTAATATGTCAAGTTGTTCGCAGTCAGAGAAGAAGGACATCAAAAAGAAAGTCAAAGCTTTGTATTCACAGATGCAGAGGGAAGGTGGAAGAAGGGGAAACACAGCCCTAAAGCGAAATGCTAATGTTAAGAAGCAAGATCAAGGACTGCTGGTAAGGAATTTCTATCTGGTAAAATTGGATAAAAATATAGGAATATTTTAAAATTCACACTAAATGCAAAGGCAAACTAATACAACCTAAGTACATAATCTCCAGAGATATTCACTTGGAACAAAAACACTTTGTGAGGATTTTCTGAAAACAATTAAGCAACCCATAACTTGTTTCTCTCTGCCTCCCATCTGTACATTACCAGTAGACATAAGCCAGTTTTGCAGTCTCCCTCACATTACCGTTCTCTTTTTGACACTGTATCACCTACTTCACCAGTGTTCTGACAAGGGGAAAAAATAACCATCTATACAGTGCATTGAACATTAAAAACATTGTACTATGTACAGTGAAGATCTGGAGAAGAAAATGTAATATTCTGACAGGATACCAGGTAAGTGCCAATAGAATACCCTACTAAAATTCTAGCTTTACGTATCAGTTGGGTATATGCAAGCACTGAGTTATAAGAAGAAAGGCTGTAGCAATAGTGATGATAAATTGAGTTGACACAAGTGGAAAAAAATGTCAAAGCAAGAAAAGCATCCTGAATATTCAAGATTCTCCTCATGGTATTTCATACAGTGGATATTTCTTGGACTATTTTCTTACTTTGAAAGCACTATCAGAATCTGGACTTTATATTATCCAACCTAAAGAGAAACAAATTGAAATCAAGTGAAAGTGATAGCTAATGAACCTTATGTTAGTGATTTTTTTGTTAGCCACTGTCTGAGATAAAAGCTTGGATAAAGTACAATGAGAATTCGCCCTGCAAAGGAAAGATTTAGTACATTTCTACTTTGAAAATTAAGTTTATCAAGATGAATGACCTAAGAAATAGCCCGTTCAGGGGAATGAATAATGGCTGGCAACTGATAAAGATGTGAGTAAGAACTAAACTGGGGAGAGCCCTGGAGAATGATATAAAAACATAAAACCAAAAATAATTAATAATGTGAGAAAACACTGCTGAAAAGAATTTGAATACAAAAAGAGGAGAACGAAATGTAGGGATATGTAGAAAGATTGCAAAACCATATAATTTTCCTATGGTAAATTTACCACTGAACACCCTAGTCTAACAATAATACTGTGGGTTTGTGCTAAATTTAAACAGGAAGACTACATTTTTTGTGACCTCAGCTTGAAACTATTAATCTAAGAATAAGGGCAGTGTAAGCACTTCAAGACAATTTTGTGTGCAACTTAAAAAAGCCACTGTAAATGTAATGATAAGAAGGCATTCCTAAAAAGAAAGAGCTGAAGAGCCACAGAGAAGTTGGCCAGAGAGTTTTTGCAGAAGATTCACAATATTAGAAAGCGCCCTTGGATGATTAAAAAAAAAAAAAAAAATTGAATTTTATGATGCCTGTTCTGAAAATAGTGCCTATTTTATTATGGTGGTCCACAACATCAGAGGTGGATGTTGGTGTTATGGCAGTAGAGGCTGAACCTTCCCATCCATATTCTGTTATACTTCGCTTTTGCGTGACAGATGGAAGCAGGGGAGCAGTCTGACAGAATGGCATCTGACATGGAAGTGCATATGAAGCAGAAGTGTGTCACTGAATTTCCCCATATGGAAAAAATGGCAGTGGCCAGCAGTGACGATAGCAACACAAACGAGTCTGCATTCTGGGTGGCTATGCACAAATTTCACACCACAAAATTTAGAGCATCTTGATCAGCTCATCCACATAAATCAGGCAATTATAACCTTGGAACTGTGTAAAGAGCTGAATATCAGCTTGGAAATTATGGTGGCAATACCACATGGCTGGAATACCACAAAGTTTGGGGTAGGTGGGACCCATGGATGTTCACACAGAAATAGAAAGAACACCTTATGCAAGTTTGTCAGGACCTCTTGAACAAACACAGGGCTCAAAGTGGTACTTTTCTAGATCACATCACTACTGGTGATGAGATGTGGGGTTACCACTAGGAGCCAGAGTCAAAACAGCCATGCAAGGAATGGCAACATGTGAATTCCCTTTTGAAGAAAAAGTTCAAGATGCAAACCTCAGAGGGTAAATTAATGTGCAGTATCTTTTGGGATAGGAAAGGGCTAATCCTTTTGGATTTCCTGGAATCTGGACAAATAATAGCCTTTGACTGCTACATCATGATGCTGACTAAGCTGAAAGCTTGAACTTCCAGAGTCAGGCCAGAGAAGACGACCTTTCTCTTGCAAGATAATAATGCCAGGCACCATACCAGCATGAAGACTGTGGATCATATTTCCAGTCTTGGCTGGTCTGTGCTACCACACACATCATATAGTCTATATTTGGCACCTTCTGACTTTCATCTCTTCAGCTGACTGTGTGCAGCATTGTACTAGCAGTGATGCCACCATGGCACCTGTGAAACAGTGGGTCACCTCTCCTGGTGCAGATCTTTACAATTGCAGAATTCAAGCTCTTAATCATCACAGACATAAATGCATAACTAGTGGTGGTGACTATGTTGGAAAAGAGTGTTTTGAAGCTTAGAATTGTTTTATCAGGTAGTGTTATTTGTGTCTGTTGTAGTTTCTATGGAAATAAATAGGAGGCATTACTTCTAGAGCTACTTACATAAAACAGTACAGAAGGCTATTAGCCATCTTCAAAGCTATTATTGTTTTTCTTGGATAAATAGCTTTTCTCAGGTAAATAGCTGTTAGATAGTGTATGTTTGGATGTCAATAAATCAAGGTAAAACCTTGATAGGGTATCCCAGTTGAGAAAATGTGAAGGGATAACATAATCAAAGTCATCTTGGAAACTTATCTTACACATTATATAGTTCATATCAGCCTCATCCAGGACAGATCAAATACTCTTTGGGGGGGGACAGCTCATTGATAATCCAACAAAATCTTCACAGAACCCCACAATGGTTACCGTTGGAAGGACTTGTGGAAATCACCTGATCCAAATCCTGCACAAGCAGGGCCAGCCAGAGCAGGCTTCCCAGGATGATGGACAAGTGGCTTTTCAAGATCTTCACAACTTCTCTGGGAAACCTATGCCAGTGTTCAGTTGCCCACACAGTACAGATGTTCTTCCTGATGTTCAAACAGAATTTCTTGTGTCCCAGTCTGTGGTCATTGCCTCTTGTCCTGGAACTAAGCACCACTGAAAAGAGCCCCAGTTTCATTCTCTTGCCACCCTTCCTTCAAGTATTTATAGACATTGGTGAGATTCCTCCCTGATCCTTCTATTCTCCAGGCTGAAGAGTTCCAGTTCTCTCAGCCTTTTCTCACAGGCACAGTATTCCACAACTTTCAGCACCTTGGTGGTCTTCTGCTGGATTCTTTCCAGTATGTCCTTGTCTCTCTTGTACTGGGGGGCCCAGATCTGGACACAGTACTCCATGAATGGCTTCACCAGTGTTGAGTAGAGAGGATCACCTCTCTTGTCATGCTGTTGATACTGTGCCAAGTGCAGCCAAGAACATCATTAGCCTTTTTAGTAGGAAAAGCACATTGCTTGCTCATACTCAACTTAATGTCATCCAGTACTTTTGGGTCCTTTTCCACAATGACTTCTCATGAGACTGTTTTTATTTAGTAAGATAATGAAATATAAAACCTGGATATAACCCAGAGGTAAAAACAAATAGGCACCAAGCACGGTGGACTTGCTTGGTAGAATGCAAAATTAAAAATGGTTCTGATAAATTTTAGGAATGAACAGAAATTAATAAAATAGCACTGCACACAGATTTGTGAAAAGCAAAAGATGCAAAAAATGAAGAGTAACAAACTAGTGGATTACAAATTGAGTAGAGTTTAAATTACGGTGTTGATAGAAAACAAAGAATCATAATTCTGGGACATACTAACGAAAGTGTAATATATGTGGGGTACAGGAAGTGGCAATTTCCTTTTTTCATGGCAGAATGAAAGCCATGGCGGGATAATTATGTAGTTTGGAGTGCTGTGGTTGAAGAAGGCTGTAGATAAATTGGAAAGAGGCCAAAAGCAAGCACCAAGTATGTAAGTGGTACGAAAAACATGACCCATGAAGAGAGGTTAAAATGGTTTGTTTAGTCTAGAAAATGGAAGATATTGGTTGGAGAAAAAATAGTCTGTGAATAGATAAAATGACGGTAAAAAGAGTGGAAAATTTTTTTATTCAAATGTTGAGTTGGACAAGACTATTAAGAGACTGAACCTGATGTGCAGAATGTAAAATTTGAATTTATGTAAGTATACAGTAGACTAATAAATTCAGCTAGCCCTGAGCATGACTAGAAGTTTCTCTGATGCAAGTGCCAAATAAATGTATCCAAGAATTATTTTAGTATGGAAAACACTGATAGTTAGCATAGGAACTGGAGAATAAAGACAGTTATTATTAATGAGATCCAGGTGTTACTGAACATTAAGACCAATACTCCTTTTTCATAAAATATTCAGACTACTAAGAATTAATACAAATTTTAAGATGGTTAATGATGTTATAAAGTGCCTGATAATAGAAAATTAACTTGGATGACATGACCATTAGTAGACTGTACTTTGAATAAGTGAGTAAGCAAAGTGTATACAAAACAAAACTCCTGATTTCAAAGGGACACTCCTTATATACTAAGGAAATTCTCAGCTGGACAGAGAAGCTCTGGGGCTTACAGATTCCATGACTCTGAATTTTTTTCTACAAATGCTTAGCACTTTATCAGGAATCCGGATCATGTAAGAGGAGAAAAAAAAAGTGCAGAAGAGGCTTCAGATATAACTGGTTGACTAACTGTATTTCAACAATATATTTGGAGCAAGCAGACATTTTTGAAAATAATGGGAAAAGGTACTGAGAAGCAAAGAAATATCTTCAAGATCAAGAAGTAAAGAGTAATTAATAATTAATGTTGAAGAGAGGCTGGAAAAAATTATTGCCATGGATAATCCTTGAAATCTGTCTTGCTTAATACTGTTCTGATAACTTGGCATAAAATACAGAGCCTTTCTAGTGAAATCTGAAATAAGAAAAAACTGGAAGACATTTACAGGAGAGAACGGAGATATCATACAAGGAAAGCCACATCATTTTGAAATCTTAAATAATGCACGTAGGATAAAATTGAATACATAGATCATTTAAGTCTTGTACAATGGTAATAATAACAAAACTTCCTAATAGAAACTAGAAATTTTACGTTTGGAATTGCCTGTGGAAAAGAAGAAGGTAGACATATGAAACAATTAGGAGCTTCTAATGGGCACAGCTGTGAATAAAGCAAATGTTGTTCTGTGTCATATCAAAAGAGATACTTCTAACAGATAGAGGGAAGAGCTAGAGGTAATACAAAGACATGAGAACAATGACTGTGTATGACTAGGCACAATTTTAATTATCGCTCCCCAAGGAAACACAATTAAAACATAAAAGGACAGAGGTTAGTAGAGAGAAATAGAATATTTTACAAGCAAAATTAGGAAGGCTTTGGTTTATTAAAGTAGCAAGACAATAGCTTGAAGAGATAGAGATATAATGGTTGATTGTAAATACATCTGAGGAATAAATAATAATTAGAGGAAATAAGTATTTAATCTAAATAATAATACTGGCACAAAAACAAAGAGACATAAATCAACCAGGAGCATGAATAGAAATCAGAGAAACTAATCATTAAAGCAAAGAAGTATTTGAACTGCCTTCCATTGAGAAGAATGGGGACAAAAAACTAATTGCTTTTAATGTACACAGTATGCTTAGGGAAGGAGTGCTGGTAACAATTTCATGGTCTAAGAAGAATTTTCCATAGTAGTGTTTCCATATTGTTATTTTAAAAAATCATGATCTTTTAAATCTATTTCCACAGAGAAAGGACATGAAATGTTCAGTTTTATTTGGGCATTAGAGAACAATGTAAACTTTCTATTATGATACTAAAGCACTGGAGCAAATTTGCTAAGAAGTTTTTCAAGAACCACTTGAGCAAATATTTGGTATGGCTTGTCTGGGTACACTTGGACAGGCTTACAGGAGTGAGCCTTTTGAGGTCCCTTCCAATCCTGAATTTCGATGAAATATGTCAGCTCATATTGTTCCACACTTTGCCTTAGCAAAACATCTAAAACCCCAATCTATTTCAAAGAAAGTCATTGAGTAATTTACACTCTGTAACTTTTGGATATATTTGCAGTGATACATTATTTATTATTTTTGCAGCTAGGAAATTAATAAAGCAAATTCTGTTCTCAGCAGGAGATTAAAAGCTTTTGGTTTTCATATTCAAATAGGCTAGTATACATAAACAAAATACTATCATTTCATTTACTTTTCTCTAGCAGAGAAAATGCAGCTTGATGTGAGCTCAATTGTAAAATGTTTTTCTCCTCTGAATTTCCTCCCAGAGTGGCAACAGGATTCTGTGTTCCATCATCTTGGACCACTATCAAGGACCATCAATAATAAACTACGATGACGAGAATGGCAAAACTTGTATGCACATTGCTGCTGCTGCAGGCTACAGTGATATTATCAGCCAGCTGGCTAAAGTCCCAGAGTGCAACCTGCAGGCCCTTGATGTAGATGACAGGTAACCATGGAAACCCTGAAACTGAAATTACGGCTTCCTTTCTATTAACCTGAGACTAGGTCTGTTTATTCTATAATCATGTTTCCTGTTTCACAGGCCATGGCCTAGTTAATGAACTGCACTTACAGAGAATTGTGTTTGCTCAGAAGCCCTGTAAAGCAGTCCGACTCACATCTATCACACTGAATATAACAACTGGCTACTAGGAATGTTTTTTAACTTTGTGTTTCTGGTAGGAAGTGATAAGATTATGTATGAAAGGACTTTGTCACAACTTGACTTAACTTCTTTCAATCAGAATGAACATTCTTCTCAAAACAATGGAACAGGATCTTGCTGCTTGGAGCTGTGATCTGCTGCTATTTGCATTCAAGAAATGTCAATATTTCCTTGTTACAGTTCAGATGCTAACAGAGTATTCTGAAAAGATACCATCAGGAATCCTTCCCCTTCTATTCTCACTCAATCCTTACCATGATTAAACCCTTGTATCATAAATCCCTGTATCAAACCATACTGGCCTCCCTCAGAATTTTGCTTCTAATTTCATAAATGCAAACAGACTCAACTGACCACTCTGAGTTGACTATCCTGCTCTGTGGAGCAAAAGCCAAAGTTTTCTTGGCTTAGGTCTTCAGGAACTTAAAGTAATGGCATTCTTTATGGAAAAGTCCAATGAAAGGGAACAGAAATAAAATCAACACAGTTCTGTAGACATTTCTAAACATCAGAAAAATGTAAGAGAGAAGGTTCTGTTTCTATGAAAAGAGGAAGGGAGGAGCTTAACTACACCTAAGAGTTTTAGTTTAAAAAAAAACTCCTATTATGTGTTCTTAGCTACTTCCTTAGAAGGTATCGCACTTGGAGAGGGGAAAAGATAAGCTGTTAACTATAAATACATAGTATACTTCCATTCTATCATGTTTCCTACTGCATTCAACTGGAATCACTGGGACTGCAACAGGCATAGAAAAGTCGTCTTTATTCTTCAGCTTGTAGTTTCCTTGTGGTGCTTTCTGTGCTTTTAGAAATTTTACAAGTGTGTAATACTACAATTCTGAAACTGGACAGAAGTTTCCAACAGTGTGCACTCTCTGCCAACAAGAAAGTCAGCTTGACTCTCCCACCAAATTCAAGACAACTATATCTGGTTCGGTCTGTGCCCAACAAAGAGCACAGAAATTGTCAAAGGGGTAATTACAGCCTGGTAGATGTCCAGTTCTTCTCATTGTTTTAGGGAGGCTTCTTCTGCTATTACCTTCCTGGAGAGTCATAAGCCAGCCAGTGTTAACTGTGTTCAGTGTAAGAGTGAGAAGGGCTTGTCCCTGTGCAGTGCACAGCACAAAGTTATTTCAAATTCTGCTCTGAAAACTTCAGGTGCTCCTTCTACTCTACAACCCCAGAAATGAAACTGATGCTACTATGTACCACATATAGGCATCTGCCAGCCTCATATCTACCTTTACTACAGCTAAATAAATGCATGTAGACAGATGCTGGTCTCTGGCTTTACTCCTTTTACTGGGAGCTACATCAGTGGGGGATAAATTAGTGTGAACTGCTTAAAATGGTTGTTGTGCATCCAGATGAGTAGTATACAAATACACCTCATAGTGTCATTAATAGTTTCAATAGTGTTTTTATTAATCTGTTTTAATGATATTCACTTTTCCCTAGGACACCTTTGCACTGGGCTGCAGCAGCAGGGAAAGCTGACTGTGTGCAGACACTTCTAGAGCTGGGGATAGACAGTAGCCCTCGAGACATCAATGAAAACACTCCTCTGACATACGCAATGTACTGTGGTCACACTGCATGCATTAAGCTGCTGTCTCAGGAGAACAGGTAAAGCAGAAGCTTACATCTTCCTCGCATGTTATTACTGACTAGAAAAGAAATTAATAGTGTTTATTAGTATTAGAAGTATTAGCAATTTTAAGTATTATTTCTGTATGCTATTGAAGAGTTTGAGCCCTATGTGATGGTTCAGTTCACATGCAATGCACAACTCAAATTTTCCACCAAAATAGCAACACTAAAATTAGTCATCTTCTGAAGATTCATCTCTGCGGTTACAGTGCTAGTCTGCCAGTCAGCAGAGGGTTCTGAACCAAGAAAATGTGGCCATAGATGTTGCTCGGTCACCTTTGTGCATGAAATCTATATAGTTTCAAAGTTTAGACGCACGCTTTCCACATTTTTGAGATCTATATACATTAGCTGTGTATTCATATAATCAGACAAAGAGATTGAACAAAAAGCAGCTTTGCCAGGCAGATAGTGAAATAAATTTCATGTTTTCATCCTCAGAATAAGGGCTTCCAAATAATTTCCTAGCCTGCCTTCCTTAGTTGTCTACTTCAATTATCTCTTCTTAATCAGTTTCCTTTGTTTATTTATTTATTTATTTTTGCTATTAAAAAGTATAATTCTTCTGCCATTGCTTATATTTTCCTCTCTCTTCATATTTCTTAGGTTTCAACTGCTGTCATTTAATTCATTTCAGTTCTCCAATGTTGGCAAATGAGCACACACTTATAAAGGCACTTATTATCACATTTCTTTGTGCTTGCCCCTCCTTTCCAGTCAGCAGTCAGTATTATTTCCTGTGTTACGGAATGGTGAGACATGGGTAATGTTACATCTCCTCCTCCTCCTCCTCCTCCTCCTCCTCCTGCTGTGCTGCGCTCTGCTTGTCTGAGTAGGCCTGCAAAGTTTGTTTGTCAAAATCTCATCTAAAAATCACTACAGCAACACCACTGTAGGTAATTATCTTGACCGATCTTCTGGAATTGTGCTGGGCCTGTTCAGCACATGGGTTAGCGACTTCAAAAAACAATAATGATAATAAAAGCAAGGCAAGGCAAGGAAAAGAAATGAAACAAAGGAAAAGAAAAGAATGTGAAATAGTGTCTTTTTCACAGTGTTAGCAATGACTATGCTGCTGGAAATCATATTTTCTGAATATGACATAATACACTGACCACTTGGTTTTAAAGATCCCAGGGTGTTCTTCTAATTATTCAATCTTGCTTCACTATTAAGAATAATAAGTTTGCAGCTGGTAGATGCTGAAGCCAGAAAAGTTTGTTTTTATTCCTGACAGCTATGTTGAGCCTGCTTTAATATAAGGGTAAGGCAACAAACCCCATCAGAATGAAGTAATGTACTATCATTATCAGTCTTTGTTAACTATAAATTTGTAGTCTTCATTTTCTGCCTCCTTGAACCACCCCTAGAAATGTATCTGAACAGTATGTACCCCATCTCATAGGCTAACAAAGGCAGTATTTGACTAATTATTTGGTGAGTAATGGCATCACATTTTGATTTGTACTTTCAGTAGATCTGAGTTAGTTCATCAGTTTCCCTCTCAGAACAATAAAATCCTTAAGAAAGAAGGAAGATTCAGTATGCTGAACCACATCTTCTGCAAAAAGAAGAAAGAAAACCAGAAAACCATTCAGAAAGACAGAAGCAGAGACAGATATGCTACGGAGGAGACCTCCGAAGTAGACGACATCATCACCACTTTTGATTGCCTTATGGATACAAGCTGCAAAGACATTCCAGATGAGTGTGTGACCACTACTGAGTTTAAAAGAAGGACCACAGACACAAAGTACCTCATACCAGAAAAGAAGCCAGAAGAATGTCATGGACTTCTGCCCGTCAGAACCCAGAGCCTCCCCCCAATCACTGCCAGCAATTCCTTCCTAACTGCTGCCCAGAGCACAACATCAAGCATGTCCACCAGCACCAGCACCCACCATTTTGGACACAAGTCTCAAAAGAGTAGGAGTGAACATGACTTGCTGGATCACAGAAGCAGCTGCCAGGCTTTGCTGGATAAGCCTTGGAATACAAAATCTAACCAAATACTCTCCTATAAAGCCTGTACTAGAACTCCTTCAGACAAAGAGATAAATGGCTTAAACTCTGACAGATCTCACCCTGTGCTTTTGTGCGCTCCCCACCTTCCCTCACTTCCTAGTTCTCCATCAGGTAATTTCTTTCTTCTATCTCTCTCTTATCATATAATTCCCACTGATATGGAAAGCTGAGAAAGAAAAAAATAGGTAAGTCACCCCTGTGACAATTTTGCTTACTTAATATATTTTTCAGTTTCTTCTCCTTGTACATGCAGGAAATTCAGTGGTCCTTCTGGATTCCTTCCAACTTGGGATAGTCCATGATTTTAAGCAGTCACAACTGCAGATAACATATGTACAGAATATCAGCTGACAGCTAAAAGCAAGAAGCTTATGTGTAGGGAATCAGAGATCTGAACAGATATCAGAGTTCTAGTTATGAGAATCAGAGATCTGATTATGCCTAACAGCAAAAATACAAGTAGTTAAGAAACATGTAAGGTACCTGAGCAAGCTAAGTGCCTGCAGATCACATACATTTTTTGAGAATTGCAAGTTAATACATGCTGGCCCACACATTGCTTTGTGTCCGCATTTAACCCTGGAACTGGATATGCAAGGGAGCTGTGCTGTATTCGTATCTCTAATTGTGCCAGGAGCTGCTTCTCAATCCAAACAGGTAAGCCCATGAGTGCCATGCTGGTGACTTTGCAGTGCGCCCATTTCCTCGTAAAGGCATGTGCCAACTCTAGGGCACGGTGTCATCCCTTTCCATTCCCCCAGCCCTGAGAGCTGAGGTTTAATCTGCTGTGCTTAGGTTTCCTCATGGCTGAATTCAGGTTGCTAAATTTACAGGGAGAGTAAATGCTTTTTATACTGTGGTTTGGAAATGATAATGTAGCAATATTGAAG
>JAOWBP010004700.1:13589212-13606181 GCA_028571105.1 Tragopan temminckii | reverse complement strand
TCAGGTTGCTAAATTTACAGGGAGAGTAAATGCTTTTTATACTGTGGTTTGGAAATGATAATGTAGCAATATTGAAGCGGAGTATCAGAATTCCGAAGAAAACTCAAAACTGGGGTTTGGGATTTAGTACTTTGACTCAGATCCATGTTTGAATGAATCTTGCTGTATGGCCTATATGTACTGAGTTCACTTCAACATATCAGTTTCTTGAACTTCATTTCCTTTGAGATTAGTCACATGCCAAAATTAAACACATCTAGCATGCCTTCCAACCACTGTAATATCCAGCTGAAAATGAAGCAATTAAGAGTAGCTGCCAAACTTACCAGTACATCATTACAAGGAGTAAACATTACACAACAAATTAATCTAACCACCTCTCAGCAAATACGCTGAGAACTGAACACAAACCCATTCTGAGAGGAGCCCACAGTTAAGTCAGGTCACCATCTGCATGGCACGGCAAACTGTGCCAACTTGTAAGTGAAGAGATTGATAGTGATAGAACTGCAGATCTGGATTCAGTTCTCTAACAGTAAGAGAAGACAAGGCAATTTCAGAACTTCAGGTGATTTTACATTGTGCAAATTGAGGTTGGAAATAGTTTTCCAGCATAAAAACGAGCTATTCAAAAAGTTCCACTTCCTGAAAATCAGGCCAAGTTCCTGAAAACTAAACAGACCTGGTTTATAGGCATAACTACTTTTTTACTGTGCATTCTTCAGCTGTTCACTCAACCATACAAACCCCAACCTCCACATGGCTGTCAAGGAATGTTCCAGCATAATTCGTCCTACACTGAGGTCTGCAAGCTTCAGCTCACATGTAGAAGACAAGAAAACCTGCAGGACTACCTTACAACCTAAATATAATGAAACATTTGTGTGTTCAGCAGGAGGAGGAATGAGCTTAAAGTGGATAAATTAAACCTGAGGATGACTATGGGGAACATTTCTTGATGAAATCAGTTAGACTATGAATACATTTTATGGGGAAATATCTACCATGGTATTTAATACACAATTATAGATTTTTCTTACGACTGTAGAATATCATATGATTAAATCGTTGCTTGTTGTGGACAGAAGGACAGGTGATTTTCTATGAACATGCTATGACAAAAAAAACACAGGCAAATGACTGAGAACAGACACTCAGGGCTTCATGCTTTGCACTACGATTCAGTAGAGGAAGAGCAATCTGTATGCATGAATGAGAGCAAAAAACCTATCAATTACCTTCTATTATTACCTAATTATTACAATGGGAGTTGCTTTTCTATGTCCAAAGAAAGAACAGAACTCTGGCAGTTTATTATCTGCCTCTGAAGAAAAAAAGCCTGAGACTGCTGCAACCTCAGTACTCTGTGTAACCTGCTCTTTTTAACAAAACTTTCCAACAATGAAAAGATTCGTACAGGCAGTGTGAAGGACTTCCATTGAAGCAAGTGCAACAAGAGCATGTAAGGAAGCATAGTATGTTTGGCAGGTGTGCATTGCACAACCCAGATATTGGCTAATTTCTTTTCATAATAAAAAGAACAGCTTACCCATTTTCATGCTCATGTGTGGTTTAAATCTATCTGCCCCTGTAATTAAAACTACCTCCCTCGCTGTGAATTAGAGCTACAAGGGTCTTTATGAGCTTCAGGGCCTCTAGGTCTCCAGCGTACACATAAGTGCTGTGCCTGCATGGATTGCAGAGATCAGGAATAGAGTAAGCCTGGCTCCCACCCAGCCTGCAGTGCTGCGCAGGCAGCTCTCCCAGAAAGACATTTCCTCATTGCTTTTTTACTGCAGGAGGCCTAGCTGAAGGGAAAAACAACATCTGGTCTTTGATGGATGCTGAACTCTTAATACTCTGTTTCTCAAGACTGTGGTGGCTCCACGTAGTCTTCTAATCATAGAATATCCAGAACAGGATCATGGGCATCAATAATCTAAGGGAACTCAATTTAAAAATTATTTTTTCAGCTGACACACAGTGTTAACTGTCTTGCATGACCACGCCATAAAGTCAGAGCTCTTTCTTGTGCATATTGTACTAAGGCTCTTGACACATAGATGGGGATTTCTAGAGGCTTTTTGTTCTGTTTTCTGTGCTGCTGGAAAGAAAAGATGAGTCAATTTACTAGCTCAGTAGCTGAGTCTTGACACTTATTCAAAGGAGAGGTTGTGGGTAGGAATGAGACTTACCTATCATGGTTTGTCTTACTATCTGCTGAGGAGAACAAAGATGAATTGTACCAAAAACTACTGCCAATATTGGAAGAGGACATTGTAAGCCACATGGCTGAGCTGGCATTCACTATCTGAAGCATTCTGTACTTACGAGGATTGCAATTATCTCTTTTTGCAAAACACACTACCACGTACTTTTTGTTGGAAAAATTGTATAAATGAAGATATTCCAAGCAACAGAGGCAAAAGAAGACATCTTAAAAACAACAACAAAACCACAGGATAGTGTGGTTTATTTATCCAAACAAAAAGGAAAATTAAAGAACAACCTGTGAAGAATTTTGCATTTTGTAATCAAGAAATAACCTCTTTCCCATTTCAAATGCCATCATAAATATGCACTTACAGTGACAAAGACGATGTCTAAAGAAGGAAAAGCTTTTGTTCTCAGATATTATGTAGAGCATATAGGAAGGAAGAGCAGAAGAATAGTTCCTCTTGATGCCAGAACTTGTAGACAGGGTTTTTTTTCCAAATATCCATATCAGTCTTGCAAACATAATTATGCTTTGTACTTTTGTTTTGCTGCCAGATATCCCTGTTTATGAAATAAACATATTCCTTTACAGGAAAAAACAACTTCCCCCTTATCAAGGCTGTTATGATACATATATAAAAAGCTGTGAGTTCTCAGAGTAAGCATCACAATAAAACCAATATAACTTGAATTGCCAATGGGAGCAGCTGAGTTGAGTTTCTGCTATCTATGTATTTATTTATTTCTGCACAGAGGATTCAACATGTATAAAAGACATTTACTAATTTTTACACACACAGCAATTATCTTGGAGAGGTATTAAAGTGTAATTAAAGAATAAAACATGAGAAAAGGAGAACAAAGACTGTGCGTGTTAGACACAAGTCATCTATAACACTTACTTTCTTCATGCATTAGCCCAGCATACATTAGCTTTACACACAGGAGCCAATGGAGTGATCCAAAGCTGCCACTTTGGACGAGAATCTTGTCCCGCTCCAAGCTGAAGATTGCACTGTTATATGGCAGTTTTGACTGGTAAACACTGCATTAGCTCTTTTCACACAGAAACTGTTCAGCTAGTAACACAGTGGTCTTCACAGTTACTTCAGTGCATCTCTAGGAAACTGTTCTGTAACTGTTTTTCTATAGATTTGTCTTGCACAACCCAGTAGTGCATACATATATTCAAGTGCCATCTACAAAGTCATCAGGGCAATTTACATCAATTCATCTTTGCTGTTTCTTAAGCTGTTGTTCTAGTCTTCCCTTATCTCTGCATGCCAACAGAGCATATGCTTGTTCTGCAGCGAGCTGTGTTGCAATGCTATGCTGGGCAAGCAGTGATTTGCCAAGACAGCTTGAGACTCCTTACAAGACTCACTTCAGATTTAGGAATAACAGAAAGTAGTCTGAGAGTCTCAGACATACAGAATATGATCAAGACAAGGAAAGGATGTGGGAAAGATGTTGACTTGGAGGTTGATTTCCTATTTTATTTTTTTTATTATATTTGATGTGGCATTTATAAAGTGAAATGCACAATATCACTTAATACATTGTATTTTCTTTTAGTACTACACCAGAGTTAGTTGTAGTCATAGCCAGTAAAAATAGCACAACTAGACATTTTCATTTCCCAGCATCTATTTTTCTTGATAAAAACAAATTGCTATAAAGCATTGTTTAATAAGAATCTATATCCATTTATATCAGTTCTGCTGTATTTCATCTGCAGCAAAACCCTCTCATAGCTCATCTTTACTGCCGGTAAACTACCACTAGCCTGACTTTCCAACCAGGAGTTGAACTCCATTTATATAGAACTGGTTGGGTTGGAAGGGACTTCAACGATATTTTAGTTCCAGCCCCCTGCTGCAGGCAGGGCTGCCCCCCACCACCTCAGGCTGCCCAAGGCCCCAGCCAGCCTGTCCTTGAGCACCTCCAGGGATCTGGCACCACAGCTTCTCTGGGCAGCCTGTGCCAGGGCCTCATCACGGTATGAGTAAAAAAATTCTTCCTAACAACTAATCTAAATCTCCTCTCCTTTTGTTTAAAAACACTCCCCCTTATTCAATCTCTATCTGCCTGTGTAAAAAAATCACTTTATCTATTTCCCAAATGTTCTTATGTAGATCTGGCTACTGGAATGTGGCTGTTTGAACACCAGTTACTGTATTATAAAAGAGTGAGGGAAAAGCTTATAAAAGGTACTAAATCAGTCACAATTTAAATGTGTAAAGAGCTATTATTATATGGTAATTTCTTATTATTACATATTTTTGAGAAGTACTTGATGGTTTTTTTCCAGAAACCAGAGATCTGCTGTGAATCTTATTGCTTACAATTACTTTCACATAATAACAGATTATATTTTTCTTCCACAGGTAAAAATTTTCAGAAGATATCCATAGACCAACCCAAAATAAAAGAACTTACTCCTGTGAGGAACAGGCTGGCTCCTATACCCAACCACTGTGCTCACAGATGTAAGTAGAGGCAAACCTTCACTACAGTATCATGCTGCGTGCCTCCATAACTGGCACCTGAGGGCTTGAGGGAGCTCACGTGTTCCCCTTCTTCACAGCAACACAGAATGGGTGGTCTCAAAGGCGCTACTGGATGATCCCTACTCCAATGCCCCTGCTCACAGCAGTGTTACCTACAGTAGATTGCACTGGACCATGGAGTTAGATTTTGATTATCTCCAATGATAGGACTGCACAATCTCTCTGGGCAACCTTTTCAAGTGTTTGGCCACCATCAGAGTAAAAGTTTCTTCTTCAGTTTAAATAGAATTTCCTGTATTTAAATTCATGTTCCCTGAGTCTTTTCCTGTCATGGATATCACTGAGTCTGGCTCCATCTTCCTTACCTCCCCTTGCCAGGCATTTACATATATTGATAAGATTCCTCTGAGCTGCCTTCTCTTCTCAAAGCTAAAAAGTCACTCTTTCAGATTGTTCTCTGATATCAGGTGCTCCAGTCTCTTAATCATCCTATTACCCTTCACTGGACTTGGTCTAGTTTGTCTATGTCTCTGTGGTGGCAAGGGCCCCAGCACTGAGCTCTGTACTCCAGCTGTGGATGCCCCACCTCCCTCAACCCGCAGGCTACACTTTCTAACACAGCCCGGGTTGTTGTTGCCTGTCTTTGCCAGAATGGCACGTTGCTGGCTCTTGTTCAGCTAGTTGTCTATCAGGACACCATGTTCCTTTCTGACAAGCTGCTTTCCACACAGCTGATCCCCACCCAGCATGTATTGCATGCAGGATGCCATTCCTCCCCAGGGGCAGGATTTTGCATTTCACTTTGCTGATCACAAGACCCTTCTCAGTCCACATCTCCAGCCTATCCAGGCTCTCCGAATGGCAGCATTTCCACCTCCCGTATCAGCCGTTCCTCAGGGCTTTTTATTGCTTGCAAACATGCTGAGGATGCACTCTGTGTCATTGTCCAAGCCATTAATGAAGATGTTAAGCGGTATTGGCCCCTGTATCAGCTCCAGGGCTATTTCACTATTGACTGGCTCACTTCCAGCTGGACTTTATGCTGCTGATCACAGCCCTTTTCTCCATTTCATAGTGCTCATCTAACAGAAGTGATCTGTACCAACAGAAAGGAGAGTTTGGTGCTACATTTGCTTTCCAGAGCAGAGGAGACTGGAAATCTCACAGACGTGGGATTTTTCACTGTCAGAAAAGGTTGCATTTGCCTGTCGGTCTATGGTACCATTTAACCAGGGCAGGACATGATGTAACAAGGTGACTTGCAATATGCAAAGAGTCACTAGAGATGGATGACAACACTCTAATAAATGCACACTATAGGAAGGTTAGGCATGTGAGATGGAGGCCAAAATAAGCAATGACCCTTCACAGATAGTGTGAAAAATATCATAATGGGCACTTGTGTTCTTTTGCTAGTGAAAATTTGAGAGGATTAGATCAAGACCATCAAGTTTCCAAAATAGAAGTTCCATCTTAATTTCCAAGACAGATCCCACTCTGTCCTAAACACTAGACAGGTTCTTACTTGAGAGTGGGAATCATTCAGTTCTTTCATTCTAAAAACAGTGGTTTCAGGAAAGCTTCTATAACACGGAAGAAAAAAAAAAAAAAGAAAAAAAAATGAGTAGAGAGAGCAGCAGCCTTTTTTCCTCTGCAGTGTCAGCCAGCTCCTCATTCCTAACACAGTTAGAAGCCAGCTCCTACCCAAAGGCCAAGGAAAGCCTCACCCTGCTCCCGCAGCCCACGCAGAGTGTCAAGACTCAGTGAGCGTCTCAGTCTGGACCTAGACAGGGACTGGGATGTCCTTTGCATGCAAACACTACTCCACATCCTCACTTTCTTGTGTTCAACTATCCAAATCCCCCAGTGTATTTTGAATAAGGATTTGTAGTTTACTATTTGTCATTCTGCAGATTAGCCAGATCCTAAAGCATTTAGTCTTCAGGGCTAAATATAAAATCCTTTCCCTCTCGTGATCTGAGCTTATGAAGCAATACTGCATTATGAAACATTACTAAAAATGAAACAGCAGAGGTAACTTTATAGAGAACATCAGATTGTGTACAGGAAATACAGAATCTTCCTGTGCTGCTACACAGTAAGTGAGAAAGGCTGTGGAATACTGAGGTGGTATTCTCTGCCTTCTTGGGAGAAAAAAAAATCTTCCAACTGCTTTGGAAACCTGAGCTTCAAGTTTTCTTTCTATTTTCAAGCTTCCTACTGACATTCTCTGTATTCTACTCAAAATATTGTTGTAAGCAAAATTCTAAAAAACAAAAATGTTTTGGAATCACTGGCATTTTTGTAGAAATTCACACAACCGGGATTTTAGTTACAGTCTCATGCCAGAAAACATGCTCTGCAAATAAGATATGCTTATTAGAGTTAATAATCATCACATAATGAACTAACAAAGTACATTTATGCAAGTGTCACTATTGCCCAAACAACGATTCAAGATAATAAAAGAAAAGGAAAGTTATTTAAGTTGTACCTGGATTTGTGCAAGGCATTTCACATTGTCCCACATGACATCCTTGTTGCCAAATTGGAGAAAAATGGATTTGATGGATGGACCACTTTGTGGATAAGGAATTGGCTGGATGGTTGCATTCAGAGAGTTGTGGTCAGTGGCTCAGTGTCCAAGTGGGGGTGGGTGACGAGTTGTATTCCTAAGGGATCAAAGTTGGGACTGGTGTTATTCAACATCTTTGCTTTCAACCTGGACAGTGGGATTGGGTGTACCCTCAGCAAGTTTGCAGATGACATCAAGCTGAGTGGTGCAGTTGACACACTAGAGGGAAAGGATGCCATCCGAAGAAACCTGGACAGACTTGAGAGGTGGACACATGCCAAGCTCATGAAGCTCAACAAGGCCAGCTGCAAGGTCCCACATTCAGGTCAGGGCAATCTCAAGCACTGATACAGGCTGGGCAGAGTATGGCTTGAGAGCAGCTCTGAGGAGAAGGATTTGGGAGTGGTGATTGATGAAAAATTCAACATGAGCCAGCAATGTGCACTTGCAGCCCAGAAGGCCAACGTTATCCTGGGTTGCATCAGCAGAAATGTGACCAGTGGGTTGAGGGAGGTGATTCTGCCCCTCTGCTCTCGTGAGACCCCACCTGGTGTGCTGCATCCAGTTATGTAGCCCCCCAACACAAGAAGGACATTGAGCTGTTGGAGCAGGTCCAGGGGAGGGCCATAAAGATGGTCAGGGTGCTGGAGCACCTCCCCTGTGAGAACAAGCTGAGAGAGCTGGGGTTCTTGAGCCTGGAGAAGAGAAGGCTCTGAGGAGACCTTACAGCTGCCTTCCAGTACTATGGAGTAGGGTTAGGGGGGCCTACAGGAAAGCTGGGGAGAGACTTTCTGTAAAGGCATGTAGTGACAGGACAAGAAGAAATGGTTTTAAACTGGAAGAGGGTAGATTTAGACTAGATATTAGGAAGAAATTCTTTAATGAGAGGGTGGTAAGACACAGGAACAGGTTGCCCAGCGAGGCTGTGAATGCCCCCTGCATGGAAGCATTCAAAGCCAGGCTGGATGGGGCTTTAACCAGCCTGATTTAGAGGGAAGTGTCCCTGCCTATAGCAGGGGGGTTGGAACTAAGTGACCTTAAAGGTCCCTTCCAACCCAAACCATTCTATGATTTCATGATTCTATGATTCTATTTTCAAATAGATTAAGTTTCTTCTTTGTTAACATAAATGACATATTTGATCCTGGAGCTTTCCAAATATCTATTTCAGAGCCAAAATTTTAGTCACCCTCCGTCCAGCCCTAAAAATATTACTGTTCCAGTCACAGACATTATTCAGGCAAATGGCTCCAGCATTGAAGTTTGAGTATAAACATTTGTGTTTTTCTACTAGTTTCATTGCAGTAGATATGTGCTAAAAGCATGCAACAAAACTAATGGGGGGGGGAGAAGGGGTGGAGGGGGGAAGAACCAGGGAACTGGAAAGATAAAATAAGCAAAAATTAGAAAGAGAACTGAAACTTGTCAGAAATAAATAAAAAGAAGAAACATCTCCTAGAAAAGGAAGGACAATGAAAAAAAAAGAGAGATGTTTTAACCTCCAAATACATCTTAAAATTCAAGTTAGTAGGACACTATTAGCAATGGACTTTCATGACTTCAAGCCATAAGCTCCTATACTGCAGATGTTCCCAGGGCTGAAGAGTTACTTCAAATATCTTTGTGAGTAGCCTTGGCATGAACTGACATCTCTTACACTTCACTCAAACACCCTTCCTACCTCATGACAAACCTCTCCCAGGGACCCTGGGCAACACACTTAACAGCAGTTACACATTGCTCACACCATGCTGGAACCATTTTCCAAGCAAATATAGAAATATTTCAAGAGAACTCTCTGTTGCTCTCACTTCTTCAAGTGGCAAGAAAGGTCTGAAACCATTGTGAGGTTATTACTTGTTGAGCAAAAAAAAAAAAAAAAAAAAAGGAAGATCGGAAGATCTATTTCTGCAGGTCATTTAACAATATTATCTGAGGATTAGTAGCTGTTTTTGCTTTTATATTTCATTATTTGAAATTTCTTCTTTCCCAAGTTAACAGCAAAGCATTTCATGAAGCATCTTTCTCCCTACAGAGGGTCACCATGTTTCACTGTTTGTAAAGGAAAAGAGTCAAAGAGCATCCCTTCTTCTGGATAGCACATAATCCTTCAGCAATGCCTTCCTGACAGTGCTATTCTGGTCTCTGCAATTTATAATAACAACTGCTCCAGAGTCTCTTCTGAGTGAAAAAGGCTTCCTGAATTAGTAGCTCTTTTAGCATCACTCCTTTCTGGGTAACTGACTGCCTTCTGAACACAAATAATTACCAGTGCTTTTGTTCTGTATAACTTCAGGAAGTGTGGTGACTCCACTAAATGGTTCTGTATCTCAGGGACTCCAGTGCTGGGTTCAATAGCCTGTGTTTCAATACAAATAATAATGCTTCTCATTATATGTATTATTTCAAAATCATCAGTGACTTAGTCCTGAAATTCCTATAGCATATCCTAAGCCAAAGGTCCTGAGTATAGTAGGTAGAACTAGGTGGGCAGTATGGATGTTTAGATGCAGTTTTTCCCTTCATTGAAGGAATGTGGTTTTGTGATGGCTACCTAATGCATGGGGGTAAAATTAAAATATAGCTTTCACCCTACTTAACCCTACCATTACGGGCTTATCAAGTTCATAAATCTTTCCAGAGATTTTTCACGCAGATGTAAACACTGAATACTTGAACACAGGGAAACAACTGACCCTCTCACTATGCATTTGGCTTTCATGCCAAAACGTCAATGAATACAAAGTATTCTACCATGTGTCACACAGCATATGGTCTCGTATCTTGTGTTTACCCCTGACTCATGCAAATTCAATATAAACCAAAGCAACATGTTTGTTTTGTTTTTTTTTCTCTAAGAAAGGGGAACTAAGCCATTTCCTGAACTTCTGAATATGAATGAAACTTGAATATGGTCAGTGAATTAAATTAAATTGCCAAGAGCCAGGCAAGTCACATACAATGTTGCCTGCCAGGGAATCAAAATTTGAATTGTACTGAAAAGAGTCTGAAATGGAAAAACATCTTCCAAATTATTAAATCCTGTGAAGATTCTGCTTTGCCACAAATAAATACCTGATGAGTCTTGATAAATAAATAACAAATGTTGACATGATCATGTGGCACATAGTACAAGGGAAGATGGTAAGAACTTCAGTCTCTTTTACAGTGTACAAGGAACGCTTCAACAGTAATTCCTATCTTATTATGTTGGCCCATGACATCAGAGGCAGATGTTGGTGGTGTGGCAGTAGAGGTGGAACTTTCCCAGCAGTATTCCATTCTATTCTGTTGTCAAGTGACTGATGGCAGCAGAGGGGCAGTCTGACAGAATGGCATCTGACATGGAAGTGCCATTGAATTCCTCTATGTAGAAAAAATGGCAGCCACTGACATTCATTGACATTTGCTGAACATTTATGGAGTCCAGACAGTGGATGTGAGCATAGCGAGGTGGTGGGTGGTGCATTTCAGCAGTGACAACAGCAGTGTGAAAGGTCACATTCCTGACAGCCATCTTGATCAGCTCATCCACACCAAACGGCAGATTACATCTAGGGAACTGTATGTAGAGCTGAATATCTGCTTCAGTGCATTGGAAATGATGGTGGCAATGCTAGAATATCACAAAGTCTCCATGTGGTGGGTCAGACCAATGCTCACACAGGAATACAAAGAACACTGCATGCAAGTTTGCCAGTACATATTGAACAAATACAAGGCTGAAGGTGACAGTTTCCTAGATCACATCATTACCAGTGATGAGATGTGGTGTCACTACTGTGAGCCGGACTGAAGATAGCAGTCGAAGGAGTGAGAAGATATGAATACCCCACTGAAAAGAAAGACACAAGCCTCAGCATGTAAAGAGATGTGCCCTGCCTTTTGGCTAGGAAAGAGCTGGGCCTTCTGGATTTCCTGGAAAACTCAGACAAACATCAATTCTGATTGCTACATCATGAAGTTGACTGAGCTGAAGGCTTGAACTTTCAGAATCAAGCCAAAGAAGACAACCATTCTCTTGCAAAACAATAATGCCAGGCCCCATACCAGCGAGAAGACTGTGGATCACATTTCCAGTCTTGGCTGAACTGTCCTACCACACCCACTGTATAGTCCAGATTTGGTGCCTTCCGACCTCCATCTTTTCAGGCCAATGAAAAATGGCTGCATGTGCAGCATTGTCCTAGCAACGATGAGATTGCAGCAGTTGTGATGCAGTTGGCACCTCCACTGGTGTTGATTTTTACAAGCATTCCACACAGGCTCCTTTTCATCTCAGGCAAAAATGCATAGCTAATGGTTGAAAAAGAGCTAGTATGTTGAAAAAGAGTGTTTTGAAGCTAAAAACTTGCTCTATCAAATAGCATTATTGTGCTGTTTACATCCATTGTAGTTTATATGGAAATAAATAGGAGGCATTCCTTTCAGGCTGACTGAGCATACAGCAAAAAAATTCATAGATGCTAAATTTTTCCAGTGCCCACTGAAGACGTGTCTTCAATGAGGTAAATTTCTGATTTCTTAACTACAGGCTTGATAAATCTACAGGCACAGAAGTGCTTGCATGACAAGACTTTTGTGCTTCCTCTTTACTGAGGTGTGGAAGGTTCAGAGTTTCTGTTTGAAATTTCACAGTGTATTTTTGACTTGAGCACAGACTGCATCCTGTTGGCTGTGCTACTGCTGCTTACCTAGCCAATTATTTCCATTTTTCCTGTTGACTTTGGTGGTTTAGGGTTGTTTTTTTTTTCATTTGTTTGTCTTAAATGTCCAATCTAAAGTATTTTGCATATTCCTTTGCTGAATTTCATTATTTGAATTTCTTGCCATTTCTCCAATTTAACTCCTGTTGGAAACTCATTACATGGTCAGAATGAAAAACAAACAAAGAAGCAACGAATGCTTAAATTAAAAGCTTGAGAATAAAATAAAGTCAAATGTGGAGAAAAATAGGTCTATTATTAAGGTCTTGAATTCTTCTTTTAAAAACTTGTGAAATAAGTTAACAAGTTGCCTGAATGAAGGAGCTTGAGGACATGAATTTAGAGAAGGCATAAAACTGTATTAACTCCAAAACACAACACTCTTAGAGTGCTGATTGTAAGGTGAAAGTTACATATGCTCTAAATCCACGTCTTCTTCCATGACTCCAGTAATACACAAAACACACAATAGCTGTGGCTCTCATGTTTCACTATGAGTCTTAAGCGTTCTGAGGATATTAGGCTGCTTTTGTGGCCTACATACATGCAGAGCATATATTTATTTGGTCCTACATTCATGTCTGACTGTACCTAAAAAACCCACACAGCGTCCCAAGCATCCGTTTCATCCCCCTACAATTTTTTTTTTTTTTTTTTGCAATTTCTCTTGAAAAAATAAAGCATCCTCCCACAAAAGTTTTGTTAAAACTAACATATTACCATAAAACAGTTCTGTTTCAGGCAGCGTGTTTTCTGAAGAAAAGGTATCTTGTCTCTCTGAACGCAACAGATATCCTTCAGACAAACAGTGGATTCCATGTTTATCAAAAGTAAACATTAGAACTTTTTTGGTCTTATTGATAAGTAAATCTCCTGATACTAGAATTCTTTTTTTCAGCTGAAGATTAGATCTGAAAGGCCGTAGGAATTTTTTATTCCATTTTTATCACTTCTTTCAAAAGCAGGTCTAAGTATACACAAGACAAAACAAATAGTTTAAAGAAAAAGCAAACCTGGCATTTGTAAAAATGTCCCACTTCTCACTTTCTGTGCTTTCTTTCTCTTTTTTTTCTCTCTCTTTTTTTTTTTTTTTTTTTTTCCCCTGTAGTTCATCTACCACCTCAGGGTGCTAAGAAGTTTAAATCCCTGCCTTTAAATTCGCTAAGGACTGGAGCAGTTGTTCTCCCACCAGTGCCATCCTCCAGATCTCAGAAAAGGGGACATTCTCACAATCATTTGCTATATTCTTTCTTGCCTAATCTATCAGAAGAGCCTCTGAAACCAAGCCGTGTCCTACCTGCAATCCCAAGCCAAAGGAGATCCAACCCTGCAGAAAAGCTTGAAAAATCCCTCACCAACCCAGACACTGAAAATTAACTCATTGCATCGGCCTCAAACACATCAGCTTGTTACAAGATAAGTATATAGTAAAAACTCATTAATTTGCGCTAATGATGCTCTTGTAAGCTGGAGTGTAAATGAACAACAGCAAAGAAAAGAAAGAATAGCACATAATAAAAGCTGCACAGTGTATTTATATAGGCATTCTCATTATAGTTTTCATTTCTCATGGAAATACTAAGTACTTAATGTGCTGTAAATCTATTTTGTGAATGGAATCCTTATAACATACAATCTTGTTGCAGCACTACACTGTTAAGCCCTCCATTGAAAAATGGAAGAAAGACTAAGATTTTCTGTGTGATTTACATTTCAGAATTAAAGAAACACAAATTGATGGGGATTCTCTACATTTTGTAAAGGTGCTGATTCTGAAGCTCTGTGCTATCAGAATTAGCTTTTTAAGATTGAAACAATAATCGCAAAATAAAAGGAACTTTTAACAAACTTTTTTTGGCTTTTTGTTTCTCACATATTTTCTACATTTCAAGTTTGTGGGTTTTGTGACTTCTACAAGCCAGAAAAGTACAATGAAACACAAATCCTTGTGGGATAGACAGGGCTATCGCACATTCTGTTCAAACTGTACTTTGCTCTGACAGACTGACACATCTGTCTTTTAATATTGAATGTTCCTCAGTTACCAAAATGCAGTTGTTCACTGTTGTTTTCTTGAAACAAAGATTGTATGGTACTGTGTTATTAGGCATCACTTTAGTGCTTTGACCCCCAAACTGAAGGAATCTAAATGGGCAGCTGTTTAGTTCAAGAGCCATGGCAAATATCTTTGACTAAACATTTCACAAGGCTGTCTTCTCCTAAAGGCCAGTAAAAACACCAGCCTTCTCTTGCCTCAGAATTCTTATCCAAATATTGCTGCTATTACCCAGGAGGCTTCTCCACTTCTGACTACAGAGGAGGTTGTTAGGACCAACCAAAGACCACTGGGGAAAGAATAGTGTGGGCTGCGCAAGGGGGAGGGCAGTCCCCTTTTATCACCCATTCCGTATCACTGTTGCTAGTAAATCTGTCCTGTATCAGGAGCTCCAGAATGTGGTGTTTCTGTCTGTCTCTAGATAAACATTTTATTATCTGTGCAAATGTTTCTTTTGCTGTGTCACTGTAAAAGACAAGCCTAGCATGAAAGAGGAGATAATCATGTCTCTCTAGCTCTCTAGTTTTCAAATGCCTTCAGGTAATGAGTGTAAGTAGAATGGCTGGTGGTTGTCATGGGCAGTCGCAGAAAGCAAAAAGCACAACAGTTGCTATGAAGCAACAAAAAGAGAAAAGGGAACCTTTACACAAAAATAATATGATGTTTTATTTATTTCTAAACATCAAAGTAAAGTAGCAAAATGATGTATGCATCTAGCTTCTTGCTGAAATCCATAGGAGTAAAAAGCTTGTGTGTTTGTGCCTGACAGGCAACCTAGTCCCCAAGGCTAGATGGAAAAAATACTGCATGACAAAAGCATGCTCTGACAAAAGGAAAAATCTGGTGTGTTTTCACACAACCAGCCTCAGTCCAACTTCATTGGAAAGTCCAGAGCTGCTCATGCAGACTGGTACCCGTTCCACAGGGCCCCTACTTGACCTGCACTCCTCTCCAGTGCCCCAAAATTTCTCTGCCTGGGAAGCCCATCAGCTGCTACACCCAAACTCTCCATTCAGCCTCTTTATACATCCCTCTGGCACCTCACACAAGAGGCAAGTGGCACATAAGTCACATTAAAACACTGTAGAATACTCAAATTTCAGTGCAAGTCTTAGGGCACTGTCAAAGCTGAAAAATCAGTGGCACAGAGCAGATGACTTTGGTGAAGACTGAAATGATAGGAAGGAAAAGATTGTTCACTCAGCACTGAATGACAGCAAGTAACCTCTTCATTAATCCTAAATGTCAGTGTAGACAATACGCACATTATTGTTAATGCAACATGTGTGGACAAACCTGAATAAGGAACTATTTTTGATCAAGGTTAACGCTATCTTTCGAAAGAAATTCCTTTAAAAATGCAGAACTTCAGATGCAATCACTTGAAGCAAGAAACACAGTAGCACTGCCTCCTATCTACACAATCAGCTTGTGTGAACAGATAGTAAGAGACATCTGCTAGCTGTTTTTGATTTTTTTTTCTATCATATCCCACTTCTTTTCTGGGAAGAAGTGATGTTATTCCCTGGGTCATTAACACACAAAATAAACTTCTTTTTCAGGAAAGGAATGAAAAACTAATTGCCAGTAGACTGCAGTATTTCCCTGAACAATTTTAAACATGAACCAAGATCCAGGTCACTTTTCTAAAGCATTTCTTCTCTAAAGCATTAGTAAAGTGGTGGTTCACAGTTTACCAAATACAGATCTTTTTAAAAAATAGTACTTTAAGAAAGCACTGAAAGTTATTCTCCAAAATGTTCTCACCATAAACTATTTTTGTCTTTGTGCTTGGGTAACCAAGTTTCAAGTTCCATAGTAAATAAACTTATCAAACAATGTTAAGTGTTTCACCTTCAGAGGAATGCGAAGTGTTCACTGCAGTACACTGCACAGAAGATAACAAATGAACCAATACCTACTTAAGTTATATTGGCCTCTTGCTCTTTTCCTGAACAATAATGGCAGGATAGATAAAAAGAAGACTAAGACAGCTGATTAGCAATTACCAAGAAATGTCTGGTCAGAAGGTAATAACAGAGATGTTTTCCCTCTGCCTGGGGATTAAACTTCTCTAACACACTCTCTTGTGGCACTAGTTGAATGTTAATTCATAGTGTTGCAGTACTCTGTTGTCTAGGGAGTTTGGCTTGGCACAGAGAGTTATGAAAATAAATATACATACAGCATACATTTTCTGACCAAAACATAATACACTTCCTTACTGGAACATGCTGTACCTACCATGTATCATTAATATGAGTAAAATTTGAAAATGCTTTTGAAAACAGCATAGACATTATTCCAGTAGACAATTTATGTATAGATTGACACTGAACGCAGTGTTGCACCCTTCCAGAAAATTGTGAAGGAGGTTTACACTGTTCCATTATTTCAAAATAAAAGTAAAACAAAATGATGTACAATATTACAGGGATCTTTCAAATCTATTCTACCAATGAACAGGGTATGTGATGAAAAGGTCAGTCTTTCAGTATAAGTACCTAAAGCGTAAGCTATATCATCTAAAAGTCAGTTCTAATAAGGTATTTTAAAAACCTCTACTTCTGCCACAACTGGAGATCTCAGCCTCTTCACCTCAGATACTGTACTCATTTATCATCACCAAAGGTAAATCTGCACCATCTATGTACTTTTTATTGCAAAGCATCGAAAGCATCATTACCACTTTCGAGAAAAAAGAATAGCAACTTTTCAGACAGTTCTAAAAAGGCTGTAAGAGCTCATCTAATCATGGAATCATAGAATCACAGAATATCCCCAGTTGGAAGGGACCCACAAGTACCACTGTGTTCAAATCCAGGCTCCACACAGCACCACCCAAAATCCAAACCCCACGTCTGAGAGCGCTGTCCAAATGCTCCTTGAACTCCGGCAGCTCGGG
>JAOWBP010004700.1:13558068-13573676 GCA_028571105.1 Tragopan temminckii | reverse complement strand
TATCATCCGCTCCAGAGAAGAATCTGCTCGAACTTTCGAGCATTATGATAAATATCAAATTCAGAAATGGATTTGATTTTGTTTTTCTGTAGGAGATATATTTACTGCAGAGACAATGCAAAACAAATCAGAGTCAGTTTTTCATAGAAGAGATCTCATTATCATGTCTTTGGGTTAGGCTGTAATAATCACAAGGATCCTTCTATTCTTTTTCAGTTGGGGTTTCTGTGATCCTGACTGAGTCCAAAAGACTTTTTCCAGTGGCACAAGGAGAGTCTGAAACATATCTACATATCATCTGTGACCTTTTATTTTTTCAAATAGAGCTGTCCTAACAATAGTTATACACTTTTCAGTTTATTTCCAGATGTGCAACTAAGTCAATCAGACCTTGGATTTCACTCTAATCTCTACAGGTCTAAGAAATCTATTTGTCTATGATATTAGAAGGATGAGTCAAAATTATAATCAGTAGTTTCATTGTTAGTTCCCTTGAAGTTGCATCACTTATTTTCAATAGTCAGAACTCATTTATATTAATGCTCATTTAAGTTGCAACATTTATAGCTTGTTTTAGCTAGTAACTATTTAATGTTTCCAAATGGTTGATTAAATATTTTACATCAAGCTTTAAGCAAATGTTCAGATGCTTTGAGGAGATGATGCCTGCAGTCTTTTAAGCTTTATGTAGATCTAAGGAACTTTGCTCTTCTAATGACTAGATGCAATAGTGCAAAGAAAAAGGTTTCTCTGCCCATATATCTCCAGCAGCTGACCTGAAACACTTGCCTGCATGAACTGAATTGAAGGACGAAGGTATGAGTACCCAAAGAGGTGGATATAGAGTAACTGCTGGAGTTTTTGTATGGGTACAGCTAGTCTGTGATTCTTTATTAATATGTGATCAGGTCATAACCTTTTCTCTTTCCTCTTTTTTTTTATTCTTCTCTTGAGGAGTACTGTTTTTCCAGCAGCTGTCGGAGACTGAAGAAGAAACTCCTTACTTTTACATGAGAGATACATTTGCAGCAGGGTTTACGTATGTGTATTAGATGAAAGCACTACAAGAAGAGGAAATGCTATAATCAGCATGAACAAGCTCAGAAAGATTTAATGTAGAAAATAAAAAGAGAAAGGCAAATATCCCTTTCACCAAATATTTCTCCTCCTCTTTAGGAAACTCTAACTTGTATCTGAACAATATCTCCTATGTAGTGCAAGTGTTTATATTAAATATTTTAAAAACACAAAAACAAAAACATATATAGGGTGTGTTGCTTTGTGTTTTTTGTTTTAAAGGGGTTGTCTGTCACATGGTTTGAGGCTTAAGGCCAGCTAAAAAGTGTGGCAGCTGCTTAGTAACTATTTGAGGTGAACTTAGACAGAGGTGCTTTTATACATAAAAATTCACCCCTCTGTTTTTAAACCAGAAAAACAGGCAAGATGCCAGGAGCGACAGGCTATGAGCATGTCCGTAAAGGGGGAATTCACCTGCCGAATCATGAGCTCCCTAAGGACTGCACAACCTTCCACACCCACTCTTCCAGCACACAGTCCTGAAACAGCTTCAGCTGTGTTGCAACCCAGAACCACAATCTATTCCCATGGTCCCTCCTTGGACTTTGTTCACTAATACTTGAGCTTATGCTGTATGCCTATAAAACAGTTGTCTATCCATACAGCTAGCATATTGCCTCTCTTACCACAGATTTAAAAGAGTCAGAAACCCTTGTGAGGGCTTTCTTAACTGCAGTGACTTCAGTGTATTCAGAACTGATATTATATACAACCTGGATGAATTAGTTGAATAAAAAAATAATATTAAAAAAAATAAAATAACTGGGAGGTCAGTCTTGCTTCTAAAATGCAGTAATTTGGCTGCTGAGAACATTCACTAAAATAATGTCACCTAGATAAAACTTGAGAATGGGCCACAGAAAATATAGGAGCAGTTTTTCCTTTTCTTGACCTTACACAGTAATAGTGAAGTACAACATTATTCTCAGCCAGCCCCCTTAACAGCAAGCCACTTCAGTGTCAAATATTTAACTCAACTAAAAACAAAGTACCTACTGCTCCACACAGCATAGCTCCAGTAAGATAATGTGCTCTTAAAAATCTTGTTTTTACTCATTTCATAACAGTGTTCCTCAGCCTTCCAGGTATAACGATTAGTGTACTTAGAATATAAATCTTATGCATTGTATCAGAGTGTGGAACCCTCAAACATACAGTCAGTCTTAATAATGTAAAACTTCTCTAAGTTCCCGTAGCACACAAATTTGGCATTCTTCCAAACCAGGAGGAAAAAAGAGATAACACTTTTGTTTTCCTTTTTCAACAATTCTTATTATCCTAAAGTTAAGCACTATTTTCTTCTTCCTGGGGCAGTTATTTGTTTTCTAAATTGTCAGACATAGTTAACATGGTTTTCATGAATGCAGAGCTGTAAGAGGTAGTGGAAAAGACTTGGTGTACTTCAGCAGAAAATAGCACTCCAGACTATACTTCTGCTTTTACAGCATAGATGAAACAAAACAGGGTAAGATGAAAAATAATGGTATCTAGGAGATCTCTAGGATCATCACGAAACGCAGCCACCAAAGAAACCTATTATGAAACATACTATTCCAGTGGTATCTTGTTCCATTATAGCCCCGAAAAAGAAATCAACATTCTTTGGAAATGTGCTGAATATGAGGAAAATGGAACATTCCTCCCCATCTGCTGGAAATACTCTAAAGTAAATAAGGATGCTAAGTACTGGGCAGAAATACTGGAAGTAATTTTTTAAAATAACAAAAAAGCAGACGCCAATGGAGGCCCCTAGTCATCCCGCTAGGTTTAGCCCTGGAAGGAAATTATAGTTTGGGAAACTAGACCTACAGACAGCTGCCAGATGGTTAA
The DNA here is from genome assembly GCA_028571105.1 of Tragopan temminckii. Taxonomy (NCBI): domain Eukaryota; kingdom Metazoa; phylum Chordata; class Aves; order Galliformes; family Phasianidae; genus Tragopan; species Tragopan temminckii. Next base: position 13,570,769 of record JAOWBP010004700.1, on the reverse strand, counting down.
TCACACTTAGTGGAGAACACAAAAGACTTTGCTTGATGATAAGTCTTAGCGAAATAACAGATGTTCCCAGAAAAAGAACAAAAAAAAAGAAGAAAAAAGAAAATTTTACAGATTTTTAAGTTCTGGAGCTAGTAATTTCATACAGTCTGGCTCACAAAGTAAAATCCTTCATTCAAATGCATGTCCGATCCCACTTAAATATTGACTATTGTGTATTTGCAGGAAAAGACTTGCACCTGAAGGTGCTAGTACAGGATTTGTCTCTACCATGCTACCAGTGTACCATGAGCAGTATTATAGTAAGATGACAAAACTATCAACTGTCATTCTTGTGTTGTTAGTTGCTGAGCTAGGAAGTAATTCCCATAACAGTGTTGGGCAGCATGATGTTAGAAGTACCTACTGTTGTCCTCTCAGATCTTTACACACTTTATGGGAGTAGGTAAATATTATCATTGGCAAGAAAAAATCAAATAAATTAACTAGGAAACATAACACATTATTAATATTTAGAGATGTGACAGAGCCACAGTATTCTTAGTGACCTTTCAATAGTCTCTTGTAGCTCTTTTCAGAAAACTTACTTGCTGTTATCTCTGGTTTTATTTTTAGCACTATGGTTTGACTCAAATAGGAAGTAGATTTGCTGTGTTTCCTTTCTTTTCAAGCCAATGTGGATGTCAGTCAAACAAGCAGAAAGCATCCTGTCCTTGTTTTCTTCTTTTTCTATTTTACCTCACAGCTATACCGGAGCTTCAAGTCCTAAAGAACTTGACACCAGTGGTGTCATCTATGTTTCAACAGCACTGACATATTTCAAAAATCATTGGTAACTGAAAAAGCACTGACTGTAAAAAATGAACTGGTTTTAAAGGCTGAAAATATAGAAGGTCTCTGCTACTTTGACAATTTTTAAAAATTCTGGTTAGCTCTCACTCAGCTGGGTAGCCTGTTTTTGGAAAACTGAAGAAGAAAACTTTCAAAAGACAATGGGAAGTACTTCAGTGAAATCAGAATTTCCTTCAGGGAGGGTCAGGTTAGGTGTTACGAAAAGATTATTTACCAGAGGGTGGCCCTGGAACAGGCTGCCCAGGGCAGAGGTCATGGCCTAGATCTGCCAGAGTTCAAGGAGTGTTTTGGACAACGCTCTCAGACACTAGGTCTGGATTTTGGGTGGTACTGTACAGAGCCAGGAGTTGGATCAACAATTTTTGTGGGTCCTTTCCAGGATATTCTGTGATCCTATGATTCTAAGACAATTCTTCTGACAATTTGCTTTCCAGTAAATTGTTACAAACTCATGGTACCGATGATTTAGTTTCCACATGAACAAGAGGGGTTAATAGAGGTCAACAGAATTCTGAAGAATTTGATAATTGCAGCTTAATCCAATAGTTAAATAACTCAATATCAAATTCATTTTAACTTAAATTGAAATTAGAATTAATATACGCTTATGTTTACTTTTCTAACAGTGGATGAAAATCTAATTCCTCAGACATCTTCACTGTACAGGGTCCATAGGAAATGCATATTAGCTTTATTGGTCTATAATTTTATCTGAAAGTTCCATTTTACAGTTCAGGAACCAAATCAGCTAGTCTTTCATATGATGAAAAAATTCTATGTTTCTTCAAAATATTGTCAAGATAACTTTATGCTATTTCCAATAAGAACACTGACAACGTACTGGTCATATTGACTCTGACTAGGTTTGAGGGAAAAAAAACAGTCATAAGTTTATTACCAATAGAACTCATTTTTTCTTCAGAGTAAACTTTGAGGCTACTAAATATGTCAAGTTACATTCCTTTTCTCAAGAAAACCATAACTGATTAATGAGCAGGCAAAAAGTTGCTTCCTGAGCAGACTGGAAAAGAACCTTCTTAGAGCACAGAACATACTCACAAGCGATATTTAAAAAGTATGGCCATTACTACTTTAGAGCTATCAAGCTTACAATGTATGATTAATAAGCCTAATTTTGATGTGGATTCAGCTTTGGATAATTAACTTCTTCCTGCCTGCAAAATCCCCTACATAATCAGCTGAATATTATTTAAGGCTTTACATTATTAAACAATTGTTACATTCATCCCAGACATTGCTGAAATCAGTCATCTGTAAAGAGGACTTCTCATGCAGATAAATGAAACTAAACCCTTCTGTCTTTTTTTTTTTTTTTTTTTTTTTTAAGGCTGTGGATAAAGAATTACTGCTTACAGGAAAGAGAACTGTGTTAACATTGAAAATAGTTTCCTCTCATCCCTCAGACACAAGGGTCAGCAACTTAACAAGGATTATATGTCAGATTGTATGCATTTTTCCTTTCTTCATCAGTGGCTGAACTTGCTGGAAAGAACTCAGCTGATGCCAGGAACTGCTGCCTTGCGAGCTGTAAGATCCCATCACCATATCATCAATAGCTTGTCTGTATGTGAGATACTCGTTTCTGGCTGCCACCAAATCCTAGCGCTGGAGGCAGTAGGGCCTGAGCTCCCTCCCCTCTCTGCCACACATAACCTTGTTTTAAGCGCTACAGTTGTCAGCTTTGCACCCAGAAAGAGATGCAAGGGCAGCAGTTTGCAAACACATATGCCTCTACTTTCCTGGTCATATCTGCTCCTAGATTACATGCTGTGATGTCAGTCCACTTTACCATATCTTCCTCCTGACACCAGGACATGCACCAAGTAATGCACCAGAAAGAAAAGTCAAGGGAAGGGGGAAATATAGTAGAGCAAGCAATAAAAAGAGAAAAAGAAGAAAAAAGGAAGACGAGCCTGATACCTACACATTGCAGTATTCTGCAGAAGAGCAGAGATAGCAACTTCAGGTTATTCCCAAGAAAGGTGAAGGTTCTAAGAAACTTAAAGCTACAAATAAACTGCAAAGCAAATTTACACCATAATTTACATATTTGTGGTCCTCTCAAAGGGCTGGGAGGGGTTCACGAGACATAAGAATTTATAAACATTTCTAAAATACATTTATTCAAATTGCTAAGGACAGCATATAAACATACTGTGATTGTGAAAACGTTGACACATGTTGAATAAACTGTACTTGGTGACTGAATTATTCATCGTGATTATGAATCATACAATAAAATTCAAGTAATATTACAAAATCACAGATTTGCACCGGTTGGAAGGAATCTCTGGGCATCATCTAGTCCAACACACCTGCTGAAGCAGATTCCTTCAGTAGATTGCACAGTGGTTCCTGAAATATCTCCAGAGAAGGAGACTCCATAGCTTCTCTGGGCAGCTTGTTCCAGTGCTCTGTCACCCTCACAGTTAAGAAGTTCTTTCTCGCGTTTGTTGCAAAGTATAACTTCGGAGCAAATACTAGCTCACTGTTTCCTATAAAACCTGTTCAGAACAGGCATTAAAAGTATTAGAAAGCAGCAAATGAGGGCTACAAAGATGGTGAAGAGTCTAGAGGGTAAGATCTTTTCAGAATAGGCACTTGTAGATGATCAGGAGCAGCCTATGTGTCTCAAAGACATATTGATACTGAATCTCATCTAGAATACGTGCATATCTTCAAGAAGATTGACACGGTCTCCCCCAGCTTACACAGAGCATATTTCAGACAGCATTTATACACTGAATGAGAAGTAATCCCAATTACAGAAGAAAGACAAAAGAAAAATGACAGAAAATATCATTTTGACATTTCTGCCAGAAATGACAGGAGAGTGAGAAAGGAGTAGACAATTATATTGTTTTTATGGTCTTTATTGTAAAGGAAAGTTAATCTACTATTAGCATGACAATTTGGTTTGCACATTACATTTCTAACTACAAACATTTGTCTGTCATTTTCTCTGATTGTTCAGGACCCTTGATTCTGCTACAAAGTCTGTATCTTTCCACATGTTATACAGCAGCAAGACAATGAGCTTCTGGGATATCAGCTTTCTTGTGCCTTATTCCACTACAATTTTTAATCGCTAAGTTCTGACTGCAAAGCATTTGATACTGCAAGTGGTGAGATGAGACCTAAAGGAATTCTCTGCAACTTTAGATTTTCAGCAGAATTAAGTGAAAAATTATGTTTTGCCATATACATGAATGATAGTATAAATTTTATACACAAATATTAACTTTCTTGCTATAATGACACTTTAAAAGCAGTTATTCTGGAGGACTGATTCTGCACAAGTTCTGACTGTAACAGCTGTATTTAAACTAATGAGAGCAGAGAAAATATGAAAGTAAGATTGGCAATGGAAGAGGATAAAAAGCAAGCACCAGAAGGTAATTGGAAAAAATAATAATAAACGTTAAGCAATAATGGTAAAGTAGAGCAAGGAGAACATAGATCAGGGAGATTGTAAATGTGAAATGCAAAGTAGATCTTCAAAGGCAGTGAATCACATGGGGCAAAAATGTTTACCATTTGACTTTGTACCAGGTATACAGTTGTGGTATGAATTGGTTAAATACAAATCATTACTGTTTCTTCTGTTTTCCAGAGAATGCATACATTTCCTAGGTATCTAAATATACAATTCACTCTAGATAATAAATGATTTAAGACCAAAGCTGATGCAAGCTATACCACAGTCTAGTATGTCTTAACAATGGGAAATCATTACTGAAAGCTTATTCTCCTTTGTTCGCTTTCATTCTGTTGTTTATTTCATTTTATACACAATCTTTTTGTACTACAATTTCATGTACAAATTTCTATACTCCTTGTATTTTTTATTTATACATTCACATGCACCCAGTGTGCTAAATTTTGTTACAATTTCTTCAGTTGTTCCTGGTCTCTATTCTTTCCATTCTTTCCATTTCTCAATCATACAAGATTCCTAGTAAAATGCTCACAGCTGAATATACTTTTCTACATGCAGACTTATTTATTCTGAATAACGTCAATGAATGAATGAGGGATTCTCTTATACAGAACTTAGCTTTGGTTTTATGGATGAGAATGTATTCCCCCAGGATGCCAACATCATTATTCTTGTAGTGACAGTCTCCAGCCCTTTGCGTTTTAAAACAGCTCAAGTAGAAAACTTCAAGCACAAAGCTGTCAAGATCCCTTTTTCAATACGCATCACTTTAAAGCAATTAACTATATATCATCACTGATAGCTGTTTTCCTGGAAATCAAGTGCTATCTCACTGTATTGATTTATGTCTACAGTATGTATAGCAGGGGAAAAGTAGAATCTGTTAGTAGTTTTCACCTCTGTAATCTCTGTATTCCGTGTAATATCAGAAAGCCAACCTTTTCAACCATAAGAATAGCTCAATACATGCCCAGCATGCCACAACAGAATAGGTCTTCAGAAGCTGGGTGTTACCCTGATGTGTGAATTCTCAGGAAGCAGGTTTAAGGTTGTCAAAGTAAGTCAAGCTGAACTATTTTCTACCGCATTCAGGTTCTTAAAGTGCAATCATCTTGCTAAGCACTTTTCAGCAAGACAGAGCCTTAAACAGCATGACTAACAGTTATGAAACAGAGCAGCTTGAAGTACAAAGTTGCTGTTTGTTATAACATTTCTTTTTACATGGGAACATACATGGCAGGAATCTTGCATACCTGGTACCTCATTCTATTTTAAATGTGGTAGGTTTTTTTTAATGTTGTGTTGTTTTATGATCCTGCTCTCTCTATACAAATTAAGAATTATGCCTTGCATTTGGAAAAAGGATGAAAAGGCAGTGCTATCTCTTTGTGCTTATCATTCAATTACCTAGAACCAGCTCTCACACAGACTAGTTTTAAGTTGTTCACAGAGAGAGTGGTGAGGTGCTGGAACAGGCTGTCCAGAGAGGTTGTGGATGCCCCGTCCCTGAAGGTGTTCAAGGCCAGATTGGATGGGGCCCTGGGCAGCCTGGTCTGGTATTAAATGTGGAGGTTGGTGGCCCTGCATGTGGCAGGGGGGTTGGAGATTCATGATCCTTAAGGTCCCTTCCAACCCAGGCCATTCTGTAATTCTGTGATTCTGTAATTCTTAGGGTCAGCATGGCAAGCTCCACTGTGCAATGGAGAAACCAAAGTGCAGAGCTCAGCTGTCCCTGCTTCACTTTGAAGCTGAGAGCCATGAGCAAGAGCTCCACTTGAAATTCTGTGCCTTGCAATGCAATTGCTGTAAAATCTGAAGAGGTATTTCATGTGATTTTGTTCTGCGCTAACTGGAAAATTGTTATAGGAACAAACCACAAGGAAGGTGTGAATAACCATCATCAGCCACTATTAGTCTGACTAGGATTGTTTCCCTGCCCATTGGAAATGATGAAAAGGGTCACTTTTTATGAATTCATTATCAGAAGGAATCCAAAATTACATCAACCTAACACAGACTGACTGTGAAGATACATCCTATAGCAAAGCAGACTCAACTCTGGCCTTGAGTTTTCAGAACATTTTCTATTGCTATTATTACATCTGCCAGCCCATATTTAGGCTCAGTTCATTGTCCTTCACATGTGATCTTATCTTGTTCAAATATTAAGCTACTTTGGCAAAGACTGACCCATGTTTTCTGGAATACCTTTTGTTGGACTCATAAACATCTCATAAACATCTTTGTGGTCATGTAGGAAAGATAATCCCAGTCCTTCTTAGCACATCACCCTCCTTTCTTTCATCATCTTCTGCTATTTCTAGTTGGGCCTTCTTGCCGGATTTGCAAGAGTTCTGCCCTAAGCATTTGTTCAAGGACACATCTACACTTTAGGCTGTGTATGCAGAATCACTACAAGGATTTTTTCGTAGTTGCCAAAAGAATTTTAAATTCATGAGCAACATAAGTGACTGCAGCATGTCCTAACACCTTTATGGAACTATAGAATCATTTGAGTTCATCTCAGCTACAAGTCTGAGTCAGCATTACCTCATGGTGAACTGCAATTTCACTGTATTTCTCATTCTAACTTAAGAATTTCCTCTGTTTGTGGAATTTCAGGTTTTTTTCAGTATTTTATCTCTCTGATGTTTCTTTGCTTGTTTCAATTTAGAAGACTTTTCCTTTTTCTCCCTTCACTTTTGGCCAAGTTCCTCCAGTAAAGGTAAGACTCCAATTTTTCTGATTGTTCAACTCACTGTCTTTTGGGGAAAAACAAAAACAAAAACAACAAAAAACAAAACAAAACAGAACAAAAACACACTACTTAGCAGCACATTCCATTAGTTAAAGCTTCCAGTCTAGGTATAAAATATTAGCTTTATAATTTCCACCCCAGAAAAAAAGAAGCTGATTTCTTGGTTCAGCACTAGTTTACCATATGTGTCTTTTTTTTTTTTTTCTTTTTTTCTTATTTTTTGTGGGCTATAACCAATATTCTTTCTAATCCATATGCCCTGCTGTAACTTCATGATGTTGTCATTCCTCTTCTTGAGAATCAAGGAGTAATCACAAGAAAAATATTGCATCAAGTTCACTTCAATAGCCCTAAGCTCCCTTGACAAGTTTATCACTTGTATAGGTGTCATATATTATCATTTCCAACTTCTTTCAGTGATCACAAGACTTTTCCTGAATTGCTGGGGCCTGTTTAGAGTTCTACATACGCTAATTAAATTTTGTAAGACCTTGTCCTGAGACTCATTTTTAGTAACCTACTAGCTATAAGAATACCAAAGAAGAAGACCGGCTCATTCATCATGGCAAAGCCAGTCACCACACACATCATCTGCTGCTTGGTGCAACAAGTGTTATCCAGTATCAAGAGGACTTGCTCTTGCCTAGGTTGTTTGTATTTCACTGGTTTCAACTGAGGCTGCTTGGCTCTGTGAACTTTTATCCCATCATCACAAGGACTGCAAACATCTCATCATTCTAGGGAACAAACAGCATTCTCTAATCTCTCTTAAAAGCAAGTAATGAATTACCAAGTCTGTTTTTTGCTGCCACTCAGCAGCTCACGTAAGTTATGAGGCTGGGAAATGCTGCGACCCTCACTAAATCATTTCTAATAGTTACATCACCCACTTAGCCTTGCTGCTGCCTCAGAGCTTACATCCTCTTTTCTTCTTCAACGGACTATACCACGACTTCATGACCAAAAAAACAATGTCTGCAGCACCAGAGTACTACTTTACTGGCCACATAGGCCAAAGGACTGGTCCTTTTCACTCTTGGAGGAAAAAGTAACGTTTCTTACTGCCAGATAGTGTCAGAATGCAGAGATAAGTCTTAAGCATAAGGACCCTGAAAACCCTGTATTTGCAAGTTCAAATTCAGGACAGTGACAGAAGCTGAAGTAACACCATCACTTCAGTAAGAGGTTTGGATGTGTCATTGAACCCCTCAGATGAACAGTTAAATACAGTGATTCAACCATCTCACAGAAAATGTCTCTGACTTGTCATGGGTCAGAACATCACCTCTGTCTCATTGTCTAATGTCTCCATGACTAAAAATCTTCCCCAAAATCCTGGTGCTGGCAGTGTCTCATTTCTAACAAAACCACGGATATCCTGGACTGAGGAGTCTTTTCACACCCCCGACGGGATGCTTGGTGTCATTACATCAAGGTAACTGTAGATTTCAGAAAGATCTTTTCCTGTCTGTAACACATCTGCTGTGGGATTCAGTGGATTTTGCATCAACTGCAGACCTTGTCACAACCTGCCACAAAATGGCTGAAATGATCCATTATAAAAGGTACAATTTTTTCCTAGGCAGTCTCTACAGCATCTCTAAAAATTTCTCTATTCTCACAATCAAGCAGCACCTAGAAATTTTTGCCGGTCCCTGAATGTTCTTCATGTGGTATTGCCCATCTCCATGGAACAAATCATCCTAGAAGAGATGTAAAGGCATGTGTGAGATGAGGTAATCCAAGACAGCCAGTATGGCTTCACCAAGGACAGATCATTCCGGATTGATCTGATTGCCTATTATGGAGTGATGACATCAGTGAACAAAGAAAGGACAACTGATGTCATCTACCTGGACTTGTGCAAGGCTTCTGACATGGTCCCACACCACATCCTTATCTCTAAATTGGAGAGGTATTTGCACTGGCATTTGTCTAATGATGTTCTAAGAACAGTCCAATTCTTTGTGTGTTGTAGAAAATACAGTCTATCCAGTTTAAAAGGACACAGTCCAGACAATTTACTTCATATTCTAGGCTAGAGGATTCCTTGCTTAGTAGTTAGAGGAATCCTCTAAGTACCATGAATCCCAAGTACCATGTTGTTTACACGGTTTGGGCCCAGTGTATAAGATCACACTTCTAAGTTTTATCTCCACCAACAGGATACAGAATGAAGCATTTGTTATTAGAGAAGATGCTGACAGAAAACTAGAAATCACTGCAACATGAACAAACTGCCTGTTAGATTAAAAACGTAAGTTTCATAAGAATAATAACAAAACTTCACTCACTGGATGATGTAACAGAATTGCCCACAACATTCAGTCCTGCGAAAGAAGAAAAATATTACTAGAAAACATATCCGGGAGAGATGGTAAACATTTAGGGAAAATATAAGTTACAAACTTTAATTCCACTTATTTCCACTTTGTCCTGGTTTCAGCTGGGACAAAGCTGATTTTCTTCATAATGTCTGGTACTTAGGCTTTAGGAGAAAAACAATGTTGATAATACACTAGTGTTTTAGTAGTTGCTGAGCAGCGCTGCACAGAGTTGAGAACATTTCAGCTTCTTACACTGCCCTGCCAGTGAGTAACTGGAGGGGCACAAGGAGCTGGACAGAACCAGGACAGTTGACTCAAACTAGACAAAGACATATTCCATACTATGTGGCATTGTGCAAAAACCACAAAACTGCAGGGAGCTGGCTGGGGGGGAGCTGCTGCTGCTCAACAATAGGTTCAGCTTTGGTTAACAGGTGGTGATCAATTCCATTGTGCATCACTTGTTTTGTAGAGAGACATTCACGTGTATATCTTTTTATCATTACTTTTATTCCTCTCTTCCTTTTTGTTATTAGTATTTTTTATCTCAAGCTACAAGTTCTACTTTTTTCCCCCAGTTCTCTCTCCTGTCTCCCAGAGAGGTGGGGTGGGGTGAGCAAATGGTTGTGCAGTGCTGAGCTGCTCCTGGGTTTAAACCCTACACATTTGCAACATAGATGTGAAACGAGTTATTCGGAGTAGCGTAAGGCAAGACAAACAGCAGTCCTGACCAAAAATCACTGGACTGATGAGGCAAAAACTGATCAGCAGAGGCCATTAAGACTGTCTTCAGGACATCCCTGAGGACAGCAGCTGCACCACCAACCATGACACAGTTGCTGCTAGGTTTGATGGAAAACAGAGGACTGACGTTTGCCCACTGTCTGACTGTAGAGAAATGGCACTTAGTCCATCCATGAAACTATTTCCTTCTATTTTCCAGTTGTCTTCCAGTACACTGAGAGATTGGAGAAGGCTCTGAAGAGGAGATAAGGTATATATTGGCAAGGATGCTATCACTGCTTTCCAAATCTGCAGGAAATTTTTGGGAAAGCCCAAAAGAGCTCACACAATACAGAATAACACAACTAAATTGTTACTACATTAATCATTGTTTTTGCCAATACAAAAAGTAAAACTGCAAACAAATCATTTTATTCTTGTGCACAACTTCAGCTGTGCAAAAATAACGTTACACCAATCCCATAAATAGCCTGTGAAACACAAAAATTCTTACTTATTTAAGGAATCACTACATATGTTTACGCGCCTGATACAGGAATGGATTTGAAGTGTGAGAGTGTGTTGTTCTAGGAGTTCTGGAAATAAATCAAGAATTGCTTCAGGCTATCAGATTTCGGGATGAGAATGTCACAAGAGGCTTTCCGTTGGCTGGGGGATGGGGGGAGACTTGATAGTTCACGCCTTGCAAGACCTATTTACCAGAAGAACTCTAATGATCTGACAGGACACCAAAACAAGAAAGAAAGGAGGAAAAAAGAACAGTATTTTTGCTGTTCCTCTCACTGGAGTCTAGTTTCACTTAAACTTCTGTTCCCAAACACAGACTTCTTTTAAGGATACTGAAGCAGAAATATCCATAAAGATACTCATTTCAATATCCATAAAAATACTAATACCTAATTATACATCATTCTCACATCAACACAAGACAAACACACCTGGAATCGTAACCTGAAGAGAAAGCAGAATGTGACAAATTTTAATGCTGGTATTTTTTTTCTTAGTGAATAAACTGTGAAACACTGCCTAACTCTCACCTGTCCTCATGCTTTAAGAACGGTTTGAACATACAAAAGCCTGCTAGGAAAGCCTCCTAAGTGCAGAGACTACCAATGGGAGAAATAGTAACACCACAAGTATTTAAGGTTGCTGGAAAGTCTGCCAGCTGACTATAGGAACGTAAGTAATAAGTTTAAACTGCAGGCAAGATAAATATCTATCAGAATTATTCAGTGATTGATAGTTGATTTTGTCCTGAGGAAAAGGAAATACTAAATGACCTCTGAAATGCTCTTCCAGCTTTACTTTCTGCTATCTATAAAATGCGCAGGTCGCTCTGAAAGTAATGCCTCCTATTTATTTCCATGGCAAAAGATACAAAATACACAAAAATACTATTTAGTAGCACACATTCTCAGCTACAAAGCACAATTTTTCAACATAGTCACCACCATTAGCCGTGCATTTTTGCCAGTGATGAACAAGAGCCTACATGCTGCACTTGTAACAATCTGCTCCAGTGGAGGTGACCCACCGTCACTGAAACACATCACTCACCACCTCACTATGCTCACATCGACTGGTTGGTCTCCAACAGTGTTCAGCAAGCATCAGTGAATGTCAGTGGGTGCCATTTTTTCCACATGGCAGAATTCAATGACGTGCTTTTTCTTCACATGCATTTTATGTCAGCTACTATTTTGTCAGACTGCTCCTCTGCTGCCATCTGTCACATGGCAAAAAAACGTAATGGGATATTGGTGGAGAGGTTCAGTCTCTACTGCCATACCACCAACATGCACCTGTGATGCTGCTGGCCAATATAACAAAATAGCAGGCATTACTTTCAGAGCCAGCTTCGTACATAACATCCTCAGTTGGTAACAGAGCTGAGGATATTAATTTCAGGATGTAAATCAAACACAGAGACTGGAATTAAACGTGTGAGATAAGAGGTTATCTCTACTACTGCTTAGAAAGTTCTCGATCTTTTCCATTAGCAGATCATGCAAGCCAGTGACTGAAGCAGGATATCGGTCTAGACACCCTGCTCGCCTGGCTGATCTGCCTACTGCTCTCATGAGGTAACTAGCATGAAGACATACTCATGTTCCACTCAAGGCCGTAAGTTGTATCGGAATTACACATTACACAAAAGCCTAGCACAAGTGGCAGGAAGCAGCTCTTGTGTACACCGTGGACATCCAGTACATTCCCCAGTAAAAATAGCCGGAGACACTTAACAAGGTGCAAGCCTGTGGATGTGGCACTCACACCTGTTTCTTCTTACTCCTGAACCAGAAAATTTAATCTGAAATCAAGAGGACACTTGACAGTGTGGGAACGGAATGTTGTTTCTGCATTTGGTATTTAAAAGAGCAATTGGTTTAAAGAAGTAGAATATAATGCATTTGTATTCTGTAACTTATCCTTAGAAATAGTTGATCTAAGAAGTGAAGTACTATATAAGTTAGCGGCATGTTTTAGAAACATTATTACTGAATTATGTGATTAATTCTTTCTTGCAAATTGTAGTAGCGATTAAATGTTCCAAACAATGCAA
>JAOWBP010004700.1:13513003-13549219 GCA_028571105.1 Tragopan temminckii | reverse complement strand
CCGGCGCGCACGGCACGGCCGGCTGCTCGCGCCACCAGGCCCAGTACACGGCCAGCAGGCCGATGAACGAGATGGCGTTGACCAAAAACAGCGCGCCGGGACCGATCCAGCTGAACAGGACGCCGCCCCGCGCCGGGCCCTCGCTTGTCCCCGCGGCGCGGCCGCCCCGCTGCAGCTTTCCCGGACCGGAGCCGGCGGTGCGGGAGGATCGCCGCTTCTCGCCCCTTCTCGCCGCCGCGGGCTGTAGCCCGGAGGCGCGGAGTGGCTTCGCCCGCTGTGGGGCCGGGGGTTGGCTGCGGATCCCGTGTGCTGGGAGCGCCTCGGCAGTACCCCTCCGGCCTGGGCCGGTGCCGTTTGGCCGAGCCGTTGGCGTGGCGAGTGGGTTATGTGTGTCTTCCTCCGGTGGTGCGGTGTGCTGGCGGTCCCAAGGGCGGTGTTGTGCCCCCCTCGCGGCTGTGTCTTTCGGACCTTTATTTTTCAGACGTCCTTAGGTCTGGTAAGATTGAACGTATCATCAGCACGTCTCTTCTTTCTCGCTGAAGTGTGCTTTGCGTTGTTGCACATACTGGTCTGTCACGTATCTGGTAGAGCAGGATGTAGAAAATTCGTGATCTTGAAAGAGATACACGGTTTGTTTTACACTGGGCCCAGCGGCGAGAGCATAGGGAGTTCATGACGTGTGAGTGCAGTGTGCAGGCTGGGTCCTTGGTGCACATCCAGTGTGTGCCTGAACTCCACCTGTCCCTGCAGTGGGTCTCTGACTGCCTTCCTCAAGAAAACTGTTGTCAGTATTTCCATCTTACAGATGATGAAATTCAGGCACAAAGGAGAACGCTTTGCCAAATGGACTGGCAGTGGAGAGCAAATAAATTCCAGTCTCATAGTTCTCACCCTTGTTTCAGGCTGACTAGGTGGCTGCCAGTTGGTTGCTATTTGTTGCTTGTTAGGTATCTGTGACAGAGGAACCTGGTAGAATCTGGTAGAGTTACAGTTTTATTACTGGTGTTCCGTGCTGTCATTCAGAAGGGGGAAAAAAAATAGAGGTCTACAAACAGAAGACTTTGGGCACTTGGTCAAGTTAAGAATGTTTATCCTCTTCGTACAACATAAGTTTAGTTGTACTTCTCATCCTAAATGTTGTTAATTTCAAAAGAGTAATGATTCATAAAAGGTATCAACTGCTGAAATCAAGTAATTTCTGAACTTAACAAGCTATATTTGTTGGTGTATTGCAACAGGAAAGTGAGAGAGATTGACGATGCAGCAGGGCATAAGCAATCCAGGAGGTTCCTGGAGTATGCTGATAACTTCTCCACAAGGAGTGGTCTTGTGAACCGCATACTCACCAGCAATTAGAAGTTACTTGGGAATGCAAAGGTAGAAGGCAGTCTTGGCTGCAGTGACCAGAAGGCTGTAGAGTTCAGGATCCTTGGGTCAGGGAGGAGTGTGAAAAGTAATCTCCCAAACTGTACTATAGGAGGGTAGACTTCAGCCTCATCGAAGATCTGCTTGGAAGAATAAGAATTGCCTGAGGTAAGGCCGTGGGGAATAAGAGGAACCTAAGAAAGCTAGTTTACACTGAAGGATCATCTTTTCCAAGCTCAAGAGCAGTGTATTCCCATAAAGAGGAAGTTAAGCAAAAGTGCTGAGGGGCCTGCATGGATGAACAAGGAGCTCTTGGCCAAACTCAAACACAAGATGGAATCATGCAGAGGAGTGGAGACAAGGATGAGGAGCCTGAGAGGAACACAAACGTTGTTCAAGCATCAGCAGATTAAGTTAGGAAGGCTAAATCTCAAATGGAATTAAATCTAGCCAAGGGATATCACACATGTCCAAAAACGCTTCTGTGAGTGCATTTTGAATTAAAGGAAGACTAGGAACTAGCGTGTGGGCTGTTGCGGACGTTTGCTAAGACCTTTGGCACTGACCACCATAAGAACCTCATAGACAAGCTGTTGGTGTATGTTGGTGGTGAAGTGGGTGAAAAACTCTGTGCATCTGGGCCCAGAGAGTGATGATTGGTGGTAGAAGGTGGCGTGGCAATGACTAGTTGTATGCACCATGCACCATACTGTTTCCATTCCTGTTTTACATGTTGATGATTAGCTAGAGTGTACTTTCATTGTATTTGCAGATGATCCAGAACTGGAAGATACTGTCATCCAGAGGTACCTCAGTAGGCTGGAAAAGTGAGCTAGTAGAAGCTGTTGCATTGTAGTTCAACAAGAAATGCTGAATCTGTACATGGAAAAGAACAAACCCAGGCAACAGTACCAGGTTGGGGGTCACCAGGCTGGAAAGCAGCCTGGCAGAAGAGAACAGAGGGTCCTGGTGTACACCAGCTTGAACATGAACCAACAGATGGTCTGTGTCACAGAGTAGTATACTAGTACCCTGGGCTGCATTAGGTAAAGTGCTGCCAGCAGGTCTAGAAAGGTGATTTTTTTTTCTGCTCAGCAATGGTGAGGCTCCCTCTGGAGTACTGTTCTGGGCTCCGCAGTACAGGAGAGACGTGGACGTGCTGGAAAGAGTTCAGTAAGGGGCAATAAAGGCGATGAAGGACCTACAGCATCTCAGATGACATTAGTCTGAGAGAGAGCTGGGATTGTTCAGTCTGGAGAAGGCTTGAGGGATCTTATCAATGTATCCTCCATGTATTTTTAGATAAAGTGGATGGAACCACTCTTTTCAGTGGTGCCCTGTACAGGACAGGAGGCAATGGGCACTAACTGGAACACCAGACATCACTTCTGTGCTGTGCAACTGGTGGAGAACTGGCATAGGTTTGCCTGGAGAGGTTGTAGAGTTTCCTCAGGGATCTCCAAAAGCTGCATGCACGTGAGCCTGGGCACAGTGCTCCGGGTGGTCCTGCTTGAGCAGAGGGGTTTGGACCAGGTGGACCCAGAGATCCCTTCCAAACTGAACAATAGAGGTTGTTCTATAGTGGAGTATAGATACCTTCAGTATGAAGGTGAATTTCAGAGTATACTATGTGTGTAAGGTTATAGAATCATGGAATGGCTTTGGTTGGAAGGGACCTTAAAGCTCACTCTGTTCCAGCCTCCTGCTATGGGCAGGGTTGCCACCCACTAGATGGGGCTGCCTAGGGCTTCATCCAGCCTGGCCTTGAATGCCTTTGGGGAGGGGGTGCCCACAGCTTCTTTGGGCAGCCTCTTCTAGCACCTCACCACCCTCTGCGTAAAGAATTTCCTCCTAATGTTTAAACTAAATTTACAGTTTTGGTTATTTAAGATTTTCAAGTGATTCCCTTTGAAAATGTGTTTGAGTCTCGTAAGTATGGCCAAGAAGGATGTAAGCGTGGAGGAAGGAAGGAAGCTTGCAGATGAAATACTCTTAATTAGAAAGCAGTTACAGCTTGAGTAATCAGAAGTGCTTGAGGATAGATGTAGCTTTTGGATTGGTTTTAAGTACTCCTTTGCTTGTTATGAAACCTCAGGCAGTAGCTCTGATTTGCAGTATAACTTCTGTATGCAGCTTCCTTGCTCTGCTTACCAGAGATTTGTGTATTCTGGGTGAGAGATTACTGCTTAAAAGTGTATGCTTGACTTTTTTTTTTCCTAGAAGTTCCTCATAAATGGGAATCTATTTGCCAGCAGCCTTGAGCTTCTGTGATTGACCTCGTGTTTAGCCTTACTAGACCTAACACCTCCCTGTGGAGTCTTGGTGTAACCTATGCTGCCTGATTTGTAAGTGGAATTCTCTGGCAAGATGATGCTACTTTGCTGTAGTTTCTTTAACTGAAATTGTCATTTGTGTGTCACTTGTAGTTGTCATGTTATTCATTTGAGGATTTTTTTCATAACTTATGAAATAAGATTAAAATAACAAGTTTTTGTATGTTGCTTAGAATAAGTAGAGCCACCCCTTTTGCTTGAATCCCTGATATTTCTTCAAAAAGTATTTTAAAACTGTGATAACCAAATGCTGTTGCTACTCCACACATATGGTGCTTGACTTCAGGCAGGTTTCTAGGTTTCCGTAGAGTAGTGCTTGAGCCGTTGGTTTAAAGACTCAAGTGCCAATGCTGCTTAGTGTTTTGATATCAAAATAGTAGGAGGATGTGAAAAATAATAGAAGTCCTGTATGATTTAGAAATTAAATTCAGTGATTTCATGGCACATGTATTTCACATATATTTATTTACTGAAGTAATCTCCACATTTTAAATAGTTTTTTTCTCTTAACAATATGTGTTAGAGACTGTCACCACAAGTAGTTCTAAACTGATCATATTGTTTTTTTTGTTTTTACTATCGTTTTATTTTCTAATATCCATTTCTTTCTCTGCTTCCCTTTCTTCTTTACTTAGCTTTGTACCTATCTAAGCTTGGCTAGGAAAACTGCTTTAGTGGTCTGGAACAAGTACATAGTGTAGATAAATTGCTGAGCTAGCTTTTTTTTCCTAAAGAAGAAGCTTCTGTACAAGTCAGGTTGAACTTTCACATTCGATTCCAAACAAAAGGCACCCGTTTGTAAAACAAGATGTCTGTGTGTGCCGTTTAATTGCTGAGTCTGAGTTTTCTTTCATACAGACCTGCTACTTAGTCTGACATACAAAGCTGTTAGCAGAAAACAATAAGTATTTAGTTTACAATAAGTAAACAATAAGTATTTAGTAGTATGTCTCTTTGAATGACACCATCTTGCCAAGTTTTGTGTACTTTGCTTATATGCAAGTTTTCTGTACTGGCAAACCTTTACATGATTGAATTAGAAAGCAAACATTTCTGTAGAAATCTCTTCCATACTGTAAAGTGTGGCTGTTTGTTTTGTTAGGTATTAGGCCCATAAATTTTTTTTTCTACAACTTTCTTCTAGGCAGGATGAATGGAACTGTTCTGTGTAACTTGGATTCTTTACTCCGTAATTAAATTTCACTTAAGAATCAATCTTATAAAAAGAGAAATTAATGTTTTGTTTTAAAAATAGCACGCATTAGAGGGCATTGTAGTAGCCTATTTGTGGACTCAGGTGTCTGCAGCTTAAATCTTGTAACTGGATTAATTAGCAGGGGGAAAATGTCAGATATATCTGCTTTTAGGCTGTTCTGATGTATGCTGAGTTCAGTGTGATTTTTTTTCTTTTTTTGAAGATACAGTTCACATCTGCTTGCTTCGTTGTAGTGTAGGCAAGTGGGATTTCCAATTAAATGTTCCTTTGCATATGATGGAGCATGACTGAGTTCTCCTGCCTTTCAGGAACTGAGTACAGTGAAATGATATTATGAGCTGTGGAGAGGTTGTTGTTTTGGTGAGGTTTTTTTTTTTCCCCTTAAAATGAATACTAAACTCACCAAAGTGCAGAGTAGCAGGGAATCAGACCTCAGGTTTCTCATCTGTAAATCAGATTACATACAGGACAAGTAAGTGGGGAAAAGAGTTGAAGCTTAATAATGGTATTTAAAGTGATGACTTCTTTTATATGAAAACAAAATAAGATGAAATTACACTTCAGAGGAGATGTTATAATTCTGTGTTGCTGTTAACTTCTGATTTGGTTTTTGTTTTTTATGTTGGGTTTATGTTCCTTCAGGTGACTCAGATCTTTTCTCTGATTAGCCTGAGCCATATTTAAGTTAAGTGATTTTAACATCAACAGTTTTTGACTTAGCCTTGTGAGTTTATTGTCTAACCTGAAATAAATGATTACTAAAACGAAAACTAACAACTTTGCAACAATGCAATACTTAGCTGACATTACAGCTTTTTTTAATAGGTCACTAATAGTGATAGCAAATGTTTTTGTTTTTTGATTTTTTTTCTGGGAGAGAAATGTTGTTGTTTATTCTTGAATTTTTTTTCTGCCTTTTTACATTTGCTTCATTTTTTCCTTTTTTTCTAGCATAGAATTTACATCTGCTATTGCTAGCAGTTTTTGGCAATCAGCAGGAAAGTGGTTCATCTTCCTTCTTTTCACCTATCTCATGTTTTCCTGTAGGATTTTCAGGAGCTTCAAAACCTTCTCCATTGCAGTGTTTTAAAGCTATTTAATTTAAATCGTCTTTATTAAAATAACAAATCTTAAGGTTTGTACTGAAAGTACAACAAGCTTCAGGTAGCAAGTGACACTTCTGATAAACATTAGAGTATGTTAGGACACTGGAAGAGGTCACTAAGTGCAAGTATTCCCTCATGGACTTAAGACCAAAGCCACCAGAATGCCATTGGTCTTGCTCACCACCTGGATCTACTTCAATTTATGGAACCAATTGAGATTTTAAAATGCAGAGAGAAATGGATGCGTAAAAATCTAATTTTTTACATAGCAGAAGATGCATCTGTAGTGAACAGACGTCAGTTGCTTTATTTCCACTGTATGTTTGTATTTAGTTTATCTAAAGATTTGTGCACTGAAAACCATGTGATGGTTTTCATACCATTGTATATTTAAAAACAAAAAGCTTTTTGATTTTGAACTCCATGCAGAGTCTGATGACTGCTTAACAGTAATGTTATTTATAAATAAATATCTATTGGCAGTTATAAATACCAAATTACCAAATCTTCTAATCAGCTATATTTGTAGTATAGAATTTTATTTAATTTTTTTTTCTTTGAATAACGAGCTCTAAAGTATGGATGCAAATATTCTGCCAAATAGCTATTATTTTAGTCCAAACTGCAGTACATCTGTGTTGATAAGACACTGCTTTAGAGGTTTGAGATTAGCTTTTGTTCAGTTGTTGGCTTCTAATTCCCATGAAAATAAATTTTCTTTACATTATACTACTTAGCTTCTTTTTTAAATCTGCGGGCGTGAGTATGCTGATATGTAAGGAATGTGAGTCTAGATTGATATTGATACTTTTGTACATAAATGATTCATACAGTCTCATTCTCATGACATATATAAGGCATGCCTTGCATCTTTTTGTAACTGCGGAACTGCATGTAGTCAAAAAACAGGAGTATTTTCTGTTATATGCTGCAGTTTCCTTTCCCTTTGGTATTAGCAATTTCTGCTTTTCTTTTCTAGAGGATACTGTGGAATTGTTTTAAATTTCTTAGCGAGTTTCCTTTTATTGGGATTAAGTTCAGAGTAGTTTTCAAATAAGTTTTGTCAGACTGGTGAAAACTTCAGAAGCTGAACTGAACCTAGCATTTCTAGAATTATTCTCATAACTAGAGAATCTAGGTTTAGTTCCTAGTTATGAGAACAGTGTTTTTAGAAATAATGTTGTGGACTGGATGCTACATTTGAGTAGGCAAACCACATAGAGGTGATTAAACATAATATAGCTTGCTTTTATTAATTTGGACTATTTCCTAACTGTGAGTCAAGAAAACCAGAAGAGACTGGCCTCAAAAGAACTGAGGTGAAAGCTGACCCCTGGCTTCAGTTTCTTTGAACTGTTGTGTGGACTTCTCAAGACTGAGAGCAAGAGAACTCTGCTGTAGTTTAGAAACAGCAAATGTGGGAACTTAAACAGCTTCTGAGAAGTTAGAAGCTCTTGCAAGTATTGGAAGAGCTAGGTAGTGATTTTTTTGTGACAGTCAAAAGTTCTCAAGGTGAAAGCTGTGCTTCATAATTTTTGAGTAATTTAAGTGTGAATGAGATACTTGGTTTTGTGGTCTGTTATTCTGAACCTTAACATAAGGTGCTTATATCAGCATCTTTGAAAGCTAAATAATGGTAATTATAATCAAATTCACAGATCTTGTTTTAAAACCTGAGTCATGGTGTTATGCTGTTAGAACTGCTGAACTCCTACAGAAGTACCAGTGAAGTTTTTAATGTATGATAGCTTCTCCTATGTAAGTTAAGAGACTTTGAAATCCGTCAGTTGTCTTAAATAGACGTTGAGCTTGTTTTAGCAGTGAGTAGAATAGAAAAAAATTGCCCACTCTTTCCTAGTGAGTAAGAAGATAGTACTTCTGGAGGGTCAGAGAAAAGGAAGGGTATACCTAAGAGATTGTCATAGAACAAACAGGAATTTGAATCTGACCGTGATCTAAGGGGAAGAGTAGTTGCTTAAGGAACTTTTTTCTCCATTCATCTCTTAACAGGAATTCTGTCCAGCATGTTTTCTGGGTGGAACTGGGCGGTCCATTGCTTGTATCTGTTTTTGAAAATTTGTTCCTTTGAAGGTAAGTCATTTATCTTAAGCATAATAGATTTACAGAAGTTCTTTAATCAGATGCTTGAAGCACACATCTGTGTTTTCTTTAGGTACATGTTGCAGGTTTGGGGCAGAAAATAAGAGATCTATTAATATCTAGGCTATGTTCTTAATCTTGCAGTGGGGTAGTGCAGTGCTTAACTAGTACTTAGCTCTGCTTCTAGCTACAACCGTTTAATGTAAAGAAGCAGAGAAACTGACTCACATCAGTAACAGCTTGCTCTGTGGGGTCACTACAGCAGACTGCAGTGGCGGGTTGGATCCTATAATGTGATTTCTGTAATTTTAAATGCAATATTGCTTCAAAGTTGTTGGTTTTTATTTTGCATACGTCAGGTGAAATCTAAATGAAAGCCTACCTTGGTCAGACTAAACAGATGTTAAAGCAGTAAGCTTTCAGTGAATTAGAGTTGTGGTCTCTGTCATCAACTGGAACCATTGGCTACTTGTGTTGTGTAGGAAGTGATCATTCTAAAGGTGTTTACTGTGGCTGTTTAATCAAGGTAGCATTTCAGTCATCTGACATTTAATCTTCTAAGAGCTGGCATTTATATACCTATGTAGCAATAATCTCAATTTCATTGCTGAATCTTTAAAAAAATGTGTCTGTTTACCTTCATTCCCAAATACTTTTGTGTATATCAACAATTCTGAAATAGGTAACTCAAGTATCCAACTGTTTGCATGTGATTCTTCTACAGTTAGTCTACTGCAATAAAGGTGCACATCTCAGATTTTGTTGTTTTTGTTAACTCTCAACAGAAAATAACTTCTTATATGCAAGAGTAACTTCAGTTTCTTTGCCCTTCAAAATATACTCAATGTTTCTGTCCTTGACTCTTCTCTCAGTCTCTTTAAAAGCTTGTGGTTATTAGTTGAGATTTTCCTGCTTGGCAGAACTTTTTTTTGGAAGCCTAAGTAATGGTAGACTGGTTGTGCCCCTCAGGTCTGTTTTGCAACTGTCAGATAACTAATTTCCTGCTTAGGCAGATGTAATAATATCTTCAATATTATAGCAGCATTGTAGCAGCAGCTATTGTAGAGTGCACTGTTGTTTTTTTTAAATGTTTTTTTTTCTAGTTTCAGGTGGACTTGTACAATCATGTGGTCACATCATTCCAGAGTCTCCAGTGTTGGCCCTGGGTTCCAATTTCACAGCATTGTGCATTTTGAATGAGAGTTGCCTTGACTTTGGCAATATATATGCTAGTCAAATTATATGGAAAATGAAAAATAAAGTGGTACCTAAAGAACAATACCATGAAATAAACAGAACTGTTTCTAGTGTCACATTTAATGACACTTCTTCTCTGGCTTCTCCACTGACTTGCAATGTTTTAGCAGATGGACAGATTGAGCAGAATATTTATGGAATTTCAGTTACAGTGGGCTGTAAGTATTGACTTCTTGAGCTTAATTCTTGTTTCAACAGTAGCTCCCAAAAAAATTGCTCCTTAGAAAAAGGGAAAAGAATAAAAAATGTGTTCACCTTTATGTTTATTTCCAGTCCCTTAGCTCCTGGATAATTACATAAAAATACTATAAAATCTCATGTCATCAAAGCTGGTGAATAAGCATAGAATAGTTTTCTAAAAAAAATGGAAAATATTCTGGAGTATTTCACGCAGATAAAAATGTTTAAGCAGCCTGCAATTTCAGAAAGAAGATAGGAGTTTAACTGAAAAAAGATCCTGGAGAGAAATTGAACTTTGATTTTTTTATTTTTCTTTTTCCTGCCACCCTCTCCCCCCCGCTGTGCAGGGAAGTGCAATAATGTATAAATGCTACTTTCATAATAGCATAATAAGCTTGCTATTTCCTTCATTAGTGGACTGAGAAATATCTAGTCCATCTGCACCACTAAATTAAACCTGAGCTGCCTTTAGAAGGAAAGATCCTATTTGAATTACTGTACTCTTAGAGGTAAGAAAGTACTCCTAATTGTAAACTTTCCTTATTCAATCTGGATTGCGCTTGCATAGTTCTGAGCAGGTGTTCTTTGAGGCAAGACTTAGGTGTAATATTAATGACTTAATTGGTGAACAGTTCATAAAATGATGGATAAGTGTTTCTGTGTCCTGAATTCCTTCCTGAGTATAGCTGGTGAATTACATTGCCTCCTAATGTTGGCAGAAGGTATTGGAGTTACTGTGTGACTTCTATACAAAAGGCTGCTTTAGCTTTGCTACTTAATATTATTCTGAGTTGTTACAAGTTGAAAAGATTTTGCAGAAAAGCAGTTTTTCTTTTCAACTTCTGATGAGTACATTTCTTCTCAAGAGAGGTGGAACAGATGAAATATAAGGAAAGTAGAGGACATCTGGAATATCCTGTGATAAATTAAATGACAGTACAGATAACTTGAGTTGTAATCCACATGTGAATTTTGAGGTGCATAGTTGTTTTCATTCTATCAGTGTAAGTCCTATGAACAGTGAGAGAAACAGTATGTTTCAGAACAGTACAAATACAGAAGAACAAAATTGTGTGTTTATAAGTTCGTAGTTGCTTAAAATAGGATCTTATGCTTGAAAAGAAGATAAATACATTACACCGTTGTGATATCCTAAAAGCTACAAACAAACTCAGTGTTATCTCTGCATGCCATTATTTGAATTCAGGAAGGAAAAAAAAAAAAAATCAGCTGCTCTTTGAAAATTTCTTACATACTATTAAAGTGCGCTGGTGAAGATCGTGTATCTTCCTTGTAGGTATTTGGGACTAAACTTTCCCTCTCCCATATATGGGTTGAGTGAGTAGACATGTAACAGTTGCTTTATATCTCAAGTTATTGACAAAGTCAGCATATGCCACTGCAGCTCAACTACTCATCATCATTTTTGTTCCAAGTAATCTAAAATGTGTAGCATGGTAGATGAGATGGCTGATACTTTTATCTGCCTTACAGAATCAGAAATCTGTTTGTTACTTTGTGAGGCATTTGCTCCTTATTTTGCTTATGGTTTCTCAGAGTAGATGCTTAAACTTTACGACTTTGGTTTTCCCCCTCCTTTAAAAATACATGTGACTAAAAATACTTCTGGTGCTTTCTGAAGTTGCTGTAACAGAACGTGTAGCATGATTCTTATGGAACTGTGTACATGATGAAATGTATATATTAATTATTGCTAATTCTTTTTGTTCAGTGCCCCCAGAGAAACCTGAAAACTTAAGTTGTATTGTGTATCAGCTGTCAAATCTCAGATATCCTATGAACTGCACCTGGAACCCTGGAAGGCATACATTCCTGGACACTCATTTTAGGTTGAAATACAGGTGGTAAGTAGCTCTTTATATAATATGTAAACAATTTTAAGCAATTTTTATAGGTTAAACCAGACTTCCTTGAAGTTATTTGATACTTTGAAATCATTTTTAAATTCAGTGTTCATTGCTGCCTGTTTTTGAGGGGAGGGCAGAGCTAAAGCAGCTCACAGTAATTTAGAACTCCAACTTGAAATTTGTTTACTGCAGTCATTTTACAGCAGCAGCATCTTAATTTTTCTGTTCTTGAAGTATATAACATGGTTTGAGTACACCTAATTGTTATGTGGGTGGACCCAGAATACGTACTGTTTTTCTTAGGTGATGGTTCTGCGCCATTCTAAGCAGGCAAAGATAACAACATATAGTAACTGGATTTTGTGGTTGTTTACTGTGTATTCCTTAAGAACTCAGTGCTGTTGGTCCACAGTCTAATCCTAATCTTCAGCAAATTTTTTTCTCCTGTGAAGTCAAATTAAAATGTTTTTTAAACTCATGTAGAGCAGAACAGGCAGATTTGCAGTCCCTCTCTGGGAATAACTGCCTACAGCTTCCCATCTTCCCTGGTTTTTCTTAAGTGGTTTGGTAATGAATGTGGTAGAAAGTATGGGTAGCTAGAAAACCTTAAATTTAAAAACAAAAATCTCTAAGGGAAATAAAATTTTATATGCTTTTCTTTACTTAGGTCACGAGAAAGCTTTCCTGACTGCATACCGAAATCTGTAAATAATTCTTGTACCATTTCTGATGTTCAGTTCTTTGTTAACCTGGAGGTCTGGGTAGAAGCTGCAAATGCTCTTGGGAAGTCTGAATCTGATCGTCTTGTTTTTGACCCCATTGAGATTGGTAATCAATATCCCTATTAATAAAGTTTTAGTAGTATGCATGACTTCCGTTCCTGTACCTATTGCTAAATAGCTGTTCATATTTTTCATATTATAAGTATAACACTTCCAAGTATAAGTAGACAGAACTTGAACTCTGCTGAACAAAAATCACAATTTGGAAGATTTTATTGCTTTTAGAGCCAGAAGTTCTTATGTAGCCTGCTTTAGAAATTGAAATAGCAGCCATTTGGGCTTGTGGAAGGCCTTAATGACAGTGTTCAGCACAGTGTACTAATTGCTAGAGGCATGGAAAAATAATGCAGCTGCAGGGATAACTGACTTCTTCTCTTCTAGTCAAACCACTGCCTCCACACAACCTATCAGTCAACTCAGGAATACTGCCTACTGTTCTGAAGCTTTCCTGGGAGAACCGGATTTCAGCAGCTGTGATGAAACTGAAATTCAATATTCGCTACAGGATCAGTAGTGATACAAGCTGGATGCAGGTAACAAGAATATCCCTTGTGACTGTTCTGCTGTAACCTGGCCATTTGTCAAACTACTGCTGAAGTTTACTTAATGTTTCATCTCATCTTATAATTTATGTGGTATCCCAACAGTTCATTTTGCCTATTTCTGATTTGATGCAAAATTATTGATCTAAATGTAGCTTAGAATGCTGGGATGCTTTTTAAAACTGATTATAGCTACAAGAGTATGTGTGATACAACAGTCTGGTTGTCTTGCGTACATGCCTTGAGCTTGACACAATCACAACTGGAAAAAATGAGTGTGTGTCATACATGTATAATATGTTCATGTCATCAAGAGGTTTATTTTCTTTTATGTGGCTGTATCTTTAGTAGTTTATCAGTTTTTCCCTTTTTCTTAGCATTCTCTGAGCAGTGGCATTCCAGAAACTTTTTTTAATAAAAATGTGTCCAGTTTTTGTTTCATCATATAGATCTGAAAGTATTTTGAATTTCGTGACTTCTTGAAAGAAAAGTTGATGTTAACTTTGCAAAATACAATGTTGGAGCAGGTAGCATAGCAAACTGCTTGTGACTACGATAGTGTGTCTCTTTCAAGGAACATCTGCTTTAAATGCAGAGATTTATAACTTAAGGTCTTCTGTATTGATACCTTGTGCAACACTGTTCAGTACAGTTTATCCTGCAACTTCAGAATCTGTTGATTTGTTGTACTATTAAGTCTTTTTTAACTTGTCTTCCCCATTTAACGTATTGAATCATAGAACTGCTTGATTAAAAAAGAAAAAAAACTCTGAAGACCCTCACTTGCAAGTAGAATTACTTGTGCTGGAATCAGTGTGTATGAAAACATTAATCTGTTACCTATATATGTTTTTGTACTTATACAGTAAGATATATATATATATTTTTTTTTGCATTCAGTTACCATCTTAAAAGGAAAAAGAATTATGGGGAAAGAAACTCTTTTATTAACGAAGTTCTACACTGCTCTAAAAGAACATGTCAGTCTTTCTAAGTATTTCAAAGTATTTCCATGTCAATTGCAAAACACTGGAAGTAATGATCCTGAGTACTTTAGCTTGATAGATGCCTTCTAGCACAGGTATTCTGCAGTGGTTAATCCAGGAGATACCCATCCTCATGTTTCAGAGCTTTGCTGAGCATTACATATCAATAAGAGGAGTAACAGGAGAAGGAAGAAACTTTGTATTCCTTATGTTTATGAGAGTTACGCAAACAAAATTATTTGTATAAAAAGATTCAACAGAATGTAAGAGTTATTCTGAGATAGCTGCTTGCCTGTTTTTGCGTATATGCTTCATGATGCACCTGATAAATGTATAGAGCTGTGACTGAACTCCTACCACATCAGTGGTTGAGAATTTAAGCTTTTGGAAATAAAAGGGACAAGAACAATGTTGTACTGATCCTGTAATATAGAGTTTAAGCTGTTTGAAGTGGATACTCCTCTTGAATGTGAGGCTGTAGTAGTACAGAACTCAAATTTGCTTCTTTTGATCAGCTTGTACAATCTTCCTTACAGGTTCCTCCTGAAGATACAGCTTCACCAAGAACTTCATTCAGCATTCAAGGCCTCAGACCATACACAGAGTATGTCTTTTCAATTCGATGCATGAAGGAAGATGGAGTAGGGTTTTGGAGTGACTGGAGCGAAGAAAAAGTTGGGGTTACGACTGAAGATAGTAAGTAATATATGAAAACTGATTGCCAACTTTGAAAACATCTGAGTGCTCAGGAATTTGACAATACTGAAATTCTGCATCCTCATTTGAGCTGCTTGATTTATGTATGCTTGATTCTGCAACAGAATCTGTTTTTTTTTATGAAAACTTTCTTCCAGTAGACAGAGTGCCTTAGTTCATGAACAGGTCAGAGCTAAGGGGCCATCAAATAAAGTAGTAAGTGAACTATCATCACTTAATTATGAACAAGAAGATTGTTTTCCAAGCAGAAGCACTTGAAAAAAGAACATGCAGATGGAAGTGTGGCCTCTTGTTCACTGAAGCATGTAAATAGAACACTGTTTTAACTTTTCCTGCATCTGCTACACTTTTTTGCTTGTCACAGTACCACAGCCTAGTTTTGCAGCATCTTGCGCCCACTAATTTATGATACGCTGCCCACAGTTGCTACATCTTGCTGCTCATCCTTAGTAGGGTAGACATTGATATGGGTGGTCTTAAAAAAGAGCACCGTGGATAAATCACTGACTTTAAGCAAGACTGAGCCTATGTGAATTATGATTTTACTTGAGCAATATTTAGTCAAAAAATGATTGCCACAGTTTCCATTTTTTATGACAGTTACTGATCTTGTTGAAATCCTGTAGATCTAGATTTAAGGTATCCTTTCCCTTTGGAATATGGCTGCTATTGTGACTTAGTGAGGAAAATGTTTTACCTGTAGCAGCTCTTAAAGGGCTGTGTTCATATCATATTTAGTCTTGCCATAAAGGACTTGGCAAGCAGGATCATAGAATCGTAGAATTGTAGAATGGCTTGGGTTGGAAAGGACCTGAAGGATCATCAGGCTTCAACCCCCCCTACCACATGCAGGGCCACCAACCTCTGTATCTCACGCTAGGATATGCATAGCCTCTAATTGTACACCAAATATTTCACAGTTAACTAGGACATATTTAACCAATAGGCTAAATTTTAATTTCACAGCCCTAGTGGGGAAAAAGCTGCTGAGGAGTCAAGGGTCAGTCCACAGCTTTGTAGGACGAATACTCGGCATCATATGTAAGATCCATCCACACTGCATCCAGCTGATGAACTTGACTGGCCATGGCCATTTGGCTTTTTGTGCTGATTCAGTCTGCTGTTTGTCTCTTTTCAATAAACTGTGTTAAACTGTATTTGTGCTATTTAATCATAGACTGTCATATTCCTTCAGGACAATGGTACTGAGACTGTTACTGCACTTGAGTGGCTTCCATTAAAATATGTATTCAGTGCATTCTGTATTTTGTAGCAGTATTGTTTGCTTCCAGTTTCTCATGAACACATACATTACTTGAAAAGTAACTATACCTCACTTTGCTACTGTATATATATATATTACCTTTTACAGCTAATGGAAGTCCCATTCCAGTATATCCTGCTAATGAGGCACTCCTGCAAGTTTGTGTTTAAGTACAGTGATAGTGCCTTCTGCCACTGATTTGTTGTCAAAACTGTTAGTTGAGTATACTATGTGTGTTTAGCATTTTTCTGTTGTGTATTTTTATTGTTTTGTAGCATTTTATGCCTTAGCAATTCCTGTAGCCACTGTAAATTCAAGTTGCAAAACAGTAAGTGAGCAATAATTATTGGAATACTGACATTAAAATCACATCCATATGTTTGTTACTACAAAACCTTCTAGGATGTAAGGTTGAATTCTTACATTTTGCCATTAACGGAAAGCAAGCTGTGAAATGTGTATACAAACACAGTCTAAATCAGTGCATACTGCTGCTTAATTGGACAAACTTTTTAACAGGTCTGCTGCACTGCATTCATCCATACAATTCAAACCATCATCTCCAGATACAAGCCCAGACTTTGTTGATGTTCATCAATGTTCTGTGATCCATTAAACATTTCTCATTCATTTGAATGACCCATCTGTTAGACTGAACTGGAATTAACTTAAGAATGTTAAATATTAAATAGATCTTTTAAGAGGTGCAAAATGCTATCTTCTTGAATCTGAACCTCTGTTGGTGTCAAAACACCTTCCATTAGTACGTTTCTTGCTGCAGCTAAAGTGAACTGATTTGTTGTTAGGGTCTTTTAGTAACTTTTAGTAACACTTTTAGTAAGTGTTAATACACTCTGTCTTCTGCTGGTTTAACAAATTGCTGTAGTTGTACCTCCTAATGAAAACAAAATATTCATTCTTCCTCTGTATTGTTTGCTAATTAGTCAGTATTTTTGTTGCTTACAGATAAGTTGAGAGTGAAATTTCCTCCTCTGAGTTTGCTTACATCTTCAGTGGTGGTGTCACCTCCTAGCTAGATAAGCTTGCAAATATATAGGGTAAAAGGATAACTTGAGTAGGAAAGGACTTCAGGAGATCTGTCGTTCTGTTTTTATCCTTTTTCTACTAAGTGCAAGGCTCAGACAAGGAAATCCAGTTCACAGTATCAGCAAAACGTGTATGAAAACTTAACTACACAGCTGCCTGCTGCAAGTGTTAAATGAAATGGCTGGATGTTTAAGTTACTTATGCCATTATTATTGCCTATGTAATCAAATTAGAAAACTGAATTTCGGGCAGTATGTTTTGTTTAAGACTGTTGGACCAGCATTCTAGAATATTGCACAGTGCTTGCATTCTGTGTTCAAAATGTCCTGGTGACATGCCACATTAATGGCAAAGAGACAAATGTATGGTGTTGATGCTGAACAGTAATCTGAGAACTCTGACAATTTTAAAATGGTTTAGCAGCTTTACTTCGTAATCCTTATCAGGAAACTTCTACTTTGTACAAATAGCACAAATAGCAACTGTAGCCAAAGGTATTTATGTCCAGCAGAAGAGATTTGCTGTGTAATTGTGTGTATTACTGTGGTGTATCTAGTGATTTCTGGGGATTGCAAGAATAAGTTACCTTCAGAGCACTGTGATTTTTAGAAGCTTGCTTGATTTCCTTGTAAATCATCAGCAGCAGAATTAGAAATCTCATGCTGATTTCTGACTTTAAAGAGAAGTAAGCACTGTTGGGATTTTAAGCCTTATTTCTCAAGAAACTTGGTTATTATTACCTAGAAACTTTTCCTTTCCAATTCTTGCATTGTGAGGTGTGAAACCATTGTAGTTTGGTTTGGTTCCGTTTCATTTCTACTTTGCAGTGTTAGCTTTGTATCTGTTCCATAATTATCCTACCCAGTATGAAGACAGTGCACTGACTTCTACTTGATAGCTGACAGGAAACCTCTTTTTTCCTCAGAATTCTATAAACGCTTTGTGGTATTTGTTTAGCTTCTAAGTTGGTCTTTTTTTTTTTTTTTTTCCCTTCTCTGTGCTTTTAGTCTTTTTTGCTTGTGCTCTTCTTGGTCTTTGGCAGTTTCTAATCAGTTCGTTAGCACCTTCCAAGCACTTCAGTACATCTGTCTCTAAACAGAGTTAAAACAGTAAAGAACATAATTTCAAAACACTACTTCATGCTTATTGTTCTACTGCACTGGGTCAGAAGTCTGTCCTTATTTATCCTAACCGAGCTCTCAGTAAATGAAGTTTTGAGTTTACATTTGAGCAGTAAGAACACCTGTAGGTGGAACCTGACATTAAGCAAAGTGGAATTCGTTTGTATGAAATGACTTACCTTCAGTCTAATAAAAAAATATTTTTTTCTGGGGAGGTATTATAAAAATATTTTTTCAGTATCCTAGCCACTTTTTTCAACTTCAGTGACAGTGCTTTTCTGCTTTCTGTTGCATGAAAGAGATACGTGTTCTGTGGTTACTATCTCAAACTGAGCAATGGGAATTTCAGACTTCCTGCCGGCTAGACTGCATTGCTGCATGGCTGTCACAGCTTACTTTGCAAAGGAAAAAAAGTAAACCACTATTAGTGATCGAGCATCCGTGTTTATTTTGGCCTGAGAGCCAAGTTGTTAAAGTAGGAAAAGAACATGAGGCAGGTCATGTTACAGTCATGATCTGCATTAAGTGAGATGTGTGTGTGTATGTATACACACACATACTGCTTCTATGTATATGTATACATATATGTATATGTATACACACACACACACACACACACACACACACACACACACAGCTTCCATTTTCTGTGAATCAAAGCTGTGTACTGAAATAACATAAAGAACTTACTTGGCCTCATTGCCCAGCTCTTTCCTGCTGATGTAGAGCATAAGAGGCAGAGGCAGGATGCATCCTGTAGACTTGACATTGCTTTTTAGTCATGAAACTGCCAAACCTTTTAATTATTAACACTGAAAATGCAATAGAAGAACTCCCACACAAACACAGTCTAGCAAGATTATAAATGTAAATGCATTTCAAGACCTATTTTTTCCCTTATGGTTAAATTCCCTGCCCAGAATTGGCCACTTTTTCTTGCTTTATGCACTGTGATAGATTTGTTCTGCATTAAATTGAAACTTTCAATGGAAGTACTACTTAAATTTCTAATGGTACTTACACCAAAAACTACTGTAGCATTGTGCAAAAAATACTGCAGTTCTGTTATTCAAATTCCTCCTTCGTTTTTGTAATAAAAGGGTGTTTTTTCATGGGAGAAACCAGTCTCCTCGTTAACTATTCTGCTGTTGCCATTTTGAGGTGACTTGATGTTGAGTGGTAGGGAAGGTGTAGTGGTTACTAAGTGCAACAAGGTTGTCAGTATGCAGAAGTGTGGTATTGTGCTTCTGAACGCAAGCTGCACTTTGTGGATTTAGCTGTGCCTTAACCCTAACAAGTTTGGCCATTGTCACTGATGCTCACTGTGGTGGTGCTCACTTTCTCTGATACTGTGAGTTTGGAGCAGAACTGGTATTTCATTCATCCCTTCAAGAAACCTTTCCATGAAGCTGTTTCACTTAACATACCTAAGCCTTCTTTCTTCTCAGGGAAGTAAGGAAACAATTTTTTTTCTTTTTTTTAGAACCATCTAAAGGGCCAACCGTATGGAGGACCATTGATGCATCTCCCTCACCAGCTTTTTGGACTGTACGACTGATGTGGAAGGTAAAACAACGTGCTAAACTGCAGAAATTGAATATTCATTTAAAAATGATTTTAAGTGGAAATTTACCTCAACAGACTTAGTAGATATCTGGGATTGAACAGTTACCGATACAGGAAATAACTTAATTTTTTCATAACTGCTTAATCTAATAATTATGCTGAAAGTAAGATTTTAGGGCTGTGAGTAATTCAGAATCCACTTTAAGATTTCCCACTTGCTGTCTTCATAGGCAGTGTGTGGAATTGGAAACACCCTTGCACGTAGTAAAGTTTGACATTACACCTTCTGATATATCATACAGGAATCCTTCAGCTGCAAAATCCATTAAGCCTAGAGATATTCCAGAGACCAGACTTATTAAATACAACTCTGTGTGTTTGCATAGAGTAGGCTACTGATTAGTCCAAGCTGTGAAAGTGAATGCAATGATCAGTCCCCATCTCCTGTTTTCTTCTGGTTTCTGAACTTTGTTGTATTTGATCTAGCTTTCTTTTATTAGTATTTTCCCGTTAATATATGCCTTAGGTAAACTTCCCTGTATATGCATCCTTTTCTGATTTAACTTTGTCAGATGCCGCTCTGACATTATTAATTAGCTTAGAATTGGAAAATGTTACTTAATGTTCACCCTGTTTAACCATTTTCTCTATGTTCCCTTATAGTTAATATTGTTACAGATAATACAGACACAAATGTTTTTCTACTTATAATAAAATTGCTCATTCTGTTCTGCATTTAGGGTCAACCCAACCTATAACATGAAATTCTTTTGATGTCATTGTGTTGTGAAGTTGTACAAAATGTAGTTTTTTTTCCACACACAATCAGAAATCTTGACAGAAGTGCTTTTGTTAGACAGCTGGATAGAATTATGAGTCAAGCGAGAAGACTTAAACAAGAAATAGTTCTAGAGAGTACTGTTTTACAGAAATGAACTCTAAAGCCATTTGCAGTTCTCTTAATTATGTAACTTATTTATATATGTGTCTTTCTCTCAGTTTTAAACCATTAAACTATGCTTCAAGCTAATAAAGGTTGTCACATTTGTTCAGTACTGATATAATAAAAAAATGTATTTCTGATAGGCACTAGAGCCATTTGAAGCCAATGGAGTAATCTTGCAGTATGAAGTGATTGTCAGAGCTAAACCACCCCTCTCCCATCCACCATGGAGGTACAATGTTAGTACCACCAGCCTTACATTAAAGCTGCCAAATGGAACTTACGAAGTGACTCTGATTGCGCATAACAGAGTTGGGGCATCCCCTCCATCAGTTCTACTTATTCCATCAAGTAATTCAAAAGGTTAGTGTTACAATAATGTCTCTAATATTCAAATGCATAGAATAATAGAATCTCTGTGACTTCTCTGATAAAAAAAAAAAAAAGTTCAGTGTTGTGAAATTGTACCTTTTACATTAACATACAATTGTAATACTGTTAAATGCATGTGTACTCTTAACTCCTGATTCTCCTGCAATTTGAACAAGGGCTGCTTTGAAAGTAATGCCTCCTATTTTAGAGTGTTGGTCTGTGACATCAGAGGCAGATGTTGGTGGGTGGGGCGGAAATAGAAGTTGAACCTTCCAGTATTCCTTTACATTTCATTGCTGTGTGACTGGTGGCAGCAGAGGGAAAGTCTGACAAACTGGCATGTGACATGGACGTGGAAGTGCTTATGAAGCAAAGATGTGTCACTGAATTCCTCCAGCACAGCTAATGGTGGTAACTATAGTGAAAAACAGTGTTTTGTAGCTATTTGCTCTATCAAATAATGTTATTGTCCTCTTTGTAAATGTTGTGGTTTCCATGGAAATAAATCATAGAATCATAAAATCACTAAGGTTGGAAAAGACATCCAAGAGCATCCAGTCCAACCATCCACCTATCACCAATATTTCCCACTAAATCAGATCCTTCAGTACAACATCTAAATGTTTCTTGATCACCTCCAGGGGCAGTGACTCCACCACTTCCCTGGGCAGCCTGTTCCAGCACCTGACCATTCTCTAAGAAGAAAAGGTATTTCTTAGCATTCAACTCGAATCTCCTGTGGTGCAACTTGTGGCCATTCCTTCTAGTCTTATTGCTAGTTATGTGGGAGAAGAGGCCAACTTTCACCTCACCACAACCTCCTTTCAGGTAGTTGTAGAGAGCAATAAGGTCACCTCTGAGCCTTGTCTTCTCCAGACTAAACAATTCCAGCTCCTTCAAATGCTTCTCATAAGACTTATGCTTCTGACCTCTCACCAGCTTCATGCCCCTTCTCTGAACAAGCTCTGGGGTCTTAGCTTCTTTCTTACAGTGAGGGGCCCAAAACTGAATACAGTACTCAAGGTGCAGCCTCACCATGGCTGAGTACAGGTGAATGATCACTTCCCTGTTCCTGCTGGCAGCACTATTTCTGATACAAGCCTTGATGCCATTGGTCTTCTTGGCCACCCGGACACACTGCTGGCTCATGTTCAGCCAAGCATTGACCAAAATCCCAGGTCCATTTCCTCTGCACAGTCTTCCAGCCACTCTGCCCCAAGCCTGCAGCGGTGCCTGGGGTGGTTGTGATCAAAGTGCAGGACCCAGCACTTGGTCTTGTTGAACTTCATCCCATTGGCCTCAGCCCAACTCTTCAGCCTGTCCATATTTCTCTCGGGGGCTGTTCTACCTCCAGGCAGGTTGATACTTCCTGCTAACTTAGTGTCATCTGCAAGTTTACTGAGGGTGCACTCGATTGCCTAATCCAGGTCATCAGTAAATATATCAAAGAGGACAGTCTCCACTGCTTACCCTGGGAAGTGCTGCTTGTGACCAGTTGCCAGCTGGATGTAGTTTCATTCATCACCACTCTCAGGGCCTGGCCTTCCAGCCAGTTTTTTATGCAGCAACGAATGTACCTGTCCAAGCCACAGGCTGCCATCTTCTCCAGGGGAGCACTGTGGGAGACAGTGTCAAAGGCTTTTCTGAAGCCTAGGTAGACTACATCAACAGCCTTTCCCTCATCTTCCAGGTGAGTCATTTGACCATAAAAGGAGATCAGGTTGGTCAAGGAGGACCTGAATTTCGTGAACCCATTCTGGCTAGATCTGATTTCCTGGCTGTCCCACACATGCCATGTAATCTCCCTCAAGATGATCTGCGCCATAACTTTTCTTGGTGCCGAGGTCAGGCTGACAGGCCTGTAGTTTCCTAGATCCTCTTTATGACCCTGAAGGTAGATGAGAGTCTAGCAGGGTATCTCCCATAGTAGGCTCTCCTACCAACTGCATCAGGAAGTTATCTTCCATACATGCTAGAAACCTCCTAGACTGCTTCTTCTGTGCTGTATTATATTTCCAGCATATATCGGGGAAGTTGAAATCCCCCATGAGAACAAGGACTGCTGATGGCACAATTTCTGCCAGCTGTTCTGAGAACTCTCCATCTGTCCCTTCATCCTGGTTAGGTGGTCTGTAACAGATTCCCATGATGATGTCTGCCTTGTTGGCTCTACCTCTGATCCTTACCCATAGAGATTCAACCTTAACATTTCCAACTGCAGCCTCAAAACACTTTCTAACAGAGAGCCATGCCTCCACCCCTCCTTCCTTGCCTGTCTGTTCTGAAGAGCTTGTTGCTACCCACTGCAGCATTCCTGTCATGGGAGCAATCCTACCATGTTTCTGTAATGGCAACTGAGCCCCAGTTTGTCTGCTGCACGATGGCTTCCAGCTCCTCCTGTTTGTTGCCTATGCTGTGTGCATTGGTGTAGAAGCACTTCCTCTGAGCCCCCTGCCTCAGCTCCAATCCCATTGTTGTTCCCCTAGGCTCATCTCTGGAGGCCTGGTTTTATCCTCTTCCCCCCTTCATACCAAGTTTAAAGCTCTCCTTATGAGCCCTACCAGCTCCTGGGCTAGAATCCCTTTCCCCCTTTGAGACAGGTGAGACCCATCAGCAGCCATCAGGCCAGGTGCTGAGTAAACCACCCCATGGTCAAAAAAGACAAAATTCTTGTTTGCACCAGCCTCTCAGCCGTGTATTTATGAGATTGACTTTCCTGCTTCTTTAAGTATCGTTCACTGCCACTGAAGGGACAGAGGGAAATACAACCTGTACACCCACTCCATCCACTAACTGCCCCAGTCCCCTTTTAGATAAGTCCTTTTAGATAATCCTCAAGCTTCTCTCAGCAACTTAAATGCTCCAAAAATAGGAGGCATTACTTTTGGAGGAACTTATGTATACCAGGATTCATGGCTATTTATGCACTCATGAATTCATTGCAAGATTTGTGTGCTATTTTACTGTTCTTTGTGGTCCACAGAGCAACTGTGCACTGTATTTTCTATTTTATTTCTTCTAGAATAGTAGGCATTTCTGTTTTCTAAAAATAAAATATTTGGGGAAGCAAGTGTTATCTACTTTGTGTATATCCAGTTTAGCTATTGTTCCTCTTCCTTCTGCTTTGTGGTATTCCCTCCCACTCACCTCCCCTTTCTGCTCTTGTCCTTGTCTTACCCTCTGGTGTTTCCTGTATCTTGTGAAATGGTGGAAGCAGACGACTCTGTTCGTTTTCCTTTTCATCCTGTTCCTTTTATTGCACATGGGTAGTAGTAAATGCAGGCTGGTTTCCCCTTACTGCCCTCATCTGCTGAATCTAGCCTCTTACACAATCCAAGAATGAGGAGCACAGGTAACAAAAATTAATACATCAGTGGATCTGATACTTGGCATAAATGCTAGGGGAGAGCCACAGATTCTAAAACTACTAAATGACCCAACTAAAGATATGCTTCAGCATAGTAGTAGTGTAGCTGGAAGGACTTGGTAAGGTATATGAGTATATTCAGGATTGGAATGGGAATTTAGAAGGTCTGTAGGCTTGATTTTACTGTGAAATAGACCCTTTAATTTGGAAGAAATATGGTAACTCTTTACTGTGCAGTAAGGCAACTTACTGTGTAAAAGAAAAAGTGTGTTTGATTTACAATTATTGAATAGTATTGTTTGTCTCTCTGATACAAATTCAAATGTAAGCTTCTAAATTTCAGCAAATGACTAACATTTTGTTAGATTCTGTCAAGTTGTCACCATTACAATAATCAAAAGTATCTACATCTGACAAGACAGTTGCTGTTTTGACTACCTAGTGGAAGAAATGTCAATATTTAGCACTTTTCTATTTTCTTTCATTTCAGCTCCTGTGAAGAATATTAGAACACTACCTAAAGATGGCAAATTGTGGGTAGGATGGACTGCTCCTAATAATGTTCTGAAATATGTGATTGAATGGTGTCTGATGTCCAACAGCTCAGACTGCATTACAGAGTGGCAGATAGAACCAGGAAACATTCAAGGAACATACTTAAAAGGTACTTATCTTACAAGTTTGCAAGTATCTTATAGAACACTAAGAACCTAGTGAATATTCTCAAAGGGAAGAATGTATTTATGGTAACTAGATTTCTCTTTGTAGGATGGGAATCTGGGGTAATGCAAGGGCTACTCTTAGTTTATCACAAGTATATGGAAGTATCTGTATTTTTGCCAAATTAACTCATTTTTACATTTTGAAATTCATGTTAAACTAAAAAAAGTCTTATCTGCATCTTGCTTTTAATCTCTTCATTCTTGGGAATGACTGAAATAGTGAAAAGGCTGAGGTCATTCCAGATCAAATTGTCATGCATCTTTAGGTCAAGCAATGAAACTCAATCAACTTTACAATTCTGTTCAGATGGTAATTAGCGGCTCACAACTATAATTATGTGTTTCAGTGTTGCAGACATTAACTGTCTTAGGAAAACAGCCAAAATTCTCTGAAGTCTGCTTATACTTTAATGAACCACTTTATTTTTCTCTTAGTTATTTCTTCAGAGCAATATGTAAATGAGCTCTAGAATAAGTCTACTGCATTACTTACAAGAGCATTTAACAAAACAGACAAGGCTTGGGACCCTGCATCTAAGGTAAATGGGGTAGATAGTGAGAAATTTAACTCTCTGAAACAACGTATTTTAAAATTTCTTTTATTAGGTGACATTAAACCATTCAAGTGTTACTTGATAACTGTGTACCCTCTGTAT
Source organism: Tragopan temminckii (assembly GCA_028571105.1). Taxonomy (NCBI): domain Eukaryota; kingdom Metazoa; phylum Chordata; class Aves; order Galliformes; family Phasianidae; genus Tragopan; species Tragopan temminckii. The sequence continues at coordinate 13,523,709 of JAOWBP010004700.1, read as the reverse complement.
GCTGATGGCCAGGGAAGTGGACAGTCTGTGAAGGCTTACCTTCAGCAGGATCGTAAGTACAAAAGTCACCTTGGAGCACATTCACTGGCATCTTGGCTAAAATATTGAAACTTTTGCTTTCATGTGAACTGCATACTTGAAAGTGGCCCTACACATAAGAGCCATCTGACATAATTATTTTTTTCCTCTATGTTAACATCCATTCTGCTAGTATACAGTATTTAATTAAACAGATGTCTCTGTATGAGTTACCCTTTTCCAGCTTTTATCAGAGAACTTGGCACAGAATTTTGTTACTTTAGCAACATAATATTAGTTCTTTGATTTATTTGAGGTACCAAATATGAAGTCAAGAGTAATTGACTTCAGTGGAAGACTTCGTGTGATCTCATCTGGTTACTTTTTCATACATTTTTCTAGATATTCCTTTTAAAGCTTCTTTGAAATTGCTATATTGCCTGAAAATAACGTGTTGTCTTAAAATAATGCTTTGTAGATAAGTTAGTCCAGCTATTCTACTGAAGCTTTTATGAAATAGCAGTCCAGTTCTCATTAATGCACTACTTTTATGGATGGGAGGATATGCAATAGAAACTAATGTTCATCTACCATTACAGGTCCTTCAAAAGGACCAACTGTTCAGACAAAAAAAGTAGGAAAAGCTGAAGCTGTTTTGACATGGAACCATCTCACAGTAGATGAGCAAAATGGATTCATCAGAAGTTACACAATATTGTACAAAACTGTCGATGGAAATGAAACAGGTAACAGAAGGCAGAGACATGCTTTGTGGCGTTGAAGTACTTAATCTTTTTCCTTCCTAATACATGTTCCTGGAAAACAAGAAACAGCCTCAAGTGTGTTTGACAGTCTTACTCTGATGATATAAAGCTGATATTAGAGCTGTAGCTTTCCTGTGCAGTCAACAGAAAAAAGTTACCAATAAAGAATTAAGCACGTGCAGTCTGTGTATAACTGGCTACTGAGTTTGGTTTCTGTGGGCTGATTGGCAGTTATTGTACTCCCATCTGTCTATCTAAATACAGAACAAGGAGGTTATGTAACAAGATGAGCACAAACTGGAACGCAGAAGGTTCTGACTAACCATCAGGAGACCCTGCCAACCCCAGCCGTTCTGAGACTGTGAAGCTAGCTAGACCATTCAGTCTGCAAAGGATTATTTATTTATTTATTTATTTATTTACTTAAAACTGTGTTTTTGCTTGAAGTGTGTTTTAATTCTTCATAGTCTCTATGAGCACCAAAGACAGGGAGATGACATTGTAGAAAGGTGAGTTTTTTTGAGATCTACATAAGTTGGAAGAGCAATTTACTTATGTTTCTTATCCACTAGATTCTTTTCTAGCTAACTGTGTGTTCTGCATATTAGAGGCCCTTAAGCTTCAGTTTTACTTTCAGTTTGTTTTCTGAAAAAACACCAAATCGACAAATGAATTATCACAAAGAAGGAATAAATTCAAATGTGAATAGAAACAGATTAACCTCAGCATTCATTGTACAAGCTTGTAATCTTTCTGTGACGGTTGTTTTCCATGCAGCCACACATTCCACAGGAATGTTGTTTCTTAAGATGTAATGTCTTAATGCTTTTGTGTTCATGGAGATCTAATAAAGCATACTGAAAACTATTTTTTCTTCTCTTCAGCTGTGTCAGTGGATCCATCCAAGACAGAGTATACCCTCTCTTCTCTAACCAGTGACACCCTGTATACTGTGCGGATGATGGCATACACAGATGAAGGAGGCAGGAGTGGTCCTGATTTTACTTTTACTACACAGAAATTTGGTAAGGAAGAATTGGAAAAAATCAACAGAAGTAAGAATTGATGTTGCAACAGTATAGCAGGGCTCAATTTCTGATCTGATAGGAGAGGAAGATGATCTAAAAAAAAAAAAAGCATTTAAGTTGTTCATCATACTCACAAAGTGCAAGAAACTGTCTAACATTCAAGCAGAAAAGGATATTTGACCTTTTTTTTTTTATTATTTGAATTCCATTACAATTCCTTTGGGCTGTGTCTCCCGCATGTTTTCTGAATTTTTCTTATGTGGCAAACGTGCTGGTTTGAGATGTGCTTCTTGCGTATTGCTTAGAGTACAGTAAATGACCCATTTTGTGTGAGTAATTAGGATTTTCTCAATGTCCTTATATCCTTATCCTTATTGGACAGCTCCTATTCTTGTCTTAAAGACAGCGTCTAGAATTTACATTTTAATCTGAATGTAGATTGCCTTCATTTTCCTGATGGAGGTGTTCTGCTAAGCTGCAGGTTTGGGCTGGGAATCTCGACCTGCTAATGTGGATGCCTGTCAGCACATGCCATTCTTTACAACTCTTACTCAGCTTCCTAAAATAGCACTCCTATTTTAATGGCTATTAGTTTGTTAGTTTGTTCTCTACAGAAATTCACTGTGAAGAGTTAAATTTGTATGCATAGCTTTACAGAGCTTCGTGTTTATAATGGTAAGAGCAGTCACATTAGGTGTTTTTTTCAGGATAGTGTTGCTCTTCCCTAAGCATTCTGTAAGGTTTACTTATAAAATAAATGCATAATTTGGGAAGGGATACCTGCCAACAATGCAGCTTTAAGTGTTTGTAGGTAAAGAATGTTTTGATGTACAGAATAAACTGATAGATGACTTACATTGGTTATTTGGTCATGATACTGATATGGCAAATGGTGGGTCAGCGAAACTGGACCACAGATGCCTTCTCTTAGAAATTGTGTCTGCCTAAATTATAAAAATTATTTGTAACATTACAGCTTCTAGAGCAATCTGTTTTTTATTGATGCAAGGCATTAGATTATTTGAACTGAGCTTTTCATAAGTTTACCAACAGGCTTTTTTTCATAGAGGAAGGAGGTTCTTACGAAGCTGAATCTTATGGCTATGCTGTGTGTTTGGTTTCAGATTGTCCCTGCCTGTGAGGAACTGTGTGCTGCTGCTGATTTCCTTTTATGCTAAAAAGGGCTGTAAATGCTTTTCTTTGCGTTCTTTTTTTCAGGGAGAGGAGAAATTGAAGCCATAGTTGTACCTGTGTGTCTAGCGTTCCTGTTGATTGTACTCCTTGGAGTTTTGTTTTGCTTCAACAAACGTGACTTGTAAGTGTAAATGAAGCCTTTTTCTCCTCTTCTTGCTATGTCTTGGCGTAACATGAGATATAGCAATAATTCATTATGAACATGTAAATGTTCTACAGCTAGTTTGGAAAAAAAAAGGTAAAACATATTAATAATAAACATTTTTATATTTTTCTTGAAAAATCAAGGGCTTTTCTGATACTGATTTATTATTGTGAATCATTATCACTGAATCAGAATGTCCCACAGATCAATCTTCAAGAGAATTTCATTCTAACCTTGGTTAGGGTTAAGTCTGTTAGGTTTTTATTAGGATATACCGTCTGTGTTGTTTTGCAAGTCATCAGATGAGACTAAAACGATGGCTTTCATTTCATAAAGCACAGAATATTCTGTTTAACTATATTCAAGCTATTTAGTGTTAGCAATCTTTAAGTTTACTCAGTTCTTATTTAGTATGTAGTGGGATATACTGTGTCCTCTTTCAGCTCTTTTTACCTCAGAATTCTTCTCTGTGGCTTTAGCTGAGAGCTGAAGTGTTTTCCCTGACAAAGAGCATCTCTTACATGTCCCCAGTCAACTAACTTTTCTTTCTGGTTTAAAAAGAAAACTTTTTGCCCTTCTCATTCTAACATCCCTGCTGCTTCAATCAATTCTTAATGGACTATAGCTGAAAAGCCCATTTTGGAACATGTCCAAACTTTGTTTTTAGTTGTGAAGTTCACTGTGATATTCATAGTTAACTCGGAGTAACAAAAATGTATGCTTATACCGACATAGGTAATATTTTCTACCTGAATATTTGCTCTGTAGTATCCATGTAGGAATTTAGAAGTGCATCCTGTAATCTTGTTTTTAATCTTCTGCAGAATTAAAAAGCATATCTGGCCTAACGTCCCTGATCCATCCAAGAGTAACATTGCTCAGTGGTCCCCACAAGTTCCAGCTAAGGTAATACTCATTTTTTTGCATCCTTAATTTTCCTAATACAAAAGGTCTCAAATTAACCAGAGGGACTCTTCTCTCTTCTGAAACACACAGAGTTATGGGTTTAAAATAAGACTGGATGTAAGTTTCACAACATTATTATATTATATGGCTAGAAGACTTAATTGTCAAGTAGATTCAGTGTTAGAAATATATGATCCTTAGCACAAGTTCACAGTATAGAGCTTGAATTTACTAGTTCGAAGGACCAAGCCCCGATTATTATACTCATTAATGGGAAAACAGTACTAATTAAACAGCTTATGATTCTTAAAACTTTGTACAGTTAAGTGTGAAAGAGAGGGAGATCTCAAATACGGATGCTAAGTTTGGCACAAAAATCTGTGCCCCCTGTGGGATGTATGACAAAAAATTCTGTTCAGTAAACTGTGGCTAACATCTTCTTAAGTTCTGATTTTGAACATGCTATTGAGAGTATGTGTGGATGGCCTCTGTACAGAATGTTCTGTACTGTGTAGTGAATGGCTTCCTGTTTGCAGTTCTTCAGAACAATTAAAAATTAGAGCAAAGCTTGCACATTCAGTTGCAGTTCTTAGAGTACTTATGGAATTATGGACACAAAACTAATCTTTCATTTTGTAACAGATAGTTGGAGGGTATTGCCACACTCAATAAGGAGGCAAACTGTATGAAGAATATTGGACTTACTACAGAAAAAGAAATAAGTTATTTAATATTCTGCTTGTTTTCAACTTAAATAACCTTCCTCTTAGGCAACATCCTTCTCTTTCTTTCAGCACAACTTTAGTTCTAAAGATCAGATGTACCCAGAAGGCAGTTTTACAGATGTGAGCGTCGTAGAAATAGAAGCTGATGACAAGAAGTCTTTTTCAGAACAAGATCTAAAACCTTTTGATTTGCTCAAAAAGGAAAAAAGTACCTCAGAAGGGCACAGCAGTGGTATTGGAGGATCCTCATGCATGTCTTCTCCTAGGCAAAGCGTCTCTGATAGTGATGAAGGTGAAACTACACAAAACACTTCAAGCACTGTGCAGTATTCAACTGTAGTACTTAATGGCTACAGAGATCAAACACCTGTACAAGTCTTTTCAAGGTCTGAATCTACTCAGCCTCTCCTAGATTCAGAAGAGAGATTAGAGGATCATGCTGGAGGGAGTGATGGTATGACACAAAGGCAGCATTATTTCAAACAAAATTGTGGTCAGGATGAAACCAAGACAGACAGGCCATTCTTTGAAAGAGCAAAGCAGATTATTTCTGCTAATGAGGAGGATCTCGCTGGGTTTGCACAACTGCAGATCTCAGGTCAGAGTTCACAGCCTCTAGGCTTTGAGCTGGAAGAAAATACCCAGGAAGCTGTTCTGCCAGATGTTTTGCAGACAAGTACTGAAGGACAAACTGTGAGACCTGAAACAGTGGAGGGAAACGTACCATCAGTTGATGAAATGCCAAAAAGTTACCTCCCGCAGACTGTGAGACAAGGCGGTTATATGCCTCAGTGAGAGAAGAGACTGGCTATATTAGGCCTTCATTAGTGCCTGTTCACATTTTTTTTCCTGTGTTTCTGATAAATTAAGCTAGGTATTTTTATCTGAATGCAGATAGAAATATTGAAATTAGGTGAAGAATAATTTGACAAAGTACAATAAGGACTATGTTTCCGTGGAAAATCTGCAGTCCAGACCTACTGGAGACTTTCTTTTATGCACTACATGAAATCATATTTGTCTGAAAAGCTGAACAAGCCTATGTGCTATCTTGCTTTTTTGTCTTGTCATATCAGATTTACACGATTGAAAACAGCAAGTTTCAATTAATCACATTGTCCAATAGACCTCCTAGAAGAAATACTTTGATTTGTGACAGTGTACAAGCCTAAAAAGCCAGCTTTGGTTGTTTGGAGCATCATTGTGCAAAAGTGAGACTGAAGTTCAGTATTCTGAAGCGTAAAAATACTGTATCATACACTTTTCAACAGCTTGATTCACCTTCTGAATTTTGACTTGGCCCAGTGTCACAGTTTCAGACTTATCAAACTCAGTATGCAAATGATGCATCCTCATTTAAAAACTACGTAGAAGTTGTGATGGTGTGCAGGTAAAAAATGCTATGATTGCTTGACTCTGAGTGCTACTATAGTCACTGATACTCTGTATTTAGATACGCTTTCACATGAAGTATATAATAATTTGGCCTAAAAGTGTGCCTTGCTACTGGATGCACAGCAGTTCAGTCTTTGTGTTTAAATGTTAAATCCAGGTGAAAACACAGATGAGGAATTAGTCAAAGATTTTTGAACCCCAGTCGCTTCCTGATCATACTGCATCTCTCCGGTCATGTTAACTGCCTCTGTATGATATGTGCCCCCTTGGCAGTGTACTGCTTGAGAGGTAAATAATGGGCTGACGGATTTCACAGTCCCTGTATCTGCTCAGGAGAAGGGAAATAGGATCTTCTTCCTGATCGACTATGAAGATTAATACTACAGGATTTCCTTGAAACAGAACATAGCAAAAACCAAAGCGCTCAAGTCATTGAAGTGCTCAGGGGAAGAAAAAAAAAAGCAACTACCCTGAAATCAACAGTTACTGACAATATGAATCTCTTATCCAGCATAAGCCACAGATAATATTTGTGGCTGCTAAAACTCCTCATGTCTCAGTTCAGCCCTGTTCAGATGGTCTGTGTTTTATTAAAGGTACATACAATTGCATTAATATAACCCTCTTCCCTAATGATGAAATTTTACGACACTCTTGTAGATGTTTTTCTTAACTTAGTCTAGTCAGCTTTTCTAACTTGACACTAATAACCTTCATTCAAAACACTACATGCTGTTCTGTGAGAATAAAATGAGAGTTTTAATTCTCCTTCAGCAAAAGGGAGACCTCCAGAACCTTTCAGTGCTGTGATATATGGTGCTGCTGTCCTGCAGAGCACTTGCTAAAGGCCTTTGGAGAACAGGTGGAAGTATGATGTTCACCTCTTATGCTTTTGTTTCGAAGAAACTCAGTGCTAGAGTGAATTCAGAATATTGCTATTTGGACTACGCAAAACAGAGTTCTTAAACTTCAGTAACATTCAACATTCTGCAGTTCCTTTCTGCTTACAGTATTTTTCATATATGGGCACTTTTTTTAAACTAAAATGTGATTTGCAGGTTACTGTAACTGTACTTTTCTTCAGAACAGGTCACCTTCCTTCCTCCCTATGCCACCTCAGCACACTCAGCCTCTTCCTGCAGAGAGCAAGGCATAATGAGAGCTATGCTGTCATGGGGCAGAGGAGGACGTGTCTGGTTTTTCAAAGGCTGAAGGAGCATTCTGTTGTCAGAACACATTCCTCTTGGAAAATGGCAGCAGTGAGTTTGTGCAGGGATAGGTGTGTCTTCTTCAATCAAACTTCATTGTGGCCATGGAAACCATGAGTAAAAGGGAAAGTCAGTGTGCGTGCTTACTCAAAGTGCCCTGCGGCCACATGCTGTCTAATTCACCTTCTGCTGATCTCTGAAATGTTTTGGGCGATTTTTATGGCCACAGTCTGGCTGCTTAGCTTGAACATTGCTTTAATGAACATGCTTTAAACATGCTATCTTTCATCTGTGATCCAACAATACTAGCTTTTGGTAACATATGTCATATCTGAGAGACCACTTCAGCTGTTCCTAAAGTTACTGTTCTCTTTCTGTCATGTAGAAGGAAAGCATTTTGTTCTCAGTTGCTGTTAACCATGAACCATTTACAAAGGAAGTTAAAGTTTGAAGTGATTCCCTCTTTCTGGGGGGTCAGTGCTAACGAGAGTACTAGCCTGTAACTTCTGGACTCTTATTTCTTTGTTATTTATGGGTCTATGGTAATGAACTCACACAGTTGTACAACCTGGCATCGGTTCTGTGTGGCACATTTATTTTTTGTCTTTCTATCTTGTGCATACATCTAGGAATAAAATTGTGAAGATGAAGCAGGAGGTGCTTGTGGGTGAACAGCCTACAGAAGCCACAGAAAAGTCTGAGTAACAGGTTTGCTTACAACTTCATAAACCTCTGTGCCAAAGTGCTGTGTTGTACAGTGTTTGGGTTTAACTTGGTTTTGTACTTGGTATGCATTACAGCAACAGAGTTGTATCTAAGAGCTGCACGCAGGTTTTAGAGTGTATGTAATGCATTTTAGCAAGCCACTGAAATTCTCTGAATTTGGCCTGAACGTGATAACTAAAGGAAGAGCTTTTTTTTTTCAATAACAATGGTGCACTTTACTAAATAAAGGCATTATTAAAATAAAATTATACTTTACTATTGACACTTTAGTGCCCATCTTGATTACCCAGACTGGAATTTTTCAAGTAGGGATGGGATAATAGGTGAGAAAAGCATTCTGCTTCCCTTGTGCCGCAGGTAGGGAATAAGGAAATGTTTCTCCTGTGTGATCACACTTGGAGCTGCTTTCAGGTGCAGACTAACTCCTCCTCTGTTTGCAAGAAAAGTGCTTATGTTATTTCTATAGTGATGTTCAGTGTTCTCTGTTAGAACAGGAGGTTGGTGGGGTTGATGCTGTGGCTGTGTTGGCTTGTTTCCATGGCACTCAGCATGGGAGTATCTTCTGTTGCAGTGAAAAAGTCTTGGGGTTGTGTTTCTGCTTACTGTTGTAAGCTAAACTACCTGCTAAGCCTCAGGCTAACAAGGCAAAGGACTGTAGAGCAGAAACATTCTTAAGTTAGTTTAGGATTGTCTGTGTTAGGCATGTGCTGATTGGTGTGATGGCAGCCCAGCAAAGTGATAATTTATCCAGGTTTGCAAAAACTTTGACCACATCAGTGGGGCACAGGGCCAAGAGTCCCCGTGGCTGCCCCTTGCTCACAAGGGCTGTTCTGGCTCTCAGCACTGGGAGAGCCCCTCTGCCTGCCCTAGGGTTTGGCAGCTTAGGCTCTGACTGTAAATTGTGAGCACCACCAGGTGGCTAAAACCTACGTGAGCACACTGAGGGAGTGTGGGAGTCGTGCTGCTTTAACTTAGGTAACATATCTAATTAATGCCAGGTCTTAAATACCTGAGACCCACGTCAGTATATGCTGCTATCCTATTGACTTCACAATAGGATCTAGAAATTCAGAGCAACTCAGAACTGGTGTAGTCAGCCCCTCCAGGATGTGTATGCATTCAGTTGTGGTTTATATGCATTAAAAGGGACTAAATAGACCAGTTTGTCTTCTGTGAGATGGTTGTTGTGATTGAGACTAAGAGCTACTTAGGTACATTCCTTGAAGTGCATTAAAAAGTTCCACTGATGGCTGGATCCTAAAAATTCCCTGCTTCCCTATAAACGCTGATCTCTTGGCTAGGGTGGATACGTACAGGCATCTTATATTCCTGTATTTGCTTTTAATGTTATTTGGAAGCAGTTTATAATAGCAGAAGTATCATGTCATCTGTGGTGGAGCAGCCTGTTGGCAACCACCGCCCTCAGTATTGCAGGGAGCCCGGTGCAGGAGTCTGGAGAATGGCAGAATCACGTTCCCTGCAGCTGATTCATCAACTCCTGTTTCTCTTCCCTACAAGTAAAAGGATTAGTTAAGATGAAGCTAGAACACGTGTATCTGCTTTCTCTGTCGTTCCCTTCGTAGCACTTGTGCAATCTGAGCCATTCATAAGACAGAGCAGTGCTGACTCTATGCGCAAGGATGCACGTCAAGGCCACAGGACTTGTTGCAAACTACTCTAATGACTACGGCCAGAGCGCGGTGGAGTGAGCAATGAATATCTGACGGCGTGCAGCGCGGGGCGGGATGTGTGCGTGCAGGGACAGCTTGGTGGTGGACGCAGGCAGTGACGTCGTGGATGCGCTGCAAGAGCACACCTTGGTGATCAGTGAGAAGCGAGAGCGTGGCACTGCTGTCAGTGGCCGGCTGCAGTGCAGCTTCCTCCTGCCCTGACCTGCACCGACTGCACCGCGCCTCTGGAACTGCCAACCGTGGAACCGCTCCCCGCGGCCACTCTTCACAGCAAAGCACATTCGTTTATGGATCCGCTTGGCTCACCGTGGCCTTTTTAACGGACTGGACTCGTTCGGTGTCGCGCAGTGGTGGGCAGTCTGCACCCCACGTGCTTCTCGTGGGGCAGAATGGATAAGGGTGTACTTGAGGTTATGTCACCGTGTACATCTCGGTAAGCGTAGTCGTAAGACATGGGGATATTTAACAAGGAAAGTGCCTTGATGCTGAACACTTAGTGAATGTAATGTTAAATAGATTTTATTATGCACCATATGGGGTTACGGCTGCCTGAGCTACTGCTGATGTGTAACCTCCGCCAGCTTTAAGCGCATGCTGCGGCAGCCGGCTGAGCTGTGGGTGCGTGCGCTGTCTATACAGAAGTGTTTCCACAGCACTACGCGACCTTCCTTCTTTTGCAAGCTGCATGTTTATTGTCATAGACATACTGCCATAGACTCCGCTTTCTACAATTTACTTCTTACTGTAACGTTTGAATGTCTTTGTTACCCAGCTGAGCCTGAGCGTTGCATTTGTCTACTACATAATATTAAAAAAAAGAACAAAATTCCGAACTGCGTCTGCCGGAGTCTCTGTCGATGTTGCGGGGCGTTCTCTCCCCTTTCCGTTCGCTCCGGGCGCGGTGCG
>JAOWBP010004700.1:13483567-13512126 GCA_028571105.1 Tragopan temminckii | reverse complement strand
ATAACATGAACCCCAACAATTTCTTCATCCAGGGTTTGTCCGCAATCCCCATCGCCGATGGAGTGGTCGCCCATTCCATCGTGGGCGTTGAAGGCAGCGGTCCGCCGGCGGAGGGAGGGGCGCTGCGGGGGCGCCGCGTTGCGTTCCCGGCCGGCTGCGGGAGGGCCGGGCCCGCTCGTGGGACGCTGTGAGGCGACTTGTCGCCGGTACCCGGGTCTGGAGGAAGGCTGCCGCTCTCCGGAGAAACGCAGCGCCTCTCGGGTCACAGGAGATGGAAACAAACTGGCTGACACCTGGCACTCTCACTGGTATCCGAGAAGTCACGGCAGCCCGGTGAGGTCCCTCGTGACTGGAAACACGGACGCGTCACACCCATTTTTAAGAATCACAGAATCGCTCAGGTTGGAAAAGAACTCAAAGGTCATCGAGTCCAACCACAACCTAACCATACTACCCCAACTCTAACAACCCTCTGCTAAATCACGTCCCTGAGCACCGCATCCAAACGGTTTTTAAACACATTCAGGAATGGTGACTCAACCACCTCCCTGGGGAGCCTATCCCAGTGCTTAACAACCCTTCCTGTAAAGAAGTTTTCCTGATATCCAACCTAAACCTCCCCTGGTGCAACTTGAGGCCATTTCCCCTCGTCCTGTCACCTGTCATCAGTGAGAAGAGTACAATCACCTTTCAGGTTCTGGAAGAGAGCAATGAGGTCTCCCCTCAGCCTCCTCTTCCCCAGACTGAACAGCCCCAGTTCCTTCAGTCGCTCCATGTAGGGCATGTTCTCCAAGCCCTTCGCCAGCTTTCTTTGGACCTGCTCCAGCACCTCAATGTTCTTTCTGTACTGAGGTGTCCAAAATTGAACACAGAAGAGAAGATGACTCAGAGACTACCAACCTATCAGCCCCAGTTCTGTGCCAGGGAAGATCATGGAAGAAATCCCCCTGGAAGCTATGCTAAGGCAAATGGAAGGCAGGGAGATAATACAGGAACACCAGAATGGCTTCACCAAGGGCAGGTTCTGCCTGGCCAACTGAGTGACTGTAATGACACCACTGCATCAGTGGACAAGGGAATAGCCACTGACATCATCTATTTGGTCTTCAGTAAGGCCTTTGACGCGGCGCCCCACAACATCCTCCTCTCCAGACTGGAGAGAGATGGATTTGATGGGTGGCCTATTTGATGGAGCAAGAACTGGCTGCAGGATAAAGTCCAGAGAGTGGTGATCAGAGGCTCCATGTCTGGATGGAGATTGGTGACTAGCAGTGTCCCGAGGGGTCGGTGCTGGGGCCAGTACTCTTTAATATCTTCATCAAAGACACTGACAGTGGGGTTGAGTGCACCTCAGCAAGTTTGCTGATGACACAGCAAACTTGGGTGTGGCTGACACACCAGAGGGACGGGATGCCATCCAGAGGGACCTAGACAGGCTTGAGCAGTGTGCCCAGGTGAACCTCATGAGGCTCAACAAATCCAAGTGCAAAGTCTTGCATCTGGGTCTAGACAACATCCATTACCAAACCTGTGCAATGAAAGGATAAAGCACAGCCCTGCTGAAAAAGACCTGTGGGTACTGATGGATGAGAAGCTGGACATGAGACAGCAATGTGCCCTCGCAGCCCAGAAAGCCAACCGTATCCTGGGCTGCATCAAAAGAAGCATGGCCAGCAGGGTGAGGGAGGTGATCCTGACCCTCTGCTCTGCGCTGGTAAGGCCTTACCTGGAGTACTGCATCCAGATGTGGAGTCCTCAGGACGGAAGAGACATAGGCCTGCTGGAGAACATCCAGAGAAGGGCCACAAAAATGATCCAAGGGATGGAACATCTTTCCTATGAGGACAGGCTGAGAGAGCCAGGGCTGTTCAGCCTGGAGAAGATAAGGCTTTTGAGGAGACATGAGAGCAACCTTTCCATATCTAAAAGGGGCTATAAGAAAGAATGGGACAGACCCTTTAGCAAGGCCTGTGGTGACAAGGGGAAATGGTTTCAAACTAGAAGAGGGGAGATTTAGACTGGATATAAGGAAGACGCTTTTTACAGTAAGTAAGTGTGGTGGGGCACTGGAACAGGTTGCCCAGAGAAGTAGCGGATGCCCAGTCCTTGGGGACATTCAAGGCCAAACTGAACAGGGCTCTGAGCAACCTGATGTAGCTGTAGGTGTCCCTGTTCATTATAGGGGAGTTAGAGGAGATTACCTTTAGAGGTCCCCTTCCAATTCAAGTGATTCTGTGATTACACAACTGGGAAAGATACTGGCCAACTTCTCGCTTTGAAATCAGCCTGAAGGCAATGCAGGGTCAGGCTCTGTCACAGCAAAACATGTGGAGTCATTTAAATACAAATGTCAACATAGAAACGCCCAAAGTAAACAAAAACGACCACAGTACAACTCCTTTAAAGGTAATGACACAGAGATCCATCCCCAGGGGCTGCAGCAGTGGGAGCTGTGCCCATGGGTGTGGGAGGAACTGAGCACTGCAGGCAGACACACAGCAGCAGCCCTGGGACTGCAGTGGCACAGGGTGCACACACTGGCACAGGGTGGCTCAGTGCAGCACAGTGCAGTTTCCAGGCACATGGGGCATAGGGATCACCATCTCCTGCTTGAGGTGGCCCTGGCAGCACATGGGCACAGAGAACAGAGACTTCAGCTCGGGGCAGGAGCCTGGGGAGCACATAGGCAGCAAGCCTGGGGCTGAGGCACTGCACAGCCCCACTGGCAGGTGATGCCAGAGGGAGCAGGCAGCTGGTTTCGGGGCTGCAGCGCACAGTGCAGCACAGTGGTGGTGCAGCGGCAGTGGGTGCTGCCCTCCTCCTTCTCCCTTCAGAAAGGACAGAGAAGACTGCAAGTGTAGGAGGAGAGGTGAAAATGAGCACAGATTGAAGCCGTACAAGGCAACTGGCACCAGATATGACTGACAGCTTCCTGCCTCACAGTGCCTGTGCAGTATGAAATCACGTTAAGATGGTACCGTGGAGAGCTTCATTAAGAGTGCAAAAGCAATTAAACAAAAGGAAAGCAAAAGGAGGGAAGAGTTGGTCTTCAAAAATGAGCAAAGCCAGCTGTTTAACAGTGAAGAACACACCGCAGACAGAAGCAAACACAGGGATCGTGCTGGGAGATGTTGGCTCTCAGAAGAAAGCAGCAGCTACGGAGGCTGTGGGAGGGAGGGGGTGCAAGGTGTGGGGCAGCTACAGAATGAGCTTCCTGTTAAAAACAAAGACACTGGTCCCTCAGGGTTAATTCCTGTATTTAGGAATTTTTAAAACATATGTTTTCAATTAGAAAAAAGTCAGAATCCCCAAAGGACCACGTGCAGACTTGACAGAGAACAGCTGCACAAGGATTTGTCCCAGAGGTGTGCAGCGCTCACTTCATAGAAAAAAGGCTAAGAAGAATTGTCCAGATTTTGTCACATTATGGCAGAATCTGCTGTAGCATAATTCTGGAGCCTCTCCAGCTCCCTTTCTTCAGGCCGAAGGGTTCCGTTCAGTAACGTTCCAAGTGGACAACGCAGAGCACTAACCCTGATTTTAATCTTATGAGCTTTATTTCTGGCATCCCTGAGTACTACTGATTAATCCCATAGTTACAAAACACACTATTTCTTCATCAGAATCCAACGCATGTACAGATTCTCATCTAATGGAGAAAATTCTGCTGTCTGATCCTTGGCAAGGGAGCGCGGCATTCTCAGGATAGCAATGGCAGATCCAGGAAATCTCAGGCTGCTTTTCTGAGAAATACTCACTGCAAAGCTTCCGTTCCGTTGACTCAGTCACGGCAATCGAGACACACAAGTTGGCTCAAGAGGCTTTCAGCAGCCCGGGGCTAAGCAATGCCTGAAGAACAAGACAAGGGCTTCCGAAAAACGCCAGTGGCGTTCGTTCAAACTCGAAAGCGTTGCCCTCATTGCTCTGTGCGACTCGTTAACACTGAAGTGGTACTTTGGAAATAAGAAGATTCCTTCTCCCGTTGGGCCAGGGAATCCCACAGCTCAGCCCCACAGCTGACAGCCCCGCAGCAGCGAGCAGGGGATTGGCACTGCCTGCATTGCAGGGCACAGCACCAGCACACCACGAGCTCCCCTAGGCTGCTCCACTGACTGCGTCCCCATAACCCTTCCTAGAAGTGTGCCATCCTTTTAAGAGCTGAAGAGAGTCAAAGACACCAGATGAGCAAAGTACAGCATTAAGTAATCCGTCTGCGCTTACTTCTACGGCAAGTTCTGTTTTAAACAAATTCAGAGAATAAATCTACACCATACATACACACATCTGCTTCAGTTCATGTTTTGATAGGCTATTAACAAAACTTCATTCCGTGGAAGAACATTTTATTCAAATGTCTGTGCCAACTTCCAGACTGTCGCTGTTCATTCTTCTGTTCTGGTTTCAAAACCGCCAGCCAAAAATAGTTGGAGTTAAATTAAATACCAAGATGGCAGCAAAAAGGATTGTTTACTCATGGAAAAAGGACAAACAATAATCGTAAGAAAGATCTTGAAAATGAAAAAAATTTCACTAGAATAATTGAGCTTTTCTCAAATACTAAAAAAGACAATTTCTTTTAAATAACAGAACAGCAAAGAAAGTGGGAAAACAAAGGCTAAAAAAGAAGTTTCTCACACAGAGCCCTGCTCCTAAGTTATCAGACTGGGACACACAACACCTTCAAAAAAAATCAGACCCTATGGCTAGGAACAGTATTACAGAATGAATGCATAAGCCCTTCTGTTGGCTCCATTTACCAACATTGCTCTCTGCATGCGGGACAGAACAATGCACACAAAGCAACTACTTTATGCAGTGCTCTGTCTTTAAGATGGGGTGGCCACAAGGAATAGCCGTAAGACAAGCTCATCACAAGAACTTATTATAACAACTGTATTTACTCTTTTTTGTGTGTTTACTCTTTCTTGCTAAGAGGCAAAAGATAGTGCTATTAACAACTACCCGAATTTACAGTTGGTCCATACAGCTGTGGGCTCCAGACTTAGACACCGCGAGGATGTGCCCTGCTTCCTGCTATTAAGGTTGAGACAGAGCAGCAAAGTGAGCCTTTCACTCTCTTTGCAGAGAACTGGAACCCAGAGCAGAGCTACCCAGAACGGTAGCTCCATCACACGTTTCAGCCTGTTCAAAATGAGTTTTGCACAATCTCAAATCATGTGTATGTTATATAAGCTCTATGTGTTATATGTTAAGTAACATTTGGCAGGGTATCTTAGCTGAGTATTTCAGAATAGCTGCTAGCAAAGCATAAGCTATTAAATATATTTTCACAGATTACTTCTCACAATAACAAGTATGACATTTTCTGTTAAGACATTGTTTTGTGCACATGACCACTGAGATTGCCTGTTACAAAAACATCAAGATATTCAATCTTTAGTATCTTGATATCTTGGCTGGCAAGGTTGAAATGTTACGACCTAATGCTTGAAACCCTGTGGCTGTCAAAACAAAGCCCTGTTGCTCAAATCTGTTGAGGGAGATTTCAAAATTAAAATCTCAGATTTCTTTGAATTAGAGTTTCAGGTTATCTTCTCTTGTGGTGTTTCTAATCGTCAGCAGCGTAAGACCAAAGGATTTGGTAATGGCAAAGGCTACCAGCTGAAAGCTCACTCTCATGACCACAACATGATTGCATGCACCACAGTACAAGCTGCAGACCGAACAATCCCCAGAATGTGTTCCTCCCAGCCTTTTAGAGCACCACTCTGAAATATACCCAACGCAGCCAAACACCACTGCCCTAACATCCTTATTTGCAAAGGTCTGCTCAGCTTAACCATGAGTCTCGCTTTCTCTATCACAGCTGCAATCACCAAGCATTTAAAGTGATTATTTTACTACTGATCTTAGTAATTATCTGTATGATGGGAGCACTGGAAGATAACATCTATACTGTCACTGTAGTTCAGGACTTCAGCCTGCCTGTGCCTCAAGCTTCTCGACTATCCATACTGCTAAAGTGTTGGTTTGTACTCAGCAGAGAAGGGAACAAGCGCACCACTTTCCCATATGGGAAGTGCAGAGGTACTGACAGAGGTGGGGAAGACAGCTTTGGACTAGACACAGTTGTCCTCCTTCCAGCACCACGTGCTCAAGTCAAGGCACATACTGAAACAGGAAGCCACATCTGAACAACAAAGAACAGCAGAACATCAAATATAGTAAATACACAGATTACTATTTCAGGTCAAAGGCTGGAATCCTGTGGGCTTTCAGGCAAGACTCCACACATTTTAGAATAAAAGATCCCGGCTTGCAATCTCATCCATTCTGATGAACAATGGACATCAGCAATATAAATTATACAAACAGGTGCAAGTTTTGCTGCACAAACAATAGATTGTGATATTTCTCTGTATCTGGGCTCAGACACAAATACACACATATTTATATGTACAAAAGCAATTCATTGGACAGTTTCTCAGAGGAACTGATATAGTTTCATAGATGACATATCTGTGTAATTGCACCTCTTCTGCTGAAGCTATACTAGCTTGCAGCAGCAGTGAGGCCAGCTCATTGTCTCTTCCTGAAACTCTGTATCCTGAGACACTCTGCTTATTACACACTACAAGGAAGCAAACTGTGAATGTAACATCCGAGCTTTCCTTACTTGTAAACATTCAACATATTGGAAAACTGTACTGCACACAGGTATGAAATAATATGCTGCCCACTGCCTATATAATTTTGTTGTCATCACCACAAGAACGCTTCAGTGTTCTTATATGAGCTTATTCAGAAAAAACAGGCATACATGCAAAAAAAGTGCAGTATCTGTCTGTATCTTCCTGTAAGGTCTAAAATGGTTATAACCATTAGGGAAATAATAAAGGGAAAAAAATAAACAAACACCCATGCAAGTAATTGCAGATGAGTTGTACCTACAGAAGAAGCCTGTAATGGGATCAAGTTTCAAATGGTGGTAAGGTCTCAGGTCCTTCCTGCCTGCCCTGAGAGATAACTAGCATCAGGGCAGGTTGTATCTAGAACACATCTTATGCTGTGAAAGCTGTATACAAACGCAAAGCCTACAGAATTACTGTGCAAAAAAATTGAACACGCAAATGGAAGCAGGATTGATGTAACTGTGCAAAGGTGATGTGAACCCATCTGTTGAGGCACAGGAACAGAAGCTGCAAGTCCCTTACATGCACTGTGCTCAGATTAAGGCTCTGTCACATTCAGGTGTTTACTTCTGCTACAGAGATATCAAACTTGGATAGAAAATTCAGCTCTTCTGAACAAGTTCCCACTCATGATCAGAAGTCGGAACATCTATCACAAGAAGTCATCAACAATCTCAAAAAGAGAGATCTGTTTATAACATATGTTTATATAACTTTTTAGGAATATTAAAATATAACATAGCATCTGTAATGAAATATACACTGTGGCAAGAGAAACATTAAGTAGCCGGAGCCAGAGCAGACCATTTGCCTATGCATCCAAATCAGCAGTTCAGCAGCAACCACACCATCTATGGAGGTGCGTCCACAGGAATGCTTCCTTCTCTCCCATGCATTCATTAATTGTGCATTTTTTCTTCTTACTTAGGGGATTTTAACGGACATAAGTATCATAGGTCATGTATCGTGAGAATTTTGTCTATAGTAGGTTAATCTGTTGAAGTCTGGGGGATTTCCATTTGCAGAATTTGAAGTTCTGGGGAGCTAAATGTTAATTCTAGAAGACTGAATGTTTAATTTACTTTTTTTTTTTTTTCCAGTTCAAAATACCACAACTTCAACTGAGAAGAATGATTTTAAACTAGGAGAGATTAAAGGCACAGCAGCAAGAAGATAAGAAGATATCATGCAGTAAACAGATAAAAAAAGGAGCCAAAGGAGCACAAAATACAGAGAATGACTGAAAATGAGAGAAAGGGAAGGAAGCAGGAAGCCAACACAAACCTCCCTTTTCCAAAGCGCAGATAGGTCAATAGCATGTACATAACATATCCTCTCATTAAAGATATGGCAACTATGAGCCAAACTGCTGATTCAAGAGTCAGGATGCACAAAGATGATTACCAACTATCTGTGAGATGGGAAAACACTACACATAAAACTAGATACAAAATAAGCACGGGAAAAAAACAGCGAAGTTGTTCTACTTCATGTAACTGAAGGAAATATTTGGGAGATGCTGGCTCTGTTCAAGTTCATGCACATTGCTCCAGCAGTGCCCATCTATCTGAATTGGTTGCCAAGGGGGAAAGCAGCAAGCTACTTGTACTGCTTGGTGTTCTCACCAGGGAAAATCAAAACGAAGAACTAAGAAAAGCTACGTGCTTTGCCTTACTACTGGTACATTTCTCTGGTTTAAAAAATAAAAAATAAAAAAAATAAAAAATCCCCAGCAACTTTGAAAGTGAAGCTTCACAGAAATAAACACAGTACATTCATTACCACACAGCTGCTCAAGGGTATAGAGTAATTTCATACGAGGTAACCATGACCATCCAGGAAACACATACAAAAGCAGTGCTACCAGGTTGGGACTTCACAAGGAATTATTTCCTCTGCTAATGAGCTGTTGCCAGCCCAACCATGTCCAGTGTTATATAGGATTGTCCTACAACATTTTGTTGAAGTCCAGGTAAAACAGCTGCCTGGCTTTTGAGTTCATTCTTGCTGTGTTCTGACAAATTCTCAGAAACAAGAAATTCTCTTGTTTTAACAGAATTTCTAAGATATGGATTGAACAGGCTTTTTTCACTGAAATCTTCGCTGTTTAAAACTTCTTCATTACCATTTTCTTCATTTTTAATTGAGATCTGTTGGGAATCACATAAATCATCCTCCAGCATTTTGATGGGTTGGAGCTTCTTGGATGGTATCAAAGCTGAATGTATTTGACTTCTGAAATCTTGATCAGTGATTATGTAAGGCATGGATGGTGAAAGGTGCTTAGCAACTTCCTGTTTGTCGTTATTGAGTATCTTTTCATCACTATTTAGCAGAGTTAATTTGTATTCAGAGATATTCTGTGCCTCATTTGTATTAATGTCAGTACTTCCAGAAACACATTTTTCACAATCCATTAGTAGTGATCCTTCATGTTCTTCTTCAGGAAAACAATCTTCCAAAACACTTACGTTTTCCAGGCCTCTGGTTTTATCCTCACATGCCACTCCCTTTGAAAAGGAATTATTCTGTCAGTATAAAGGCGTGAATTTGAAAGTTACAAAGATAGATAAATAATCAGAAGACTATTTAATACATGAAATATTGCTGGTTTAAGTGCATTCCAGCACATGCAGTTAAATGTGAATGAGTATTCAAAAAAAGACAACATTATTCTATCCATTTGCCAAATACCTTCTCTTCATGCTCTGAATGAACATGCACTGTTTCCGTCTGGTCCACTCTAACCAACTAGTTTATGGACAAAATTTAAAACTCATAGATTATTTTCTATTGAATCTTTCTATTGAATCTTATCAACTCCATTCAAATATAAAGTATAAAAGTATAAAAAACATCAGTAAGGATATATGCAAACAATTAAAAAGATGGAAATATTAGTACAATAACGTATCTGGATTATCAACTCTGATTATATGCTGCACTACATTTTTTGTGGAGAACAAAGAAAATATCAAGATGTGGAGATTTCAGTCAGTGGTTATAGTTAGAAAACAACTGTCACAAGAACTTGTCTTTTGCCCATTTGATCCCCTCTTTAATAAATAAAACCATGTGTGTTACCATAGCAGTGTCGAGAGGCCACTGCACTGCAACGCTCTCTGCAGGATTGGGTACATCAGGCCAGCAAACCTTTTTAAACCTGTCATTGAGAAAGGATGTTTAGTCAAATGTTGAAAAAAATAGATTTTTTAAAATCTTGTGTTACAGAGCCACTGCAGAATTAACTGTTAATGCACAGCAGTCAATTTTCTGATCATACAGTACACTAAATAACATCCCAAAATAAGGCCATATACAAAAACTGCTGTGGTTATGTTTCTGGTAGTTCTTCAGAAAAAAATTCCAGATCAAGTAAATTACACTCTACTGAAAGTGTCCAAAGCAGTATACCACACAAAAGCAACACTGAGTTCTTATTTTAACAGCAGATAAATCGCTTGAAGTGAAGCAGTACCTTATAGTCCTCTCATGGAGTAGTAGACAGGAAAGAAAATAGTTAATTCATATTATGTTTAAGTGAATCAAAACTTGAACAGAGCTTGACTTTTCACATCACAACTTGATCCACAGAAGAATATGAACACTAAACTACATCTCAAAGCATTCTCTGGGATGAAATTATAGTTTTTTTCTTTTATGAAAAATCAGAATAAACAATGCAGATGAAGATGTGAAACTGCTGGAAATCACACTTGTCACATCAACTATACTTATAACTATATACTATGTTTACCTATCTATCAACTTATATCTCTTTAGAAGTTTTCATATCTTAGAACCTTCCAAAAGAGTTGTTCCTGTTAAGCTTATTATTAAGCTCTGTCCAAACAACCCTGTCATTCTTCAGGCTAAAGAAAAACACATTTTTAACCTCAGCAAATCTTCACAGCCATCTCTGGGATATTGTATCCCTGACTTCTGAGAAATCTGAAATCTGGCTGGGGGCTTCTCTGACATTAGATAAAAGAATTACAGATCATATATAAATATGGATTCAAACCATGGATCAAGCATACAAATGCTTTCACATGATCAATTTTTTTAGTTTATTTACAGTACAAGGAAAGTGTATATAAACTAACCAAAGTAATACTAGCATAGCTAAGATCAGCAATACAGCTTAAGTAAAATGTGTTTTAGTGGTGTGCTTGCAAGACATATATTAAGAGTGTATGGGAAGCTTTCTTTTAGCTTTATTAAGCATTATTATTTCAACATCTGAATTAAATTATACTTTTCTCACTTGAGAGGCCACAGAACTGCAACTGGTATGTAACATTTTCCATAAACTGATACAGAGTACCAAATCCATCTCTCTCTCTCTCTTTTTTTTTTTTAACTGCTTTCTGAAATTAATATTTACTTTTGGTCTATAGCATATTAACTGGTGTTACAAGATAATCTGTATGCTTAGTTATTTGTTACTCCATCTGCCAGCTATTATTTCCTAATTTGACACTGGTATGAAAACCAACACGGAAGCATTTTGAAAATAAATAAAAACTTCCTTTTTATAATTTAAAATATATTGACTAGATTCAAATTTAGAAGACAAAAAATGTACTTACAGGTGCTTTTTCATAATGCACGTTATCCAAAGGCCTAACAGAAACAACATGCTTAATCCAACTGGTAGAGCAATGAAAATAACATCTTCTTTATCTTTAGAGGAAAAAACAGATGGTCATAATTTCTTCCTGCATTTCAATAAAACAGCTGATTTTCTACATCCATGTCACCTAATTAGCAGCACTGTAAAGAGCTTTGCCAAAATTAATCAAAATTACTCAGAATACTGAATAGTACCCATTGTACAACATGCAAAAAGTTGAGCATTTTTCCTCCAGCTACTAAGACAGAAAAAGAAGAAAAACAAATAGCATCACACAATAATCCAGACTGGAGTGGACCAGCTCACTCTGTCCAACATATAAATCAGAATCAGGTTGTTTAGTCCTGTGCTAGTGCCAACCAGTGACTGCCAACCAGGATGAAAAGCCTAATACATTTCTGGGTACTTGATGTTTTCAAGTAACCTAAAACCACTGTGCAGTGACACTGCCACTTGTTACTACTGGATAAATTTTACATACAGTGCCAGACATGGGTTTTAAATATGCTAAAAATATAGTTATTCTAATGACTGAAACATACTATACAGATTTCTGAGCTAGCTTCCAAGTACCTACCAGAGGCAGGTACAGATAGCAACAGAGATCAGATTTCAGCACAGCCTAACCTATCTTGTACGCGAGTGGCAAACTAGCAGAAGAATTTACAGGCAGAAAATAAAATTAGCTTCACATCTCATACCCTGTTCAAGGGCAACTAATGTACTTTCTCATATTTCAGTTCACACGTACATGCATATACGTATTTCACTATGACTACATGCAACTATATATATGTATACACACATGCATGTATGGAAAACATTCCTCCAGAAGCAGAAAAGAGAAAGCATCTGATTTTCTGCTTGCAATCATCTTATTAATTCCCACAGTAAAAAAGTTACTCAGTGCATAGTCACTCTAAACCTAGTATCTTGGATGGAAATATCTACTTTCTGATCAACTGTAAGACACCCTATCCCATAACTGATGGCATAGAAATAACATGTTGATTCCACAAAAATTACAGCATTCCACAGTTTTATTGACAGGGGACAAAAAAAAAAAAACAAAAAACAAAAACAAACAAACAAACAAAAAAAAAAAAACAAAAAAAAAAACCACCATGGCTTTTTGAATTATCTCAAAGTTTAAGTCTGTAAAGATTTCCAGTGAAATCAAGTTAAATTCAACTCATGTCGAGCATTCTTACTTGCTTTAATATCCATTTTAAAAAGTTACTCAAACAAACATCTAAACAACAAGAATCCTGTATTTATTACCCCCAAAACTGCTTTCAAAATAGTAGTGACTAACCTTGAAAACTACTTACTGAATTTCAAAGTCTTGAATGTTTTTGGCTCTCCACTGGTTCCACCAGCTCTGTTGCTTGCCATGATATAGACAGTGTATTGTGTATTAGCCTGTAAAGACTTTAGTGTGTATTGTAGCACATCAGAGTTCACTGTTTCATCTTTTAAGGAAAATATTTATGTCAGTAAACACACAAAATAGCAGTTTTTTCTATTTCCATAAGCTCTGGAATCCAGGTTAAGAAATTAAAACTTTAAAACAGCTGGTAAAATTCTGCAGCTCATAAAATTTGATTACATTTCTAACAACGCAGCTAGACACCAATCATCCAAAAGAATGCAATCTACTGGCCTTGGATACCGCCCCCCATAAAATCAGAGGAAATTAGCAAATTTTCCCTTGTCAATTACTGGAATTAATATGT
Source organism: Tragopan temminckii (assembly GCA_028571105.1). Classification (NCBI taxonomy): domain Eukaryota; kingdom Metazoa; phylum Chordata; class Aves; order Galliformes; family Phasianidae; genus Tragopan; species Tragopan temminckii. Next base: position 13,499,101 of record JAOWBP010004700.1, on the reverse strand, counting down.
TTTACTTTAGATGTATTTTAGACAGGGCACATATCCTAACGTTTTACATCTATGAACTGATAAAGAAGACGTTCATAACAATTAAAACATTTTCTGGTGAATTTAGTCTATGCCAGTATATTGTTACTCAGCCAAATTAAGAACCACTAGGGTAACAGATATGTTGCAACATATCCTGAGAATAAACAAAGTACATTTCCCCTAAATCAAGATGGGGAAAATGAAGTCCTGGAGTTAAAAGGCCATCAGTGAGATCACCTTGGCACAAACTCAGAGTTCTATTTTCAGATGTGACAAACAAATGTGACAACAGAAAAGCCTAAAAGAACAACAGGATAGCCGGTTTTGCCTTTAAAAACTAACTTATATGAGCTACTATTTATATCTGTTTTTTTTAAGAAGCTAATCTGAATCCCTAGAATAGGCATGGTCTGTTTCATGTGAGAAGCTTTCCAATGCCTTACACATTATGCTTTGGTTATGGCTGCGTATGGGATGATGGCCTCACACAAAACATTCAGTAACTGATATGGCATAACTCATTCAGAAATTAACATGGCAAGAATAATTGTACATAGAAGGCTCAATCTGACAGAAATTGTCACAGCTTCTTTCTAATTTACAAACTGTCTAAAATACTTTTGCTTTGGCTCTGAACTGGTTCTGAACAAGAAGCAATTGAAGACATGCCAAGATTTATTAGTTTGAGGTTGCTTAAAAAAATATTATGTTAGGTATCTGCTAACAGCAACGTCTGAAACAAAGAACGAAAAGAACCAGTTCTGAAATATTGAGTGATACAACAGTACTCTTAATAAACCAAGTAGGAAGAAGAAAATTAGGTCACACAAACACTTCTCATAAAAGATTTCACAGAAATTATTGGTATAAGTCTCAAACAGATAGAATTATATTGATAACTTGCATGGATACTACTTACTAATTACATGGATACATGAAACCAAGAATATAATCAAAAAGTTATGCTGGCAGCCTACATTATCTGGAAAGCTGCATCAACCACAGAACATTAAGCACATTTGAAGAAATTAATCTAAAAAATTATGTCCAAAGAAAAATTTTCTTGGCAGCTTATTTTAGCTCTGTGACTATCATTTACTATTTTGCTTTTTTTATAAAAATAGTTTTAATAGAAAATTTCCAGCATACTGTTCCAGAAGGCATCCTTCCAAGGACATGCATGGAACTTACAAACTCACTGAAATCTCATGAACTTCAAATCCATGAATTTGCACAGGATCTATGCCTCATTAATGTATCCCATCTGCACTTTATCTCCTCTACCTTTGTTGTGTTTTCTTTTAACTGTCTTCAAATATGTCATCATAGACACATTTAAGATGAAGAAAGACTAGTACTTATGCAAGATTGGAAAACTACAAGTATACAAGTATACAGAAAATAATAGTTTCTGATTTGGCATAAACTTGCAAAACTTTTATTTATTTTTTTATTTATTTACATTATGGAGAACAAGCTGCAAAAACTCTCTAATATATGAGCTGCTATCCATCCTGCTCTCAGAAAGAGAAAAGGAATGATAATGCTACCACACTCTGACTAAATTAACACTGAGATCCATCATATTTGCACCCCCTCAGTGAAGCACAAAGGACAATGTGGTTAACATTCCTGGCTGCATCACCAAGGGTAGTACATTAACAGTAAAAGAATAATTTAAAAAAATTATTAACATCAAGCAATGCTGTACAAAATAAGTTCAAAACAGGTAAAGAAACAGAACAAGACTACACATGCAGTACTAAAGCAAGGAACGTTCACTAGCATACTTCTCTGCTTCAGTTAAATCTAAAAATAATAAAAATAAACTATGTAAGTTGTATTTAATATCAGTATTTTCAGACATATTTATGACATACAAGAACAAAGTTTGCTATTAATTACAGAGAGCAGATTGTCATAACCCAGTCAAAAGCTCTGATGTTTGTTATATACTTACTCAATTCTTTTCCACCTTCAGGTTTATAAAATATTGTGTAGTTGTTGATAAAACCATTTCTTTTATCCTTTGAAATCTCATTCCATTTTATTGTAACTTCATTTTTGCCTGGTAAACCCGTATCAGCCACAGGGCCTTCTGATGGCTCTGCATCAGAACATTGTAAATTAGAAAAAGAAGTGAATTAGTCTATCTGTCAATATTACCCACACATTATTTCACACATACCAATAACACTAACTAATGTATGTCTTACGAGCGCTCTGATACGGCCCCTAACTTTTTCTCTCTCCAATGATTAACTTCTGATAATATATCCCCATGTCTATTTTGATCTTCGCATATTTCTTAGCGTTATTGCATCCGTATATCTCAAGACCACTAAAAAGCTCTGTCCTCACAGCATCGTAGAGAGGTAACTCATAACTCTGAAGAAAAGTGCTCACTGTGCTTCAATTTTTATAGAACTAATCTCTGCCAACATTTAACGCTATCACAGCATTCAAATCCAAGTTGTGCTAGTAAGTGTTACTCTATCACACAGCAGTCCATTACCTTTTTCTAGTAATTAATGTTTAATCCTGCATTGTACGATGTGCATATGCACACTTACATAGGTCTATATGCACAAACAAGAGAAAATTTTCTCCAGAAATCTTTAAATTATCAGTAAACTACACTCTTGCAGCTGGCTGTATAAATCACCATATTCACATTAAACTACTTCACACACATACACTCAATTTCATCTGTAGTTTCTTTTCAGCTATAAATGTCATTGCATATCTTTTTTTTTTATATATATGCAGGACGTCACATATACTATTACAGTATAAAGCTTAACAAAAAGCATGATTTTCAAACTACCGTTTTAATCTGTGAGAATGTCTCATATACAAGCACATGTAGCACAGTCAATTGCATCATTAAAACCAAGCCTAAATAAATATCTAAATGCAGCTGCAACATTTAAGAGAAACCCACAACTGTTTCATGTTTGCAGCTGTACTCTTTCCAAGTACTCTGTATACAGTACATAAAATTTACAACGAATTAGTGGATTCATGCAGCACTGTACTATTTTCTTCATCATCTACTTCTCTCCTTCAGTAACATCAGTATCAAATCTCACAAATAAAAAACACCCTAAGAGAGAGACTACCTTTCACAACATTATTGGTTTTAAATACGTACTTTTTTCTTGAACATAAGTTTGTATGGAATACGGAGCCGCTACTTTATTTCCATAAATAGGATACACTGACATGTTGTAGCATACAAATGATTTAAAGTTTTCTGTAACGAAAAAAAGGAATATTTGCATAGAATTCTGCACATAATACTTATACAACTAAAGGAGACTCAATCACGGTGTCTTCTCTGGTGGATAGTAAATACATATATATACATATATATACATATACATATATATATATATATATATATATATATACACACAGTTTTGCAAGTACAGAATATATTTATTATTTCAAGTATTCATTATAGCATTTAACAGAAAGAATTCTATTTTGTAAGAGTACCAGCATTCTGAATCATTTTTCACAGGAAGTAGTTTGAACTAGTAATTATTCTTCAGCTTTACATAGTTTCCATATATGAAGCCACTTACTCATCTCTAATAGTTTGAGATTTTGGCAGAAATTTTTATTTTCACATAATCATTATAAAATGATAATTTTCATTTTCAATTTCATAAGTTAGGTTTACTGCTCTGCAGAAAAGAGCTTTGTTTTTTGAGCCCCAGCTCATACCTGTGCATTGATCATCCAGTTATGCTGACTGTAGATACACCTCTAAGCATCCTGACTCACAGCACAACTTTACACACGAAATCTCTGTACTGGACTTTTATAGGCTTCAAAACATAGTTCAAGTCTCTGGAAATTATGTGTTCAACACTGAATCACCTGGTAGCCAAGTAATCAGCAGGATGCACCTCTCTACTTAAAATAACTCATCAACTCAGAGAGGACTCATTTGTGGTTTTATGAGAAGCTTAAGGAGTTTCCTGTACCACTCCTCCTCCAACTCAGCGAGTATGATTCTATAGACAAATCCATATATTATATCAGCTTTCCACTGCTTTTTCAGTCTCTTACACTTATCACAGCGCAGCACAAATGAGGATGGCCCACATGTTGTCTGTAAAATAATTCCACAAATAAGAGAATCAGGCTTGAACAGAAAAATTACACTACATTTCTAGTGTAACTTGTGCTCAGGGTAACCAAAGATGTCCTAGTTATGCTAAGGAGGAAGATGCTTTTTAGTTAAGAACAACTGTAAGTACAATTTCTTCCTTATAATAATTTGTTGGAATAGCACAATTTTCAGCATAAGAGTCAAGTCAATTTGTTCTAAACGTGTACTGCTTTTGAACTTTATTTTGAGGAGACTGTTGTTTAATTTGTTTTACTATAGCTTAGCTTCATATATGGAAACACTATTCACATCAGCATTGTCTGTGCCAGTAAGACAAATTTCAGCAGCAAGGTAAGCACTCATTAACAAACTAGGTGTTCCTTTTTACTTTAGAAAAATGAAGTGTACTTGCTTCCTGAACACTTTAGAAATTCTTGCTAGATGTAGAACTCAGAAGGATCTTTATATGAACAAAAGCAACTTTCAAGTTTATTGAATTTAAGTTCACCAGTGGAAAACTAAAGAAATAAGAATCCAAGTCACACTCAAGATATATCATTTACTAATTCAAACATTTTTTAAATTGCTCCGGTTTTTGTAAAAAAAAAAAAAAAAAAAAAAGGAAAGATGCCTTTCATTACCTGCAGACAACACACAAGAACAACACACTCACTCTGATATTAACATTCACAGTTTGCCACAGTTTGTCAGTACATCATAAGGCCACTGAAATCTCTGATGAATGCTTTAGATCATAATACAAAGGTGATTACAAGATACTTGAGACAGCATATGGGAACTGTTAGGCCACAGCCTGAACAAGTAATTGAACACCTGGTGAGGAACACAGCCAGCCCTGAGAGCACAAGTGGAAGCAATTCACCTGTACAATTAGAAGGGGTGGATCTTGGCTACATCCCTCCCTCTCATTTAAGGGATGGTAGCTGCAAGGGAAGTATCTCTATTTGCAGAATGCCTCCTCTGGAGAACTTGGTGAGCTCTAATCCTCAGAAATGGGTAAGCAATAACTTATTTATGACTGGATTGTCACTGCTACCTTTCTTGGTTTTGAAGCAATTTTATCTGCTGCCACTTATCCTTACAAAGAGGTTGACCAGTCACTCCATTTGTTTATTTTAAAGTAAAATTCTCTCTGAAATTCTCTTGCAGGTTTCTTGATCTCTAAAACACATGAAGACACTGCTGAATTCAGTTTTTTGGCTCTAGGTTATTCTACTAGATCTACCATGCATCTATCACAGGCCAGAAAACAGTGAAACCATGGTAACTATAGCCTAATGTTATATAAAAACAAAGACCATCTTGTGTCAAAATTTGAGGGATAAAATTGCTGTTGAACAACATGCAGCAATTTCAATAAAGCATAAAATAAGGCTATTATTATTTTGTCTGTGTAAAACTGCATGAAATCAAATCCTTTAATACTGGATTGTACAGTCTTTCAAATATCAGTACTCCTATGCTCTATGTGCCTAATGTGATACAACTTGAAGTACAGCAGTCTGGATCAGGATCAAGAGTGAAACCCTCAGAGGCAATATAAAAGCAGATGCCTAATTCCTGTTAACTCTATCTAAAAGCCAATGAAAGTTAGATATTCTGTTCTTTGACTTTTTTTTTCAAGCACGTATGTTAACACAGACATGAAAGGGATTCACTTGACAAAAAGCAGAACAATAATGTTAATTTCAAAACAGCTGCTTGCAAATTCAACTTCATTTGTTCTTTCTTGTCTACATACAAATAAATACACATAAGCATCTACATGTACACAGAAGCATTCATACTTGTGTTCATTATTACAGCTGTAACTTGTAAATGAACGTACTTTTGTTAGGTTTCCACTTTGTAGAATTTGATATATACTGCCATGACCTACTAAAAGGATCTGTCTCCATTTCCTCATACCACTCAACTACATACTCGGTTACTTCTGGTTTAGAGACTGTCCATTCCAGAATCACTTCTTCTTCTGTTGTAAAGGTTCTCACTGCTTCAATAATTTGAGAAGCTAAAAATGTAACAGAATGTCATCAATTCTATCTTTGTAAAAACTGTAGCATGAGAACAATTCAGTCACAGCAAGCTGAGATTGCTTCTTTAGAGAAGTATGAGACTTAGCCAAGGTTAAGAAAAAGTGACTTTACATCTACATGCACGTATACCAAAAATACCTTAAAATGAAGCATATAAGAACTATAACATTAAAAAAGAGGGAGGGACCAATAAAGTAGTCAAGACAGTACGTAAAGAGATTTACACAGAATCAAAGAGCACTTCTCTTATAGTATCTAAATTTCACAGCTTAATGATTATAGTTAGTGCAGATAAGCAAGTTTTTGTTGGGGAATCAAATGGCAGTAGGAAAACAAGTAAAGCAAGTCAGCAGGATTGTTAAGTGACAGTGAAGCAAATGCAGACTATCAACCTGTACAACAAAATTAATGGAAACCTGACTGAAAACTTAATTGACGAAAGCAGAAGGGGAAAAAAAAAAGACCTGGCAACACAAAGTTAAAATATAAGTATATAGAAAGAAGAAACACAGCATAGTAAAAACAGAAATGTTTACTGAAGAATGTGGAAGTGGACAGAGAAGTAGTCAGCAATCTCCAGGACATGATGACAACGTGTCTGTATATCCAGTTTTTCTGATTAGACTGGAATTTAATTGTGCAATTCCAGAGAAGCACTTCTACAACGGATGTAGGAGAAGTGATTCAACAGAGGGCCAACTGCAACCTTTCTCCCAGACTGTGGGTAGTTTGCAGGATATCACAATACAAGGCTAACAGAGATATCTGAATTAAGCGTAAGAGCTCAAGAACAATATGCATGGAAGTGCGCAGAATGAGGTGTATATAAAACAAGCATGTTTCTCTCTCCACTTCTGTTAGGGACTTCTATTAAAATAGGAATAACATCATACATGGTGCAGTAATGCCCTGAGGTAAACAATTTTATGGTCTGGGAGATGGGTGAGGCATAATTTGATGATGCTATAAATTTATTTGGGAGATTCAGGATTTGAACAAAAACAAAGTAACGCAACAGAAATAGTAACGCAACAGAAATAATAACACATCAGAGAATGCTGGTATTTTAACAATGCTATGTTAAAACAAAAGTCCCAGCCATAATCTCCTGCAAAAGAAGCATGGTATCTGATAGCTAAATACAACAAGAGAAACACTATTGTTCCAGTAAAAATTAACAGACTAAGTACTCTTACATATAATATGGTTCTACGTATGGTTCAAAGACAAAAGTCTTTAGCACAGTTTTGCTTCCACTACAATAGAACTTACGCAGATTTCAAGAATATCATTTGCTTGTAGTGAGGAAAAATATATTGCAATATTAAAAAAATCTTACATTTTTCATCAGTGGACGGAATCCTCAAAATAGCTGCAGGAGAATTTCCAGCAGAATTATAGGCAGTAAGAGATATTATATATGCCTCTTCATTTAAAAGTAAAGTAATTTTCTTATCAGAAGTGAAGTTCGTCATTTGAAGTGCAGCATTATTTTCTGGAAAATACTGTATTTTGTAGCCTAGAATTCTCCCATGGGGTGGAAAGTTGCTTAACAGCTATTAAAAGAATGTATTAGTAAATTTTTCACAGTGTTATCTTTATAATCGAAATTATATTCTTATTAAAGAGCATAGAATCTCTATAAATAAAAACTACACATGCTAAAAAAAATATGGCGGAGGGTAGTTAGCAGGATGTCTCAGTTATCAGAATGCAAACATATGCTAGCTCACAAGCAGTTCATCATCTTGCTTCTCAATACAGGTTCCTTAGAATATCTCTACTTCAGAACAGCAGCTCTAGAAACAGTTAGCATGTTTTATTACCAGAAAGATACCGATAATCTTTTCTTTGAAGTATTTTATAGCGATATTTTGCTCTAAGAAGATACATTAGGAAATCACAAAAGAGAGTACTTAAAAACATCTATCAAAAGTGATCTCACAAAACTGTACCTGAAATCACCAGAAAATCCAAAAATTACACTGCAGCATTAGAGAAAACTACAACATAAGCCTAGTCATTTGTTTCAGTAATTTCATTACATAAATGTTTAGTTTTACTAAAAGACTATCAAATTTAAATGTGAATTTAAACACAGCATTGGTAAACTGCATTATTTAAGATCAGTTGCAAGGATTTTCAATCAGATTTTCCAGTGATCTGAATACAATGAAAACCTCTTTTTCTGCATTTACTACAAAGCTCTATTAATCTACCCCTCACTTAATCAAAGCCTTTTCACTTCTGGTTTGGTTCAGGAAGGGTGTTCTTGTTCATCTGTTTTTCTGATGACGACAAAAGGGTCTATTTACCTTCCACATAAGATGCACGGATCTGTTTCCAGATGGGGTTGAAGACTCAATTACTCTCCACAAATCCACTTTTTCCGAGGGAGCTATTAAAAAACAACAACAAAAATTCTGAAATCTGTTGTTATAACTGGTCAAAGGGATGTCTCGTACCATATGACATTGTGCTCAGCAAAAAAATCTGGATAGGAAACAAAGAAGCAGATGCTCAGAATGATGGCATCTGTCCTCCCTCACCTTGAGTACAGTGCACAGGTTTGGGCATCATGATATAAGACAAAGCTATCAGACAGTGTCCAAGGAAGGACCACAAAGAGGGGGATGGGTCTCGAGGAGAAGATGTATAAGGAGTAGCTGAGGCCTCAGGGTTTGTTCAGCCCAGAGCAGAGGAGCTGAGGGGAGGCTTCATGGTGGCTGCAGCTCCTCAGAGGGTGCAGAGGGCAGAGCTGAGCTCTGCTTTCTGGGGACAGTGACAGGAAAAGTGTAGAGCTGCATCAAGGGAGGATCAGATTTGGTGTTAGGAAAAGGCTCTTCATCAGAGGGTGGTCAGGCCCTGAAACAGAGTCCTCAGGGCACTGGTCATGGTCCTAAGCTGCTGGACTTAAAGGAGCATTTGGACAATGCTCTGAGATGTAGGAATTGGGTGGTCCTGTGTGGGACCAGGAGTTGGATTCAACAACCTCTCATAAAGGATCAACAAAAAATACTCCCTGACTCTCTGAGGTATGCTTGGTATGTCTCTAACGCTTGCAGTGCAAGGCTGTTGGGATCACAACAAACTAAAGGCTGACAACAACAAAGGATGGTATCCTATTCTCACACAGGACAGCTTTACTTCACCAGCAAACTGGCCTATCTTTCCCACAAGAATGTTTTTGCTAGAAACTTATTTTTGGCAAATTTGTCATTGCAAACTCACTTGTTTACAGCCTTGGGACAGTGCACCAGCAAACCCAACACACATTAAAGGATGCCTGAGGGGCCCCATGTTGTCATCTTCATGGTCGTCATTGCTGTTTGCCAGTTCAAGACTGCAACCTCTGGACATGTGCTCAGTCCCTCCTCACCCCCTCCATCCCTTCTCCGCTGCCAGCTCAAAACAGACCTTCAAAACAGACTGGTGATCAATCTTTTCCTGTCTCTCTTTAACTCTCATTCTTTCTCCATTTTCCTCAGTTTTCTCTTTTCACTCTTTTTCTCTTATAAAATTATTAAGTAACTGCAAGAATTAGTTTGGCTTCTTAAAAGTCATATCTCTCATAAAATTGAGAAGTCGTAAAGTTGTTAAGTAACTGTGAGATTTATCTCAGTTCCTTAAGGTCATATAGTTAGCCTCATGGCTTAAGATAAATTCTAAGTGTTAGAGTGACAATATTATATGGGGGATAATTGTAGTATGTCGATTATCATTAAAGGTGATGACTGTGGACCTCTGTGTATTGTTTTACCTTGATCTAACTGGGAGTATTTGTGAATCTGCTCACCCCCTCCCACCCTCATGTACAGGAAGTGACATCTTTGTGCGCTCCTTACCAACTCAGGATATTCTAAGATTCTATGTTTTTATGATTCCCAAGAAACTGTTACGTTATGTATAATGAGCCCTGCTGTCCTGGAAGATGGGAAGTTGTGAATGAGCTCCTTGTGTTGCTTTGCTTGCATGCACAACTTTGGCTTTACCTAGTAAACCGTCTTAACGTCAACCCTTGAGCTGTCTTGCTCTTACCTTTCCAATTCTCTCCCCCTCTCTGCTACAGGATAAGTGAGTGAGCAGCTGTGTGGTACAGGTTTAACCCTGCCTACCAGGGTTAGACCACATCATGTTTTACAACTAGCAATTTATTTTTTCTACTTATTAGTCATTTTATTGTATGTAACTGTTGAACTACGTTTCTTCTACTGTACTATTTCACACATTTTCATTCTCCACATACTCTTTTTAATATCTCCTCCCTTCCTGTCTCTCTATTCACCTATTTTCTTCCTATGTTGTTTATATTTAAATTACCTTTCAAACCTTTTCCTCTCCTTATCTGTCTTGCAGTTTTTCATCTTATGCATTTATTTAAAATGCACATTAGTACTGGTTAAATAACAGAATTATAAATTCAATAGATCGATTTGCCGAAAATAATTTTCTATTATTAATTCACAATGTTCCAAAGTATATCCTCAAAAAAAAAAAAAACAAAAAAACCACTATATAGTTGGCCTACCTTTCTCTTCTGTACTTGCTGTTTCCTCTTTACACCATTCACTCCAGACTTTTGATTCAACACTAATACACCGAATGGCAACCAAATACTCTGTGGAGTCCCACAGACCTGTGAGATTATGTGTTGATATCTCTTCTTCAGAAGCCACCATAACAGTGTCAACTTCCTGAAATTGATGCATGAACAAAAATGGTTAGCTATAAAATTGGATGCAGACAAATGGCCTGTCTTTAAAATAATCATGAGGAAGTTTTGACCTTTTGCACGTCTCATGTAAAGCTCAAAATCATTTGGTTTTTATTTCAATTTTTGTGTAGTATTTTCATTCTTCCCATAAAACTCTGGTTCCTGAAAAACTTTAGCCTAAAGTAGATCGGGATTGACTGACATGTGACTTGAACCACGTGCAGCTCCCAAGTAGTTCTAGGACAGCTGCGCTGATAGAGGTGGTGCTGGGTAGCTGTAGTTCCTAACAATTGGGAAGCAACTAAGTATTGCTAGAGCTAAATATCACCATAATACCCTGGATACAGCTGGAAACATCCTTCAAGAGGCAACGATCACCTGAACACACTGAACAGATCTTTTAAATAAATTTACTAATGTACACCACAAACCAAAGCCATTCTGCCCATCAGTTCATTCAGGAAATTATATCCTGAGACCAACAGCTAAGATGCTAATTAAAAAACATGTTAGCATCAGGAACTTCTTTCAAGCTCCAAGAACTTTCATTAGTTACACTGATGATTTTTTTTATTCTCTGCCACTATTGAACATACAATGTATAAAAAAAACATGTGTTTTAATGAGCTAAAGAAAAAAAAGCAACCTGTCTAAAACCTTATTAAATTTGGAATGGAAAACAGTCAGACTGTGAATGGAATCATCATTTTCATACTGAGAAGCATGAAATAAGCCATCTGAAATAAGACAAAGTCTAAATAATATTGTTTTTCCCTACAGCCGTCCTTCATTTCAGTGTCAGAAAGACAGACTCAGAAAAATAACCCACTTATTTTCTATCTTGCAAAATCTATACTTTGATATGCTTGAAAATTAATATAAAATTAGTTCATCTTAATCTGATTCATCTACTACGGTTGGAAGTAAATGCTGTTTTCATCACCAGAATGCAAAGCAAAAATAACATCTCGACTAATTGTGTGTGTGTAACAGGCCATTCCTTTGCCATTCAGAGAAATGTCAGAAGTACAGTATATACCAAAATATACACTGACCAAAAGGAAAAGAAAATTGATCCTAGACAACAAAACAACGAACTGAATGCATACCTAATTATCCTCCACTAAAATAACAAGCTTTTATCATCATTTCCAATTGCTTCTTGTCTTTCTTATAGTTAGCTTTTTACAGCATTATGAAATTAGTTACAAAGCCCACGTTCAACAGAGAACAAGAGCAGCTTACCGATGAGTTTGAATACAAGTTTCTGTATCGAATCTGGCATTTTACATCCAGTAACCGTGTACTTTTCTCAGGTATTTTCCAGGTTACTGTAAGCAACTGCTTTATACCAGCATATTTTTTTAATGAAAGTATTTCAGGAGGTTGAAATCTCTCTAGAATGGGGAAACAAAAGAAAAAACTCACATAAATATCAGAACTGGTCTATGTGTATTTCAAGAAGTTTAACTACTATCCCAATTACATAGAGTCCAGCAGAGAATTCATATGATGGTGTATTTTATAGACATAACTCTACATACGGGAAATTATTTATAAGAGATTGTACATGTAATTAAAGCTAACAAATTCACTCCCAAATAGATGTACAGATTTCTCCCACCTGTATCAGTGCTGAAGAATACTACTAGAATCTCTTCTCACAGACAACAGCAGGGAAAAGAAAAGAACTGGCGCTCAGTTGCTAAGGTCAAGTTCTAAATGCAGATGAGGAAATAATTCTGTCACAAAGGATTTCAGGGCAAGAGCAATGTGAAGAAGACAATGACAAAACAACAGATAAACACAGAAGAGAGATGACTGATACATAGGATGTGGAAAGTAACATGGAGCCACAGCAAACCTGAACACAAGGCATAAAGGCACATGAGGCTGGAGAGTTGACGAAGGGCTGCATCAAAAATACACCATTAAAAGGATTACACTTGTTTCCTCTGAAACAGCACTGTTAAACCTCTTGAATTTTTAACACCGACTCTAGGATAACTGACGCTTCTTGACATTTCTTTACCACAGCTAAAACTTGTACCTCACGTAACTTCTTGTGTGCTGTGTGTGTTACACGCAGCTGTTTCATGGATGCCTGAAAATCATTGAGGAGCTGAATCTGACACATAGGATTTGAGCAGAAAAATAACATCACTGTAGCTTAGTTGTTTATATTCCACAAAATCCAGCTCAGGGCAAGCCTTGCAGCTGGGACTCATCCTAGATTCACCCTTCCCACCAGCATCTCACATGGAGCCACCAAATCCAACACATTGCAGCAGCCTTTCTCTCACACTGGAGAAGAAAGCATTTAGAGGGATGTACATCATGCAGGAAAGAGTGACAATGCTGACTTCACTCTACTGAGATCAAAATCTTGAATACGTACACCAGAATGAATAGAGGAGAATGCAATACAGAAGAAGAGGGAACCAAAATAGTACTACTGCTCCTGAGAACTGCAGAACGGGTGATTTTTTTTTAACATTCCCAACCAGAAAGTAGAATAGCAGGATAAATAGGCAGATCTGGTGATATGATGATATTACCATTCATTTATAGCCAGACACTCTACTGACACCTAGTACTACTCAAAAATACAAACAGTCCAAGTACCAGTTATTTTAAGAAAGAATTTCAGTATGTTGCCTTTACTCATAGATTAAAAAATGCTTCAGTAATTTTTGATTTATTGCAGACATTAGCTAAAATATTGCTGGAGTTACATATTCTAGGTATTCTGTATTATGAATACGGCTTTTTTTTTTTATTATTTTATTTTTTTTAAATAAAATCACCTCTTGGTAAGGCCAAGAAATTGCTAAAATTTGCTGTCTTTTTCTAACAGCTCAAAGAATCTTACGTGGAAGGACAATCAGTTAAAACACAAGAGGAGATTCACTTCGAATTGGAAGCATCCAAATTTTCAGAAAATTGAAAGGAATTAAGCATTTTATTAAACACTAGATGTCATTCATTTCAGACACTTTGCAATCTCACAGTTTAATCTTCTAGGTTAGTAAAGTGTCGAGTCAGAACTTGGACTCAATGATCCATTTGGGTCTCTTCCAACTTTATATTTTATATTTATATTCTACTGTTCTACAAATTTCAACTAGCAATTAAAATGAATTGGTCATTCAAAAGAAAACCAATACAAAACTAATTGAAATAGTTCTTTAGATTTCAGAACTTTATATTGGAAATATTATTTTTCATAATTTTATTCTACTAAAACTAACACTTTACACAATTTGTTCCAGAATTCTCTAAGCTGTATTTACAGAGAAGGAAAAATAAATGGGGAAGATGCCATTAGTTCAACATATACTACGTTTTTGTTTTTATTTAATTCTTTTTTAATTACCTATTTCTTCCATATTTATAGGAACACAATCCGATGAGGCTTCTCCCAAAACATTTTTAGCTTTCACTTGAAAACAAAGATTATCACCAAACGGAATATTTGGGTAATGAAATGAACATGACTCAGTTTTGCTCTGGCAGATGGAGATCTTCCGCTCCTGCATAATTGGACCTTGTACACTCATACTAAAAATTGAAAAACAGGAGAAATAACAGTAGTTATACATTAGAAGATTTTCTCACAATAACTCTCACTAATTGTTAGGTTAAGATTTAATTATTACTTATATGTTTTCAAAGTTGCACAACTTTTTTACCCAGGAAAACTTCCTTAGGTAATACATTTATGAAACAGTATTTTCTTGCACAATTGCACTGTTTCTGTATTCACTCTATAAAAACAAGAAATAATGCATATGAATAGCCTATAGAGATTAAATTAGTAAGACAACTTTCAAGGAGTAGTAAAGAAAAGTAAAAATTATTTAATTCACATGTTTAGGTAAGAATCAAAGCAGTGAAGTAATCAAGCAAGTCCACATAAGAGCTTTTATAAAAATATGTGTGCAGATACAGCTCAAAACACATCCCACATTGCACAGTTATGAGATAACAAGCTTTCCCGCACTTTTTCAACACAGTATAAAGAAAAGCCAAACTGTATCACTGCCAATTTCAAAAAAGGTAATTGAAATTTGACAGATTTTCCTGAAATAACACGTAAGTAATATACTGATTTTTCAGCATGTGCTTTCAAATAAGTGGAACAGGATGTAAGGCTAACAAAAATTGGTTCATTTTACCTAGCAACTCAGAAATTCTACAAATTAAAACTTATATATATATGAGAGCTGTATTAAAGACTTCATATTATGCCCCAGTTATGCACATCCTTGGTGTAACTCAAAAAACAGTCTGAGATAGGTATTTAATGGATATTTTTAAGATAGCATAAGCTTGTGTTGCTGTAAAAGGAACCACAGACTGGTTTATGTTGGAAGGGACTTTTAAGATCACCTAGTTCCAACATTCCAGCTACAGGTAGGGACACCTCCCTCTAGACCAGGTTGATTAAAGCCCCATCCAGCCTGGCCTTGAATGCTTCCAAGGAGGGAACATTCACAACCTCCCTGGGTAACCCCTTCCTGTGTCTTACCACCCTCTCAGTAAAGAATTTCTTCCTAATATCTAGTCTAAATCTACCCTCTTCCAGTTTAAAACCATTTCTTCTTGTCCTGTCACTA
>JAOWBP010004700.1:13467981-13483467 GCA_028571105.1 Tragopan temminckii | reverse complement strand
TCTTTCCAGCCCTTTCTGAAGATGGGCATCACATTTGCCAGTCTCCAGTCCACTGGGACATCCCTGGTTAGCCAGGATTGCCAAAGGATGATGGAGAGTGGCTTGGCAACCACATCCGCCAATTCCCTCAGCACTCTAGGGTGCAATCCATCCAGCCCCATGGACTTGTGAGCATCCAGCTTTCCGAGCAGAACCAAAACCACCTCATCATAGATTAAGCAGGGCCTATTCTGTTCCCTATCCCTTTCTATAAGCACAAAGGGCTGTGTGCCCAGGGAGTAACAAGTCTTACTATTAAAGACTGAGGCAAAGAAGGCATTAAGAACCTCAGCCTTACCCTGATCCTTGGTTACCAAGTTGCCCTCAGTGTCCAACAAATGACAAAGACTCTCCCTAGCCCTTCTCTTATTGTTGATGTATTTAGAGAAATATTTACTGTTGTCTTTCACCCTAGTGACCAAGTTCAGTTCTAGCTGGGTCTCGGCCTGATTTTCTCCCTGCACAGCTCCACCATGTACTTGTAATTCTCCTAAGTTGCTTGCCCACTCTTCCAAAGACCATAAACTTTCCTTTTGTTCCTGAGTTCTAGCCAAAGGTTTCTGTTCAGCCAGATCGGTCTCCTTCCCCGTCAGCTTGTCTGCTGTGACTTGGAGATGGTCAGCTCCTGCATCTTTAAAATAACTTCCTTAAAGCATTCCCAGCCTTCCTGGGCTCCCATGCCCTCCAGAACTACCTCCCAAGGGACTCTTTCAACCACGGACTGAAAGAGATCACAGTCTGCCCTCCAGATGTCCAAGGATTGGTAAGAAAGAGAATTACATTTATTTAAAATTTGGCCTGCCCAACTATCCTGTGGGAACAGGCATTAAACAAGGCTAACTCTTAAAATGGCTAAATGAAGACTGCATTCCACTCAAAAATAAAGGAAAATTGTAACAGTCCAATGACTTTTAACCAGCTCTGTAGAACACACACCAAAGACTGATATGCAGTTGTGGTCAGCAGTGATGCAGTCCACAGTACTTTACTAGCTAGGTGACTAGTGGTTGCAGAGCAACTAATATACTGCAGAGGCAACTACTGATACCAACAAAACAAAACAAACTAATCAAGAACTCTACAGGATGATATGCCTCATCCAAAAGATAGAACAGAGGAGGAAGGATGAACCCAGTTCAAATCAACATTCTGCAAAAATCAATTACAGATGCTGCGCTGGCATAAGAACTTTTTTCCCATTTCAAAAAGTTAATCATTTTATTAGATAGTTAAATAAAATGTTTTGTAACAGCTCAGTGAATATGGCTTTAATCTTGGAGGAAATACTAATTCATGAGAACACCAAATCCTGTGTGTGGCATGTGAAGATAAGCATTTATAGCTGTTCACAGGAAAGAGCTTGGGGCATTTAACATAAATGATAGAGCTCTATTATTTCTTTTTTGTAGCCTTTAATAAAAACCTGTGACAAAAGCTCAACGTGTATTCTTAATTGTAAAGACTTTGAGAAATAAAACTAATGTTAAAAACACAGTTTTTCGTTAAAAAATAAAGCAAAAAAGAGGATAAAACTGTCGCCATAGAGCAGTCATCTAGAGTGAAGCAATCTCATTGCTCTAACTAAAATGGGTAATAAGTTTTCTTATTTGTAGACTACTCAAAATATTATCTCAACCTATATCAAGAACAAAACAAACATCTCCCCAGATAGGGCACACAAATAACTATACTGCTACAGAACAAAATGCTTTCCAGCTTAGCAAACACTCCATTTATGAGAAGTTTTCAATCAATTTACAAAAAATTTTTTAATAAAATTAACAGTCCATTTCAATAGAAAATGTAGCGGGGAAAAAAAAAACAACCCTACAAGATGACATGGAAATTTGATTTTACCTGGGAGCAATGATTCTTCTTCTGGAAATTAAATTACTGTATTGATCACATGCAAAAAAAATTGTGAGAAATAAAGAGAACAGAGTATGAGCAGAAGAACCAACTTGGTTAAGGCTCTGAAGGATGCAAAAACTCTTAGCACAGAGAAATAGAACAATCTGCCATATAAAAAAAAAAGTTTTTAAGGCCTATAAAGGCCTATTAAGTATGCTTCACATTTCCCACTGTAAATCTCCTTTATACCCTTGGAATTTTTCAAAACGCTAACAGTTTCTGCTGAAATCTTAGCATGCCAGTTCTGTATTTTTGAAGGCATGAGACAGAGGCTGCCTTTCAGCCAAAAAAGAGTTTAGGCACTTCCAAGAATAGGGAAAATGTTTTCACAACCAGTCTTACCCTAGCAATCCCACACTCCCACACTCTTAGTGAGCAATTAAGATTTAAAAGCACAGGGAAATCACAAACCCATTTCCAAGTTATGCTTGTGCCAAAAAACATCCCAAACTACTACAAATTCTACTGCAGTGGAACACAGTGCTAAACAGCCCAGCCATGGGAAATCCAGCTGCAACACCGGGTTACAAGCCTTCAAAATATTCTGGTTCCTTGCACTTACATAAAAGATTAAACAAAGATCAAAGATCCCATCTATACTCAGCAATCTCCTTGTCCTCTACCCACATCCAGCTTTCTGTTCTAGTGTTCCTCTAGTGCATATCACACAGTCAGACACTTCCACTTGCTAAAATAACTTTTGTTGTTGTTGTTAAGTAGCAAATGTAAATGACTTTACAAGTATCTGATTTTGCTGAAATAGAGAAATACAGAGGATCTAGGGAGATCCTACAATGTTTCTTCCCGCTGTAAGCTGTTACGTTGGTTCAGTACTGATGCTGTAACAGCACCTCTTTCTGCCTTCCCCAGTTTAGCAGCTGGTTACTCAGGGTGCAAATTGCCAATTACAAGATGTCAGACATCAGTGTAGCAACTCAGCAGGTTACAGATCTGCTTACATCTTATGTGTTTATCACTATAATCAGACATGACTAAATAGCAGTCTGGCTGTTTACTTGTTCAAGACACGTGAAAGAATTGAAAGAACTGTCTGGTGATGAACAAGTCACATCATTAACTCAGAAATGCTTCACTTAAAAATGTCCCAAAAGGAGAAGAGGTTGATATACCAGAGGGCCGTGCTGCCATCCAGATAGACCTCAGCAGGCTGGACAGATGGGCTGGCAGAAGCCTTACAGTGTTCAGCAAGAAGTGCAGAGTCATTCACCTGTGGAGGAACATGTTTAAATATCAGCACTGCTTTACCATAGGGGTGACTGGGCACAGAATGCCCAGAAAGGCTGTAGAGACTCCTTCCTGGAGATCTCCAAAAGCCACCTGGATATGCGCTTGGGCACCCTAATCTGGATGTCCCTGCTGGAGCTGGGATTGAAACAGATGGACCCAGAGGACTCTTCCAACCTCAGTCATTCTGTCGGTTTGTGAAAGACAACTACAAAAACTAAAATCAGATCAGTAAAGAAACAGCATGAACATAACTGTTTTCTTCAACAAGAGCTATTTAAAAATTTAATTCATCAAAATGAAATTTCTGGCACAAAGGGGGAAACTCAAAGGTCACATTCAAAAAAAAAAAAAAAGTAATATTCTTGATAAACCTGTCACATAAACAAAGCCTCAGGGTTTCCATTTTTAATTTTGAAATTTAAGATATTTGGAATAATTATAGTGTAAATATATGATGAAGCCACAGGAAAAAATAAGCCACAAAAACTTTTCCCCACGTTTTCTATGTAGTGCTACTTCTCCAATAATATTTCCCTTCTTTCAGGATAGGAAAGCTTTTTCCATTCAAATCTAATTCTAAGATTATTTTTAACAATACAAACACATGCTTCTGCACACAACGTAACTGTTATGCCATTAATAAAAATCACAGTACATTTATAAATTGAATTGGCAGTATGTCTTTAGCCTACATAAAACATAAGCTCTTCAAGAATTTCTAACAGTTCAAATCTAACAAGATACTCCTTCTCACTAACTACAAACACAACGCCTACAGCAACCCTAATACAGAAAAACTGAATAATTGTTAGTGTCTTTTATTCGGACTTCAGCGGCAACTGTAGCATCTCCAGCCACCATATACAGAGACAGCCTCCGTTCTATACCTGATCAGTCAATGCTGACTGCCAGGAACCCAGGCCTGAGCTATCCCAGTAAATTAATGTGGAAACAGACTCGTTTGGAAGAGCTATAAACTTAAGTGTTCCAAACTCCACTATTCAAATCTGTTAGTATTTACAAAATCCAGGGGGGAAAGAGGACATTTCAGGCACAGAATGCTTGAAGTTCCAAATATGAACTCCAGTCCCCTTCCTAGAAAACAGGCTGCAGAAGCATCAGCTCCCAGGACCAAATCCAAGGATGAGTATCAGTGAGTATCAAAGGAGGAAGAACAGAGATCATCTACACAGGTCAGAGCAGAACAAACAAACTGGAGGAATCAGCAGAAGTGGGGGAGAGTTTATGCCCTTTCTGACATCCGTAAGCTATACAAATTGCACTCTGACAAGACCATTCAAAGGAAAAGCAGCAGATGCCAAAGCAAATGATCCTGAGCACACTGGTTTCATAGCCTGTAGTCTCTAACCAAGTCAAAAGTAGCTAGCGGAACCTCAGTCCAGGAAGAATAAAAATTAACATTTTAATATTTCAGCTAAATAGAAATTCAAGCCAAAGAAGCTAAGCACATTTTCTCTTGAAAATAAACCTATGTATAATTGAAATGATGCCAATTTGCTACAATTATCTATTAAAATCACTAGAATAAATTCTTAGGATTATTCAAACAATGCAGATTTATTGAGGAAACAGGAAGTTCATGGAAAAATCCAAAGGAGCAATGTGGAGCAGAGCTCCTTGAAGCCACAGCAACCTGTTCTTTAGATATCATAGCAAAAAATAAAAATAAAAAATGCTGCATCCGGAAAGTTCAATGACATTTTAATTTACAAGCTGTAAATTGACTGGAATCTGAAAAAGCAGGAAAGACATTTTCTTCTATCATTCCCTAAATAGAATTAGTTAAATAAAAAATAGGAACAACATGATAAGATACTTTTGTTCAAAAATCCTGAATGACGCAGTGGCCAGGCGAGGTCAGTTCAGTTAATAACTGCATACGATATTACTTTGTTTAGCATACATTAGAGTTACAAATGAAAAACCTTTTTCTTCAGTACAGAACATTATTTAGCAGCATATTAACACATTTTGATATAAAATGCTGTATATGATATTAAGGTCACTTTTTTTTTTTTTTCTTCTCCATTTTAAGTACACAATCAGAATTTGAGAAATATCTCTAAAAGAAAGGCCAGGACAACAATACTACGCTAACTGACTGTTGGCAACTACCAGAGAGAACTAGAGATATTGTCACTGCAGGTCATTCTTTGTTTTTATCCATGAAAAAAGAAGAAACTTTTGAGTAAGGTTTTAAATAGACCTGACGTACAAGTCTGATCCTGGGAGTTTTCTTCTTAGCTTTGCGTTTGAGGAACCACAAATGTTAGCGTATACGCTGAGAGATTATTTTGTCACACATCTCCAGTTCATAGGCCATTATTAGGTAAGTTAGTTACCTTTGTACCCTCTCCTTCGGCACAGTCATTCAAAGGAAAATGGATAGCAGGACAGAACAAGACATCTCTGCCAGCATGAGCAACTACATGAGAAATGTGGATGGCTCCTGCAGAAGGATCCATGCACTGCCCTTTAAATAAAAGTAGAACTCTCATCAAGAGAGAGGTTTTTTCACAAGCCAGATCCAAATCCTTTTCTTACCTCCCAAATCTGGGAACTGTTTTAATTTGAAGTTCATGAGAAATACACATCAGTCCATACAATAGAGGGAAGATTTTCTGTACTACTTCAAAGCATTTGTCCACTTTACACAACCTTGCAGTTGCTACCCACCACAGTGCTACGTGTGTTACAGGAACAGGGAGGACCATGCAGGTAAACCCGCGCTGCCATAGACAAGAGGAAAATAGAACAAGATGAGAATAAATGTATCATTAAGAAAAGATGACCGTGACTGTGCAGTTTACCAACCCTCATACCACAGCTATTCTAAAAAAGAGATTCAATCATTATTCCAGAAAATGTTATAAACTCATCTTACAGACACAGCTGATAATGAGTTTTGCAAAACTTTATCCTGGTTTTCATAATTAATTTGGAAATAATATGCGCCATTTCATCCTGTATCTTTTGTAGAGTGGTTAAAAAGCTTACCCTGCATTTCCATTTCCAAACATCCCTCTGTTTTTCCATATGCGGATACCTAAACGTACTCATATCAACTTCACATGACAGTAAAAATTACACTCTAAGTGTTTTACAGCCTTCCTACCCAAGGAACAAACTCTTCAAACAGTTAGAGCTGGACACGGAGAAAGCAAGCATTCGTGCAGACTCTGCTGCATGAACGCAGCACGTGTATGATGTAAGGGGGAAACCTCTGCACAGCTCATCTTCACTGGATCCTTCATCTTCCTCTGTGGGACACCAGATCCCCTCACTCACCCCGTTAAGGAATACAAGAGCCCCACCAGGCTCTTAGCGCCCTTCCTCCTACTGGATGTCTGAGCACACCATCCCCTGTCCCCAGCAGAGGAGGCAGCTCTCTGTGTTGCTGAGTATACTCTCTGTGCTTTGATTCCAAATGTTACTTATCAAAGAACCAGTCTGGACGAACACAACCAAATGCTGACCACCTTGCTAACACAGCGCATCCATATCACCCATTTTTCTCCTGCTTACTGCTAATACAGTGAACTCATCCTAACAACATTTTCATATTTCAGCTCAAAGTGCTGGCTGACAGAACTACAGAACGAAACCAGCTAATACAAACAACTCGATTTGGAGGTCCGCCAGTACAACAGTTCCTTAGTTGAAGATGCCACACGTCCCAAGAACGCAAAAAAATCATTCATCAGATTCACACTGTTACAACACATACACCGAGTTAACACTAACATTCAGACTGAACCCCGGCCGACCGCTCCGTGCTCCCGCCTAGAGAACCAAGTAACGAAGTCTCTCAGAAACAGAGCTCAGAAGTTGGGCTCGGGCTTTTCTGGGCGTTTATTTTCAACAGGTGTCACACAGACGCCGAGTCCCGCGCAGTGCCCCCGGTCTCCGTGCGCAGGCGATACCTGTGACAGATCCGTAACAGGAAACGACGACGGCTCTCGGGGCACAAAGCGCGCACGTCCACCAGCCCGACACACCCCCGGTAAAGCCACTCCCCAGAGCAAGCAAGCCGGCAGCTCAGCCACAGCGCTCAGCTCCCACGTCCCGGGGCGTCAGAGGAGCGACCGCCATCCCGCGCGGCGCGGCTGCAGCGTGCGACGGCCCCGCAGCGCCGGGACGGCTCCCCCCGCAGAAAGCGCCGGCACCTACCGCGGCGGAGCCCGGCTCGGCTGCAGACGGCGAAGGGATCTCACACAATAGGAAGTCGGCGGGTGCGGCACGGCTACGCTTTTTCCTGTAACGCTGGGAGAAGGCGGCCCGCCGCGGCCAGCTGCTCCCCTCGCCGCCGCCACAGAAGAGCGAGCTCCCGCCTGGCGGAACCCACCGGGCCCGGCGCCGCCCCCCGCCCGCCCTCACCACCTGCCGGGCCGGGGCGGGTACCGACCTCACAGCGTCCCACCGGGCCGTGGTTCCCACAGCTGTCGATGGTGGGCGCGCTGGCACCCATCTGACGCTGCTTCCAAAGCGCTTAAGTACATCAGCGCTGTAATGCACGTTGATACACATCGTCTTTAAATTGCATCAACGCGTACAGTGAAACGAGAGGGCTGGGTCACGGCCGTCGCTGATGAACGCTCAGGGACGCGCCTCGTGCATTAGTTAGGTCATCGGTGCCGTTTGGAGTAAATACGATGCCTTTGAAAGCTTGCAGATGTGTGCCAACTAATGACGGCCATCAGCCACATAAAACGGAATAAAAGGAACGAGAGTTGGGAGGCAGATTGCAATTATGCGAGATGCTGTGCAAATGGAATGACACGGTCCCCAGAAATACGCCTCCTGATAAGCACCCACAATCCTTTCTAAGACAGTCCCTGAGAACAGATAATGCACTTTTGTAATCGGTGCCGATGCCATCCAGCAGTCCTGCCCCTGGCCAGAAGAGATCCTTGCTAGTTTGACGTGTTAATGCCAGATTAGCTTCCCCAGGAAGTCAGAGCAGACAAGAAGCTGCTGCCCATGCAGATGCAGGAGGCTTTGAACCCGGTGAGGTCAGAGCTAGAACCCGTAGCAGATTCACTTGGCCCTCGCTCAGGCCCACCACCACCACCTGTCACGCACTGAGTTGGATTCAGAGATGGATAGTATCTGGGAGCTGTGCTGTCTCTGTCCGTGGCTGCTCACTGTCATCAGTGTTTCCCCAGCATGCCTCCACCACATCTCCCCCATCTCCGGGACCTGTCCCCAGTCAGGATGCTCACTCTCCCTGCTTTTCCCAATAGTCTATTTGCAGATGTGGGATCAGCCTGCTAAGGGGTGGTCATACCTATTTATTTATCAGAGGAGTAAATAAATGCTCAGTTTTGTTTAGTTTGGGTGTTTAAAGAAGTCACAACCAGCCCACAAGCAAGCTGCAGACCTGTTCATATCAGTTTCCAGCACTCTGTCTGCACATCTGCACAATTTGGAGCATGTCCAAAGAAGGGCAACAAAGCTCATGGAGGATCTGGAGCACACACATCATACAAGGAGTGGCTGAAGGAGCTGGGATTGTTCAGTCTGGAGAAGAGGAGGCTCAGGGGAGACCATATCGCTCTCTACAACCACCTAAAAGGAGGTTGTGGTGAGGTGGGGGCAGCCTCCTTTTGCAGGTAACAAAAACAGAAGAGATCTTATATTGCTCCAGGAGAGATTCACGTTGGATATTAGGAAAAACTTCTCAGAAAGAGTGATGAGGTATTGGAACAGGCTGCCTGAGTGGCCTTGGAGGTTTTTCCTAGAGATTTTCAAGTGAAGTACCCTGTCTAGAGTGATATGGTCTAGAGTGGCTATTGACATGGACTGATGTTGGACTAGATTATCTTATTAGTCTTTCTGAACTTAATGATTCTGTGATTCTATGAATCTGCTACCAGTCAGCAAATACACAGTGCCACTACTTTCTCCCAATCCCAGCTGGAAAATGAACAGGCTAGTTGACTGAGTAAAATGCTCCAAGCAAAAACCCAACACTTCAGGCCATGCTGTTGGTATGCTGGTGTGCCGTCAGTCCTTCTACCCACTTCATTTACTTGTTCCTGCTGCTGTTTGTCATCCAGCTCCTGTTTGCTTGCCTTTTTCCCACAGAGCAGCCATTTACACTCTGCACCTCAGCATCCACTCCAACTTAGCAGCCCTGAGCCTCAACTTCTTCAGCTAACTCCTCATAGCCACCACCTCAGAGCGTAGCCTACTGATTCCCCTATTAGTTTTGAAACAATGTTGCCATCTCTTGATCATCTGTTTCTCATCTGGTAAAACTGCACTGCACTGATGTTTCCCTTGCTATTAACAGGAATTTTAATAAGATGGTACTGCAATATTTTGAAATTTCCCCTCTATTTTGCTATTAGATATAAAACAGAACTGTGATGAAGCAAAAAGATTCAGACTATAACTTAAACTCTCCTTGATTCTACAAGACCTTTGACGTGTTCCCACAGTACATCTTTATGTCTAAATTGGAGGAATACTGTTTGAAGAGAGGACTATTTGATGCATAAGGAATTGGTTGGATGGCCAAAGGGTTGTGGTAAGTGACTGTAAGTGACTGTTGAGATGGAAGTTGATCACGAATGGTGTCCTCCAGGCATCCATCATAGGACTCTTGAGCATCTTTATCAATTATATAAACGATGGGATTAAGCATACCCACAGCAAGTTTCCACCAACCTAAGTGGTGAGTTGATATGGCAGAGGAAAGGATGCCATCCAAAGGGACCTTGACAAAAGGTGGGACCATATCAACCTAATGAGGTTTAACCAGGCCAGTACAAGGTCTTGCGTTTGAGTCAGGACAATCCCAGATATGCGTACAGACTGGGATAAGAACTTGAGAGTAGCCCTGCCAAGAAGGACTTAGGGGTCCAGGTAGATGAAAAACTTAACATGTGTCAGCACTATGCACTTGATGTCCAGAAGGCCAGTGCATCAAAAGAGGGATGGACAGCTGTGAGAAGGAGGTGATTGTCACCCTCTGCTCTGCTCTCGTGGGGTCCCACCTGCAGTACTGCATCCTGGACCGGGGACCTCAACTCAAGGACATGAAGCTTTTGAAAAGGGCCCAGAGCAAGGCCATGAGGGTGATCAGAGCCCTGGAGCACCTCTCCTGTGAAGGCAAGATGAGGGAGCTGGGCTTGTTCATCCTGGAGAGGAGAAGGATCTGGGGAGACTTCATTACAGCCTTCAAATATTTAAAAGATGATTATAAAAAGGAGGGAAATCAACTTTTTACACAGGTAGATAGTGATAGGACAAGGGAAAATGGTTTTAAACTGAAGGAGGGGAGAGTTAGATTAGATGTCAGGGAGAAGTTTTTCACAGAGAGAGTGGTGAGGTGCTTGAACAATCTGCTCAGAGAGGTTGTGGATGCCCATCCCTAGAGGTGTTCAAGGCCAGGTTGGATGGGGCTGTCAGCAGCCTGATCTAGTTGTTGGCAAGCCTGTCTACACCGGGAGGTTGAAACTAGATGATCTTTGAAGTCCATTCCAATCCAAACCATTCTGTAATTCTTTAACTCTTTTTTATATTGTTTGCACAGGAACCCTGGACTTGACCTATTATTAGCCTGTATCAACATATTAGTACAGTACATTGTTTTTTTAACTTACTGAAAGATGGCTCAATATTTTAAAGCGATGAAAAATTATACCAGATCTAATAAAAGTAGTTATTCACTTGCTAAACTTTTTAAAATCTCCAGCCATCCTTCTGACTGCCTGAAGACTAGGTACATGCTCTAATTAAAGCTTCCTTTGTTTAAAATGTTTTCATGGAGACTGTAGCACTTAGGACATTCCAGGATGCAGAGGACACTTAATGAAAGCAGCAATAACTGTTCCAGTTACCACCATCTGTAATGATTTAATAGGAGAGGGAAAATGCATCTCACAGAAGAAAAAAAAAAGTTGATGTGATTTACCAAAAATGATTTGCCATAGAAGTCTGGAAACCTTTAGAGTATAACAGTAATCATGCCAAAAGATGTGTTGTCACATTGACACTTAGGGGCTTTTATCCTTTTTGTGCTAGTGTTCTAAAGGACAAACTCTTCTGCTGTGAGGATGGGAGGAGTGAAGCTGCTATTCCTGGAACTTCAGGGAAGAAAATACCCTTGAAAGGAAGACTCAGTATTTTGATTGTCTTCTCTTCTGCTCCTGTGCTCTTTTGGCTAGTGAGCTGGCAGTTCATGGATGGCTGCTTCAGAGACTGAAGGATAGATCCCAGGTGCTACTCTTAGAGAAAGGAATGTGTGCTGCTCATGTAGGTAGAATGAGACAGGACACTGAAGAACAACTGCTAAAATCTGATCCTGATCACCCATTAGTTTTTTACATCATAGCAGCTCGGTTTGATACTTTGAGAAGTATTTATCTTCTGTATTATCTCAACATGCTATAAAGATATTAATCACTGCACACCTACTGTGAGTCTGTATGAATTAACATTTGGCACAGAACAGAGAATTGTGCAATTATCTGGGAAAATGAGGTGCATTTTCACTGTAATTTGACCTTGCAGAATTTAAATGTGTGATCTTGATAAAAGCAAGCCTGACATGAAGCATAGTTTTCATTAAGTTGGTTTTAACTCTGAAATGGTTGAAGATGCACTGATGTATTAAGAAAAGTGTGTGTTAGAGGAGGATAATGAAAGTTATATAACTTTTTCTAAAAATCACCCCAATATGTAAGAAATCATCAGGTATTTGGAACTGTGATTTTTAAAAGCACTTAAAACCTTTGCCTCATTAAGTTGAATGTCCATCACCTTTTGCCCCCTACAATTAGAATGCAAAACTTACAAAATCAACGGAACCACACTTCCATCTATTTCCATTCCGCCTACAGCTATCCAGGCTCCCAACCCTAACAGCAGTACCTTTTGTTTTCCCCTATGTTGCTGTGGAGGTGTCAGTAAGACCTTGATGAACCGTTCTCTTGAAAGCCATTCTTTCCCCACACTTGGGGTAGGGTATTGACTAATTCAAATACCAAAGCCATAATTTCATCTTCCCATGAAATTGTGATCATAATGTAATTGCAGGAGGAAGCAGAAAAACATGATATCATCAGTTTGTAAAGGAATCTTAGTTTACATTATTAAGCCAACTTGAATTACAGCATGCTAATATAGCCTGTATAAGAAGACTCAATTAACCAAGACTTGATTTTGCTGTTGTAGCAGTAATGCCACAATCCTTGTGGAGAGATTTTGTAGCTGGAAAATAATTAGCATAAAAGCAGTTTGTACCTTACTGTTTTAATATTTTTTCACCAGAAGTATACTTCCTAATTATAACTTATTTCATGCTTCTCACTACTAGAAGGACAGCAGTGCGTATTTGAAAAAAAGACTTTCCTGGTATTCACAACAGAAAATAAAATCAGTAGTTTTTACTCGCAGTTAAAAAGTTTAAGTGCTTGAGAACATACAGCTTAATTGCACAGTAACATTCAAATGGGTATAATTTCAGATTTGGTGGATCAGCGTAACAGGAGATGGGTAGCATGATGGTAAAAGTTACAGTGAAAACTGAGCTGCATTTACAGTACTTCATAATGAGATCACGAAATATACGTGACTGCATAGCAATAATGCATGATGGAAAGTATCACTTTAAGAATAATACTGTTCCTGTCTGTAACAGGATAAAACTGTATTCTGCATACGAAGATGTACTATTATCATTTTGTAAAAGCTACAGCTCTAAAGCAGTACAGGCCCACAGAAAATGGCACTGCCCACAGTCTCACCTTTGTCCCACTGGTAATTCTGACTCACTGCTGGTGCCAGTACTAGACTTTGTACAAGCTAACTCTGTGCTGTATCATGCGTTAGGTTGAATATGCTTGCTGGCTGGTCCCTGGTGCCTCATTCCTCTGAGTGTAAAGAGGAAGGATTGGTGCTGTCTGTCATTGATTTATTTTCACGTATTTGTGTGTACTTCTGCAGTGAGTGTCCATCTATTCCCTGCTGATTGAATTTGTGGGGGGAGTGAAAATTCACTGTGAACAGTCAGATCCTGTACTGTATATAAATAAATTAGTAATGTTCTTTTTGGATTTCATTTTAAAATAACAAAAAATGCTTTTCACAACAGCAGCACCCTCTAAACGATGTTTTTAAGCTCCTGATTTATGCCTGTGGCCTTAGTTTCACTGCATTACATAGAGCAAGACTACCACAATTTTATAATATGCCACAAAAAAGCACAACTGTATCATTTTAGTTTGATATATATTTAGCAGAAGACATACAAGCTGTCCAAAACTAATAGGATGGGTATGAAATATGCTATTTACCATGTTATGCAGCGAGGACCTGCCCATATTTAACATACACAGAAGAATTTTTAAATCTAGATTAATTTAATTATTTGCACATGCTCTTAATCTGTTCTCGGGAATATTCTTTTTCCTCAAGAAAAGAATCAGGTGTTTTCCTAAGAAACAAAGCCGTTATCCATTTCAGAATAGAATACGGAACTTTGCAATACTTCCTTCCCGTCACATCTTCCCTTACAGTATTGCAACACCGTATCATCAGCTGTAATTGCAATCAGTTAAAATGCTGGCAAAGAAGGGAGCCTTGCCTTCAGAGACTTACTACAGTAACATTTAAGATGTTTTCATCCTACGGTAACTCAGGCTTCCCAAACCTTTTACTACGATTACAAAGGCAGGGAAATATAATTATACCCATTTGTACAAGCAAGCAGAAGGAATTATTGAGAACCTCATGTGACTTTAATGAAAGGACTACACAATGCCATTTCCTCTAATTTCCCATAATAAGAACACAATGAGCAATGATTCCTTATTACAAAGATACAAAAATTACCTCTTACAAAAAGAGTCCATCTAGAAATTACAATCACCAACATCAAGAACAAGTTTCTTAAAAACAAACATTTCAAAAAAGACCAAAAAAGTGGAAAAGCCTCATACCTAAGAATGACTTGTTATACAGATATTCCTCTCTTCCTACATGCCATGCACAGCTTCGAAAAGATTTGTATGTTATTTCTAGAGCGGGCACCATTTGAAGGTGTCATGGCTGACAGCACTTCTCCAAATTAAAGTGTAGGAAGCGCAGTATACCACACCAACAATATAGAATATATGGGTAACATATAAAATATGTAATACAGATAATGCGCATAAGTAACAAAATTTCATTTTTAAATATACAAAAACTGGTAATTTTTACTTTTTTTTTTTCAATCTTGAAGCCTATTCTCAAATTCCTTTATCAAAACAGAAAGCAAGGCTGCGTTTATTCTCCCTTGCAATGGCTTTGGTTTTTTGTTGCAGAGCACCACTTTAACACGTTTGCAACAGTCTCCAGAAAAACAGCAGGTTCATTAGTATTATCATTGAATCATAGTATGGATTGGGTTGGAAAGGACCTTAGCGATCATCTAGTTCCACATCCCCTGCTGTGAGCAGAGCTGCCATCCACCAGCTCAGGCTGTCCAGGGCCCCATCCAATGTGGCCTTGAACACCTCAAGGGAGGGGGCATCTGCAGCTTCTCTGGGCAGCCTGTGCCAAGGCCTCACTACCTCATAAATCAGATTTCTAGAACTGTTTAGGTGCTTAAGAGGAAACATTTTCAGTACTGTCTCTGGCTTCCAACTGACTTGTTCAGTCTGTCTAAACAGGGAACTGAATCCCTTGAACAGAAAGTAGCTCCTCTAAATATCCTTCCTTACTGCAACAGTTTCATTTCTGTTTAATGAAGAGTAATGAAAACCAAGCTCACTACATTTACAGAATCACACAATCACAGAATGGCCAGGGTTGGAAGGGACCACAAAGATCAAGAATCTCCAACCCCTCTGCCACATGCAGGGCCACCAGCCTCCCCAGTTAATACTACACCAGGCTGCCCAGGGCCCCATCCAATCTGGCCATGAACACCTCCAGGAACGGGCCATCCACAACCTCTCTGGGCAGCCTGTTTCAGTACCTCATCACTCTGTAAAAGAGAGAGCCTTTCAATACCCTTTGGATATTGAAAGGCCGCAATGAGGTCACCCCGCAGCCTTCTTTTCTCCAGGCTGAACAAACCCAGCTCCCTCAGCCTGTCTTCATAGGGAAGGTGCTCCAGTCCCCTGATCGTCTTCGTGGCCCTCCTCTGGACTCTCTCCAACAGCTCCCTGTCTTTCTTGTAATGCGGTCTCCAGAGCTGGACACAGTACTCAGATGGGGCCTCACAAGAGCAGAGTAGAGGGGGACAATCACCTCCCTGTCCCTGCTGGCCAC
>JAOWBP010004700.1:13448812-13461753 GCA_028571105.1 Tragopan temminckii | reverse complement strand
TATTTCCTGACAATAAATTTTTGTGAACCACAGTATTGATGGGGAGGAGGGGGGGCAGGGGGAGAGATATTCCAACACTGAAGGGGAAGAACCTAAACACAGTCTGGAAGGTCATTATCTACAGACATTCTAGAAGGAGACAGAATGAACCTGAACAAAATGCTACAGACAACGAAGACACTTCATTATGTAGGAAATGGACATAGCATAACACACATGGGAAAGCTTCTGAGTAGCAAAGAAAACCTCTCTTTGGGACATGCCCCAGCCATCTGCTGAGAGTCAACAAAAAGGAAGAGTGAGTAACCTGCTGGGTCACAGAGAAAACCCTCAAGTACATAACAAAGTTTAGAAATCTCCCCCTCCAACACCCTGCTGTAAGCCTCATGTGAACCTTGCCACTCTCGAATCTTTAACTAAGTTGCTGTATTTGACTGTAGTAAACTGTTGAACCACTATGCTAAATTGTCTAATGATTAAGTGTTGATCAAGTGCTACTAAGAATCACACAACCTAACTTTGTGATTCATCATAAAAGTATTAATAATTCCTACATGAGTGCTAAATCAGTTGAGTAAGATTCTGATTCTGAACAGCATGAAAACAAGCCATCTAACTGTTGCAATAGGTCTTTAATTTCCAGTGGGGGAAGAACTAAACTAACATCATTTACCAAAGCTCTGACAGTACTGCTTTGCTACACATCAGCAACAAGAAAATCCAAGACGCAAATCACGCTACTAAAAACATCTCACCTGCAGGACCTCCAACTGCTCCTCTTACTCCTGGGGCAAAAGGGCTGCCACGCAGAGGACTGTTTCTTACCTCACTGTTAAAACCTGCAAGAAATACAAAGCATAGCAAGGTAGACATCTAAAAATAGTTTTATAAAGCATTATGTCCAAAGCTAGTATTATAGAACCACAGAATATTCAGAGCTGGAAGGGACCCACAAGGATCAAATCTCCTGCCTCCACACAGGATTATCCAAAATTCCAATCCTTTCACTGAGTACACTATTCAAATCCTTCTTGAACTCCAGCAGTTTTGTGCCATGACCACTGCCCTGGGGAGCCTGCTCCAGTGCCTCACTACTCAACTTCTGACAAAGAGCCTTTCTGTAATACCCAGCCTGACCATCCCGACAGAGCTCCATGCCATTCCCTCAGGTCCTGCTGCTTTCACTGGTCAGCACCAGCACCTCTGCTTCCCCTTGTGAGGATAAATGCCTGATTCTATTATAACAAAAACCACAGGGCAACATCCCTAGGAGATCCTTTACAATTTTTACCTATTCTGTATTATTTCCAGTGATAAGAACTTGCAAAGAAGGTACCCCAACACAGCTGAAGAAATAAAGCTATTTCACAGCCTTATACTTTTAGTTCTCAAAGAGTAATCAAATCATAAAGAATGACTAAGGTACAGACCCACACAAACCAGTCAATACAAAACTTACTCTTGCTTTGCCCAAAGATGCCAGGAACGCCTCTAAAACCTTGTTCTTGCATACCAGGATCATTTGCGGAGTTCCTCTCCTGAAAATCTGCATCATGACACACAACACCTTAGTTTGTCCAATTTTTCACATACACATCAAGTGACCTTTATCTGATTATCCTATTAAGTCCTTGCTTTATTTGTATTTTTTATTGAAATTAAAAAAGCTATATGATTTGCCCAAACATGAAAAATGGTACTTTTTTTTCCCCCTAAAAAACACAAAGAAAGTCTACTGCCCTCTTGTACTGCATCTTGCCAGAAGGAAATCTAAGATTAACTCTTCACTCCTCTGGTTAATCCACAGGAAAACTGGCCTTCTCCATTTTCACGAGCAGTATCATAGTGAGATAGCACTGCAGTTTCTACCTACTGTCCCACATTACTACTCTATTTCCTCACAGTCCTTACTGCTCGCATTAACACAGATTACCAATAAGCCTCACATTTACTGTGAGGGCACAATGTATTTCTGGCTTTTCAAAAGCCAGGAGGAAAAAAAACACTTTACAGTCCATAGGAGTTATACTAGACTGTGTCACGTAAAGCCCACTATTAGCGTAAGCCAAAACAAAACTGAGAAACTTTCAAAAGGAAATTCTATTTTATTATACCATTTTAACGTACTACACATCTATTACTATTTACCTGTTAATCTTTACAACTGAACATTTGTTCTGCCATTCTGCAGTGACAAAGATCATTATGCTGGTTTCAGCAGAGACAGTTTATTTTCTTCACAGTGTCTGGTATGATACTATGTTGTCTTTGGAAGGAAAAATACACTGATAACACACTGATTGATGTTTCAGTTATTGCTGAGCAGTGCTTCACAGAGACAAGAATGTTTCAGCTTTTCAGCTTGTCCTGTTATCTTGGCAACCAGAGGACTCAGGCACAAGGAACTGGGAGGGGTGGAACATAAACAGCTAACTCCAACTGGCCAAAGGGATATTACATATTATATGACATCATGTGAAAAATAAACATAAAACTGAGAAGAGCTGGCCAAAGGAGCAGCTACTGCTCTGGGCATCTGTCAGCAGGTGATGACCAACCGCACTGCACATCACTTTTCTACAAATATTTATGTATTACTACCCTTACTATTATTTCCCTCTTACTTCCCTCAGTAATCAGTTTTTATCTCAACCTACAAATTCTACTTCTCTTTTTTCCTCCAATTCTCTTCTCCATCCCACTGGGAGATGGGAGAGTGAGGGAAATTCTCTGTGGTGTTTAGCTGATCGTATTCTGCTAGATGAGACCAAGAAGCTCTCCTACAATGTCTGCAACTCCTTCACCAATGCTCAGTGAATACTAACTCATAAATAGCTCATCATTTGAGTTTTTCCAAATGCAAAACAAAAATTGCATTTTAAAGGGAACAGGCTAAGTATAAACATTAAGTATTACAGACCTTAAATACAGATTTAGTTGTTTTCGCAAGTGTTAGTATTAGCCCTCAAGTCATAAACACTCACATGGATCTGATACAATGAAACTGAGTATAGAAATAAGAAAAACAATTATCAAATACAAACAGTGACAGAACAAAACACTCCAGGAAGTTACCTCTGCTTCCAGAACTCCTCCCTCTACCAAATCCAGTCACTGGTTGATCTTCTCTGTTTTGACGTACAACAGAATCTACAGGTAGGAAAATAACAATCAAAATCATTTTTGACTTTAGGGTAGTTGGATGTTTTGTTTTGTTAAATGAACTCCACATTAAAATTACAGAATCGTTCAGGATGAATAAGACCTCAGATCTTTGATCCAGTCTGCCACTCAGAGAGAATCAACATGCAATTTTCACCATGGTGCTCAGAACTTTGTTCAGGCAGATCTTAAAAACCTCTCAGAACTGAACAGCCTCTCTAAAAACCTCTTCCAATGCTGGAATGCCCTCATGGAAATCATAAAAAAGTCTGAAAATCTTTTATTCTAACTTGTGTCTGTTTACCTTTGTTCTCATTTTGCATGTCAATAAAGGACCTGGATGCACATTGTCAATAATCTCATAGACAGAGGAAGACTGTTGAATGGCCAGCCCAAAACCCTTCAGCTTCTGCTGCCTCCCTGATCAGGGACATCGCTAGGAAGCACCCTGGACTAGTACAGCCTTCTGATTATTACCCGCTTCTAGTAGCTCAGGTTGGTAGCAACAAAATCGATGGGAGAAACCCAAGGGCTGTCAAAAGGGACCTTTGGGCAGTTAGCTGAAGGAGCAGAACTCAGGTGGTGTTTTCCTCAACTCCTTTAGTAGCAGGGAAGAATACTGAGAGGAACAGGAAAACCAACACGATCAACATATGGCTAAGAGGCTCATGCCATCAAAGGAATTTATTTTTTTTCCCCCTAGTTATGAGTGGTTTATACGGCACCAGGCCTGCTGGCTAAAGACAGGGTTCACCTGTCCCAAAGGGGGAAAAGGATGCTAGCCCAGGAGTTGGCAGGGCTTGTTAAGGGGGCTTTAAACTAAATATTAAGGGGGAAAGAAAATAAAACCAGGCTCACTAGAGATGAGTCTGGGACAGATGCCACAGTTGAGGGTGAGACCAATGGCCCAGCTGAAGTGCACCTACATTGCTGGTCATAAACTACCAGATGGCACGCTGCAATCAGAATGACTGTGTGCTAGTGAGATCCTTCAGCCTGCTTTATAAGGTGCTGGGTACAACAAAACACATCTGAAACACTTCTAAACCAATGCACACATCATGAGAAACAAGCAAGAAGAGCTAGAAGCCTTGCCTCAGACCAGAGATACATCATCACTGCTGTATGTGAAACCAGCTCCATGAATGGTGTGATGGATGGTAACAAACTTTTCAGCAGAGACAGGCAGAGCAGGACAGCAGCACTGTATGTGCAGAGACTGGACTGTATGGAGCTGACACTTGCCAACAACTTGGTTGACAGCCTCTAGGTAAGAATTAAGGGACATGCAAACAAAGTCAAAAAAATGTCACTGGGGGAGTCTACCATAGATCACAAGGCCAGGATGATGACACTGACTTACTACTCTTTAAAGAACCCAGAGAGACTTCAAGCTCAATTGCCTCTGTTCTTATGGAACACTTCATTGACAAACTTTAACTGAGAACACCACACAGGTGATACAAACAGATGCAGGAGATTCCTAAAACACCCTGATGAAAACTTGCTGGTACAAGTACTACAGGAAAGGAAAGGAACGACAAAGAAAGGTGTCCTCCTAGATCTGTTCCTCATGAACAGAGAAGGCCTCATGGGTGAAGTGATGAATGGTGGCCATCTTGGCCATAGCAACCAGAAAGTATTCAATTCAAAATCTTTTGCGATAGGAGGAAAACTGCCACCAAAACCTCAACCCTGAATATAAGAAGGGAACTAGTTATTAACGTCCCCTGGGAAACAGCTTTTGAAGGCACCAGTGTGTCAGCATTGCCTACTCTAAGTATCACTTCCCAAGTGCACAGGAGCCAGGCAATTCCACAACACCAGAAGTCAAGCAGGTGGGGCAGAAGGCCAGCTTGTCTCAACAGGGACCTTCTTCTAAAGCTGTGACAGGAAAAGAAAGCACACAGCTGCCGGAAGCAAGGTCAAGCTACATGTGACAACCACAGGGATGATGTTCACATTTGCAGGGAGAAAAATTGTACAGCCAAAGCTTTTAAAAGTTGAAGCTGGTCCATACTGTGGTAAACAACAAAAAGGGTTTTTTTTAAATATATTAACAAAAGGAGGGCCAGAGAGAACATTGGTTCGTTACTTGGTGAGAATGGTCATTTCACAACAAGGACAAAGACAAAGCAAGAGACATTTAGTGCCTTCTTTGCCTCTTTCTTCAACACTGATTATGAACTCAGGGACCCCAGATACCCCAAGTTGAAGGTCGTGGTCCTCAGCCAACTACTAAGCCAAACCCAAACTTGTACAGGATTTGCTGCTCCACCTGGATTCAGGTAAGTCTATTGGGCCCAATGGGATTCATCCCAGAGTACTCAGAGGGCTGGATAATATCACTGAGAGATCTCTCTCAATTATTTTCCAAGGATCTTGGGAATCTGGAGTAGTATCAGTTGACTGTATATAGTCTGGGCTCCCAAGAGGGGAAAGAAAACCCACAGCAAAAAAACTGCATTTCAAAGCTGGATCAAGTTGAGAAGAGGGCTAGAGGATGCTTAGGCGACTGGAGCACAATCACCTTTAATTCACAGTCTGTGAATTTAAGGTAAGCCACAGTAATCAATTTCAGTCTTTAACAGCTACAGTAACACATTAATGGAGGAAATAAGAAACAAAATTTATTCCAATATTCAGCTAAATCCATATGTAACAAAACACATTAGAACGCAGCTGACAGCATGAACAAGGTCAGCACACAATACTGGCAAGTAAACTCCTGCTGAATTTGGAACAATAAGAAACTACTACATGATGCAACAGGGTGCCCTTAAACAGCAGTGCTTGAGGCACATACAGCTGCCTTCCAAAACAGAACAGCATCACTCAGCAACAGCTTTGCTACTAACACACACATTTCAATATCTACCAGTACCAGTAATAAGGCTGCCAGTCCTAATGTTTTTCCAAAAGCAAGGCTTAATAATCCCCAAAACCACAAATTTTAACTGCACAATCCCTACCTCTGCTCCCAGAATATCCTCCAGTGTCACGCTGCATATGCAGACTTCTGTTAGGTCCTTCATTAGTACCTGGAAGAGTAAATAAACAAAGCTTTTGACACTGTCTCCCACAGCATTCTCATATACAAACCAATGAAATTCATCCTACATAACTGGAAACTAAGGAGAACTTCTGGGCCCCAAAGGTTGCAATCAATAGCAACCAGGTGGAGCTCAACCATTAGTGGAATACCCCAGAGTCTGTAAATGGCACCAAAAGAGTTTACCACCTTCAATCAAGTCCTGGAACAAGGGACAGAGTGTACCCTCTGCAAGTCTGCACGCTTTTTTTTTAAACATCAGCTGAAGAACAATTGGTTAACTGTAAGTTAAAAGTTTTCAAAAGAGATAAAGCTTTATCCAGCCCTTTCTAGGCAGTTAAAAAAAAACATCAATACCTGTTCTCTGAATTCTCAACTTCTAACAGTTGAAGTAACAGAACTGACTTCTGGGTCTTGCCCATCCTAATTTTCGAACATCTTGCCAACAAGTAATTAGGTAAAAAAAATAATCTCCTTTTTACCTGAACACTGAGAGATAGGAGAATGACACAACAACAATAAACATACTGCCTTGTTCTAAATGCTCATAAAAAAAATTAATCTGTGCTAAACATGACATGTTAAAATATTTAGGTTGCACTTCCACAGTTATCTGAACTAAATATGAACTATTTACTTTTATCTCAGACACAATTTCACTGAAGTTAAAATATTCACATGCAGTATCAGCAAAGATCATTCTTAAGAATAAAAACCAACAAGAACTCCTTGACTGCCCTATCCCACCTTCTGTCAGTTTTAAGCATAACCTGTTTTCTGATCTATTGTACCATCACTCCAAGTAAGTGCTGGACAAACTGCTTCTAGCAACATCAGCTTGGCCTATCGTAACTAAAACTTCTGTTCAAGTTTAGAAAGGCATAATTTTCATGAAACCAAGAATACTTTATGGAAACTTACAAAATGAAAACTGCATCAATGTAAGGTCTTCCTTAGTTTTTTTAATTTATTTTTTGTTTTGTTTTTTTAATGTTTCTACAGGTTCCTGTGATCTTGCTTTTATTCTCATTAAAATCGTCAGGAAGTATCTTGATAGGTCTGTTCAACACTGCATGTAGTATTTATTCATTTTCAACACTATTTATCACAGGCATTTGTGGAAATGGTTACCCAGCTGTCATCCATTCACTTTAGATTATACAATGTATTCAACACCAACTATGGTAAACAAAGGAGCAAGGGACATAAGTCAAACTTACCCCTTATATTATTTGTACAATTTGTTGTTGCTTATTGCAGAGGGGGAACACATGAAAACATAAAAAAACAAGAATAATACCACGTTACATCTTCTGAACTTTTCAAGTCATCAGCTTCCCCAAACATCAGTAAAATCTTAAGTAGTTTTTGCATACCAAGTGAGCTTTTATTCTGACTAAAGCCAAAGAAGGGGCTGTTTGGTCTGCCTGGGAAGCCAGACAAGGGGCTGCTTGGTCTGCTGGAGAAGCGGAGGGATGGGCTGTTTGGTCTGCCAGAGTTAGCCTACAGGAAAAAAAGGGGACATCACGATGTTACCTTCAGGCCAAGCAAAGTATATGTGAACTAAAGGTGCATTTAGTTGCTAAGTCTCCCATTTGAAATAAAGCGCCTTCTGTACCCATGCACACAGTCTTTCAAACTGTTCTCTTCAAAGTTTCTTAAACTTCACTACACTGTAGTGCATAATGTTCATACACAAATGTCACCAAAACCAAGTTATATACAACCATTATGAAGACAATATTATCTTGCCTCCTGTCAGACTTGGAGGCATCAACTTCACTTTGCTAACAAACATTTAAAGCCCATTAAAAACATTTGTTGCCTAAAGCAATAGTGCTATCTTTTACGGTATTTTTTTTTTTTTTAACAGTATTTTTCTCCAATTTAGGCTTAGAAAGGTTTCAGACTACAAGTACCATGAATAGAACTATTTCCATCAGCTTCACAACTGCATTCCTGTTCTTCTTCCACAGCCTGCTTACAGATTATCCTTAAGTATTTTAAAGATGTCAGTTTCTCAATTTATTGAAAGATTCAGATACCCCATCTGAAACAGTTCAGAATAGCACCTAATTTTCACATTGTACCACCAATGTTCTATTTCCAGCAAAGCCCAGGTTTAAATTTCTCCTGTTTAATACAGGTTAGACATGTATTAGTAGGCCAAAGCACCAGGTGATAGAGGAACATCAAAAAAAACACCAACATTTTTACTTCCAGATCATGCTTTTTTTATTTTGCTATAATTAAATACTTCTCTTGCTGTGGCTACCAACCATTACAGGAAACTAACCACAAACCAACAAAATGATATTCTGATAGTACATGCTACTACTACTTCTTTAGGCAACCGTACTTTTAGCTTGGCACCCATCTGGATAACCCCCTCATCTCTCCTTTCCCCCCATTCCTCAAGGCTCATTTGCAAGACCTGTAAGACCAGTGCCAACTATCGAAGATTCCTAACAGGTCCTCCTGAAATGTACAGCAGTTTCTTCTGATTTTCATTCATCCCATAAGTAGTAAAATATTATTTAGCTGCCTCTCGTTACACTCCTCTATCTCACTCTTTACTTCACACCAAAGCGTTTAGCTGCCACGTAATAAAACAGCAAGACTGCATACGAGTAATTTATCCACAAGACTGTCACCGCTCCGTGCAGCCCACGGCAGGCTCTGACACCTCAGGCACAGCCGCTCCCTCCCCGGGCAGCTCCGTGCCCTCGGCTCCACAGCACAGCCCGGCGCCCCCCGCTCCGCACGCCGCAGCGCTCGGGGAGCTGCAGGGAGCGCCGAGGCGCCTCTCGGCCTCCTCTTCCCCAGGCCGGCCCAGTCCAGCGCCCCGCTCCCTGCCGCCCCGCCCTCCCCTGGACACGACTCACCATCCACGCCTGCTCCTCAGAACGCCGCTGCGAAGCCGCTGCCGCCTCCTGCTCCAGGAGCTCCGTGTCCCAGTCCTCCTCCATGGCGAATGCCAGCAGCTCACCTGCAGGACCAGGAGCAGGTTAGCAGCACCCCCGCCCGGACGCCACTATCCCGACGGCTCTCGCGGTGCGGACACGCGACGCCTCCCTCCCCGGCACGCGCTGCCCCTGCCCCACGCCCAGCTCCGCTGCGGTTCCGATGCTCCGCGGCGCATCCCCTACCAGAGCCCCCAACTTTCACTCTCCGCTCCGAATAACATGGCGCTGTCTCCCGAGACGCCTTATATAGCCGCCACCGCGTGCCCCGGCCGTGCTTCGACCGCCAGCCAATGGGAGCGCGAATCGTCACTCGGCGCATGCGCAGCAGCTGTCGGGGCCGCTCGGAGCGCGTGGTGGGGGTGGGGTGAGAAGGTGGCGCTGGCGCTCTTAGTGGGCGGCTGCGGCCTGGGCGGTACCGCGTTGGGCGGGAAGGACGGTGAGGGTGCGGGCGGTGCTTTCACCGCCTGCGCTTCAGTGCACGTGGGGAGCGCGGGCAGAAGATGAAGGCAGGCGGTGCGGGTGGGCTGTCCCAGGGCGTGTTTGTCCCTAGGTCTGTCCTGTAGGCATCGGAACACCTGCGTGGCTCTTCATGTGCTGCAGAGGCTGTGGGAGCACCCTTTGTTTCACAGGGACCTAGTGAATTCAGCTGTGTGACACAACAGCTAACATGCAGGCTATTCTGCCGCAAAAAATATGGACAGAATTAAGCACGTGCAGAATTAATGGCTGAGGGAGGGGATTGCCCCTCTCTGCTCTGCCGTTGTGGGGCCCCACGTGCAGTACCGCGTCCAGGCTAGGGCCCCAGCACGAGGGACTGCTGGAGCGGGTCCAGAGGAGGGCTGCAGTGACGGTCAGAGTGCTGGAGCCTCTCCGTGAAGGAAAGCTGAGGGAGCTGGGCTTATTTGGCTTGGAGAAGAGAAGGCACCCAAGAGACCTCGCTGCTCTCAAAGGGAGAACTCATCAGGAGGCCCTCAGTGGACGTGGGTTCCCATTTTCCAAGGCGCTACCCAGGTGTGTGGCAGAATATGTGCTTTGCCCAGAAGGCTGTGTGCCGCAGGATAGAAAGCCACAGCACAGTGCAATGCAGGCAGATACTGAATGCTCTTTTTTAAAGGTGTTTCTAAAGGTAGTGCTTTAATAAAAGGGACTGCAGGAGAATTTACACATTCATTTCATGTTTCCTTGTTAGCAATTTACAGTTCTTGCAATAAAACCCTTTTCCAAGCAAAAATCTTCCAAGGTTGCATAGTTAATGACAAAGAAGATAAGGAAATAGAAGCTGTATGTCTGCTATGGCTATAACTACTTAAGTCTTTCAAAGCACATGATGCAGAAAGATGGATTTCAAGGGTGGGACTAACTTCTTGTATGATCAAAATGTCAGATTCTTCCCACAGCTCTGCTTTTGTGTGTTTTGGTTGTAATCACTTATAGCATCAGCAGGTGGTATTTCCATTGCTTTTCAAACTAATATGATGGAATGTGGCCAGGCTTGTGACTAACTGACCAAATTCTTAAAATTTCCAAAAGCCTTAGAGTACTTGAATTATAAGAGTGTCTAAGGTGCAAAAGATGAGAGTGAAGGAAGGGCTGCAGGAAGCACAGTTTGGAGCAGCTCTGATCGCACATAGCTGAGAGTCAGGGTGACGGGTCATTAGTCTGCTGCCTTGCTTCCTCTTGCGGTCTGAAATTCAGATTATGCAGCAGTTTCCTTGAAGGAACAGCACTGCTGCTTGGCCCTGCTATCGGTTTGGGTAGTGTTTGAGGAAGTACAGACTGGGATATGTGCTGAGCTTGTTTTGAAATAGCTTTCTCATGTGGGAAAGCTGTGTCAGTGCCGTCTTCCTTGCACGCAGTTCAGTTTTCCCTAGCAAGATCTATAAACATCCCTACAGTACAACTATGGAAAGGATGTGTTCCCACCTTGGTTTAGCTGGGAACAACAACCAAAAACGTAACCTTACCAACCAGTGATTTTCTGCGAGCAACAGTGCTATAACTGCGCTTGAGCAACCTACTCTAGGGAACCTACTTTGACAAGTGGTTGGATGTGATGACCCCCAGAGGTCCCTTCCAACCTCTGTGGTTCTGTGATAACCCCCCAGCGTGAACCATTATAAAGGCACCTGATGGACCTCCGCCAGTCTCAGTGTTTGTGTCGCGGTTGGTGGCCACACTCAAGTCCCCCCACCACCCAGAGCAGAGTGGGTGGCAGACATCT
Source organism: Tragopan temminckii (assembly GCA_028571105.1). Taxonomy (NCBI): domain Eukaryota; kingdom Metazoa; phylum Chordata; class Aves; order Galliformes; family Phasianidae; genus Tragopan; species Tragopan temminckii. The sequence goes on along the minus strand of JAOWBP010004700.1, from coordinate 13,450,352 downwards.
TGTTGCAGCACATGCTACTTAATGGCAGCTGAGATGGTGCCAGGCTGTTACACTTGTGTATTTGATTCCACTGAAAAAATGGGTGAGGCGGGAGCCAGGAAGAGTGCTAGTACACTGCTTGGACTGAACAGTATCACTCAGCTTGTCGAGGCCAAATCCAGTGTTTTGTCTCTGTTCAGTGGGACAGGTACTCTGTCGCATTACATGTGCTTGTGCAAATTTGGCCAGTAAAGCTGCTGATTTAAAATTGCATGTTTTGGCAATAGATTTTGTGATTTGCAAAATGAAATCTAGTCATGTATGGAATCAAAACAAAAAATTTGTGCCAGAACTTGGACATGAAAAATGGTTCACAGGTTTAGCTTTTTTGATGGATTTGAGCTCTCATTGAAATGAGTTAAACATGCACTGTCAGTGTGAAAATCATCTTACCTATGCTATGTTTTGGACCATAACACCTTTCAAAATGAAACTTTAATTATGGCAAGCTCAACTTATGGCAAATGATGCTATGCATTTAAATACACCGGCTAAACACAGTCCTGTGAACAGTGAAAAACATGCTGCTGTGCTTTTTGTTCTGATAATTTGAAATTAAATGAAATTTGAGAGTAGGTTTCAAGATTAAAAAAAAAAAAAAGGAAAAAAAACTCATCAATTTTTTTGTGTATTTTCAGTCAATATAAACAAATTACCTGCAAATTTTCAAAGGGCACATATAGAGATGCAATCAGATATTCATCTCAAAGGAAAATCTGATCTTGTCTCTTTGCCAGACTTTTCTAAGTGCTCTCTTACAAGAGAAAAACATTCCCAACTTCACAACCAGGCCTCATTCATGTCACCGCTTTTTTGCAGTACACACATTTGTGCACAACCATTTTCAAGGATGAAGCACAGGAAGAGCAAAATTTAACCAAAAACCTCTGACAACACCTTGAGAAATAAGAACTGCAGCCGCTGCCATGGAACCAAACTGATGCCTTGGTTTTACAAAAACAAGGTCAAATATCCCACTTGTTTTACCTTTCTGTTGCTCTCCGTATTTAATACTTTTTAATAGATAAATATATATATATATATATATATATATGTTTGTTACTTGTATTAACTATACTGTATGTTATATACGTGGCCCAAGACAATTCGTCTTCACCGAATATAGCCCAGGCAAGACGAAAGGCTGGAGGCCCGCTCTCCGGCCTGTGCCTTTGAACTGCGGACAACGCTGCAGTTTTGCATATTGTAAACAATACGTCAAAGCGCGCGGCTTTGCATAGTCGCAAAAGTTGCAAAGCGGCGGCTGAAGGCGAGAGGCGCGACGCAGCACCTCCCCGCTTCCAGCAGCCCCGGCCGGTAGCGCGGGGCGGCGCCGCGAGGCTCGCTGGGAGGCGTAGTCCGGGGCTCGGCGCTCGGGGTCGCGGAGGCGGTCCACGCGGGGGAGCGGCGCCACCCGCACCCGGTCGGGGGGAGTTCCGAACGCCTCGGCGAACGCGGGGCAGCAGTCCTCGGCGCTCGTCAGGACGATGTCGTATCCCTG
>JAOWBP010004700.1:13421010-13442531 GCA_028571105.1 Tragopan temminckii | reverse complement strand
CTTAAAAGCAATCTGCTTCCTTTTGTTTTGCCTGGTGTGTTCTGAATGCATGCAATACATAATTAATTATGTACATAATTATTAATGCATTATTAAGCCAGTTGTTGTCTTTAATTAGAGAACATGGACATGATACACCACTACAATTCAATCTTTATTCTCATTCTGGGAAGCACACTGGAAAAAACTGTGTATGTATTTGCTGTAAAGTTTGAAGTAATTTATTGAAACAATAGTCTCTAATAATTTTGATAAATTGTTCTCAGCTGTTCTGTTGCTAATTGCAAATACAACTCTTTTAAAAATCACAGGAGTCTTCCAGAGGAACAGTGGGTACTGGAAAGGAGTCTTATGCTGTGAAGTTGGATAAGACCTACACATAAAAATACTTAATGTTACTTTCCACACGGTGGACTTTTTTCTTGCTATGGTAGCTAAAAAAAAAAAAAAAAAAAAAAAAAAAGATTCAGATTACAAACTTTTTTCAATCCCAGTGTAAGAGCAAAATCCATCATAGTGCTTTAATTTATATTGGCTGTTACTGCAGTAGAAGAATCAGAGCACAATGATTTATTGAACACTTTACTTAAATGTGGAGGGTGTTTTGAAATTGTTATGCCTGCTGTACTTGACCAGTGATGTTTGCATTACGAAATGACAATTCCTAGTAGCAAACTGAAGGGGTTTTCTGTTTTCACCTCAGAAGCTTCTGAAGCTGTGGAATTGCCAGTCTTAAGTTCATAGCAGATATACAGCTTACCTAACTGCATTTGTCTTTCTTTCTTTTGTTCAGAATAACTGTCAGAGTCTAGAAGAAAGAAGCATATTCATCAGATATGGAGGAGGATACAAAGCCTCTCTTGATTCCTGTAGGAGGCGATGAAAGTAATTATGGAATCATGAATATACAGTTTAATCCAGAAGATTTTAAATGCAAAAGGTAAGAGGAATGCTGAGTATGCAGAATGATTCTGTGGTGATTTTCTGTCTAATTTTTGCTTGCAACAACAGAATTCTATGAAGACATAAAACTAGCATTTGGAAACTAGGGTCTAACTGCAATTTTGTCTCTATACTATGTTTTCTCTAAGCACCAGATGATTTTTATTTAACACAACAAAGTGAAATGTTGGACTTTGTATGAAAGCTTGCCAGATGCAGTAGGTAAATGGCTGTCGATGTATGTGAATGGCTGTGCATGCATTCTGAAGGTGATATGGGGAAGAACATATTATTAGCTCATATTGAAGAAATATTTTGTCTTTAGGAAAGCTATAGCATTGCTTGGGGTTTTTTTTTAGACAGAGCAAATATGAAAAATAGAACAGTTTGCGCTTTTTGCTTTGGCTACAAAAATAATATCTAGCTAAGCAATAATTTTCTCATAAATAATAATGTTCTTATACAATTTGACAGCTCTATTCTGAGCTCAAAGGAGCTCAGAATGAGAGGATTCCTCTGCTATTGCAGTTAAGGTTTTGTGAGCTGTTGTTTGTTGTTAAATCAAAACTGAGATCAGAATGAGAACAGCCCTTCTTGTGTTAGCTGGAGACAGCAGTTCCACTTTTTTACAAAAAAGAATAGCCCTGTACTTTAGGACTGTGGACTGTGGTTTTACTCCTTTGCTTCTTTTTTTTTTTTTCTCTTTCCATCAAGTATCCTATTTCAGTATTGCAGGCTTCCCATAAAAGCTGAAGATGGCACTGTTGTATACAAACTCCTTTTACTTGTGGCCACTTCAGCAAGAGTTTTTGAAGTTAGTGAATTCCTGCTGTCTCAGCTTGGACCTGTAGTTTTAGAAAGCCTTAAGAGACTATATGTTAGCCAGGACTAAATAACTTCGCATCTATATGAGGGAAAGGGAAGGAAGATGGAGGGAAGATAAAGGTAGGAGTTAGCACGGGGAACAATGGAACACAGGTGTGAGCATGTGCAGAACAGCGTATATAAAGATTAGAAAACAGTAGAGGTGGAAAAAGGGATTGTGCAAACTACATTTTTAGTTCATTCACAGGAATAATCCTGTGGAGTGTCTGAGTCTCTCACGGCTCCTCTGACACGGGAAGGTTGCTAATTTTCATAGGGGTTCTGGGGAGCTCTTTATGTTGAAGACTGTGTGTGTTGTGTTGGAAGAGCAGTGAGTTTCAAGAAGTAATGAGAGAAGTCTGCTCCCTTGTGATATATCAAAAAGCCAAGATCCACTTTTGAAAAGTGAAGTTAGGTATTCATTCCTTATTGTGCTTTTTATTTTCCACATGATTTCTTAAATTTGATGACTCAACTTAATAAAACATCATGAACTGGTGTCTGGTTCTCTTTCCAAAAGCGGTAAATGTTCCTGAATGTTCCTGGATTATGTTTCCACCTCCACAATCTCCAGCAGGTCCATTCTCTTTGTCCTTATTGTTCCTCCCTTAATTTCTTTCTTCCATTTAGAACATCCTAGTTTTTTGTCTTCCAAACATGCAGAGGCACAAAGACAAGGGGCATCCGATCTGGGATATCAGAAAGGCCTGGAAATCATTGTGGTGCCAAACAAGGTTGAACTCCCATCTTTGCATATTAGAAGGCATAGCACAAATTTCAGGTTGGAGTGATTGGGCACTGTAACAGGCTTCCAGGGAAACTGTGGAATCACTGTCCCTGGAGATGTTCAAGAAACATGTAGGTGTCTTACTAAATAGTCAATGGTTTTATGGGCAACACTGATGGTAGATGGACAGAATAGATGACCTTTGAGATTCCAACCTTAATGATACAATGATTCTATGATCTTTAGAACAAGGAACAAGGAAGAAGAGTTTGCCTTGACGTGGTCAGAGTGATACTGGGGATTTTGTGGTCTTGGAAGTGTGACTGGAAAGGCTTGCTCTTTTGATCTTTAGGGAAATGTAGCTGAAGGGAGAGAGGTTTATCATCCAAAAAGATCAAATGGTGCAAATGCAATAACAGTACATGATGTGCTCTGCTTAGTTGCTCCTTTTTTTAACTCACTGTTCAGAAACTATAATCAGATGTAGGTGTGTGGTCACTTACCACAAATTTTCAGAGTCCCTGTTAAGCTTTGAGATCACTATCAAAGACTTCTTTGTAATCTTTTTAAGTTCGTTTTGTCCTTTTTTGATACTGTTCTGTTCCTTTGCTTGGGTTTTGGGGTTTGATTGCATTTACATCGTTACTTGGTTTTCTTAAAAGCTTGGAGGATTTAGGATTTTTGAAAGGCGTGTTTTTCATTAAGAACAATGAACAAATTGCTTTTTTTAATAGAACTGTAGATTATTTTATCTAGTGTTCTTCTGGTATTTTGGGGAAAATACCGAGCTACTTTTAACACTCTCAAAGGGGGTTCTTCACAATGACCTGAATTTCTTGCACTCTGTTAGGCTTGTTTGCCTGTTTTGTTGGGCCTTCTGAAAGCCAGACTGTCATTGTAATGGCTTGTTGATGCTTACTGTATTCAAGGGATAGCAGTTTTTTTCCTTCTTAATGCTCTTTAAACATACTTTTTGTCAGTGTATTGTTTTGCATATGAAAAACAGTGCCCCTTGTAAGGGAAGATCAAGGCTCCTGTGCTTTTTTTTCCCCTCAGTTTCTTTTGAAGTTCCATAATGTTCTCTTACAATGTAGGAAAGATCAGAAGGTGGAATTAAACAGTTATAAATTAAACAGTGTCTGTAGGTGACAGTCAGATAAGCTTTTCTCATGTGAAAGTGTTTCCTTTTCGTTTTAACGTTTCTCTTAACTTAAAAAAATAGATAATGGTAAAGGCTAACTTTCACAGCAGCTACAGTTTCTGCATTCTTACTTTTACTTCTCCAAATCCACGTGAACTTTTTATTCCATTGCTTGGTTTTCATTTTTCTATATCACTAACATTTCTAGTAATTCCTAATCTTACTACTCCCTCACAAGACCTCTCTATGAACCTTCTTACCCATTGTAAGAGAGGTGTAGAATATCTTTACCTTTGACAGAGTAGAGGGAAAGTGCTTGAAATATGGTGTGGCAAAGCTTGTGGTGCTTTATTTGCTAAACTAGTGTGCATCCTCTAAAGGATTATTGTGATTCTGCTTCCATCAAGTATTTTAAGATAGTTATGTGGTCATGCACTGATCATTATAATTACAGTGGTAAATATGAATATGGGAAAAGGTTAAGTTGCCAAGAGAATAAAGACCTTATAGGATACAATATAAGCATATGACTTAAAATTCAGACAACTTAGATGGTAGAAATCAAGTCATGGAGCTGTTTGGAACTGGTATCCTCAAGGTAAGTACAATAACATTTGTAGTGATCTTATGCAGATAGGTGGAAGAAATAGCAACCTATGAATCCACAGTCAATATCTGTATCTGTAGTTTTTCTTACTACTTTTGCTCCTTACTTTAATTTCCATGACAGTGAAGCAGTTTCATTTCATAGTTTCTTCTGTGCACTATACAGTGATCCTGTAATAATTTGGTAACTCAGTAAAACAGCAAAGGAATTTTCTGTTTTTATTTCTGTACAATAATACTTTCAAACTCCTGAAAAAGTAGCTAACAGATGTGGAGTTTGTTAAAGAAATCTGTGTAATAAGCTTCTTGTGATCTTTTTGGAGGGAAAGAAATAAATCATGCTATTCCTATTATTCAGTTATGAGAAGTTATTAATAACATCACAGAGATCTAAAACACATTCAACAGCATGAAAAACTACATTGTAAGGGCTTAGTTCTCCAAAAACTACCTTTTGATCAGGTGTCCAGAAACAGTTGTTAGCTATTTAAAAATATTTCAGCTAAAAGCTAAGGTAGGTATTTGCTGTACTGTTTCACTGCTCTGCAAAATAGAATACATTTCTGAAAATATCCAGAAATGAGATTCGTCACCTTACAGGTGCTAGCAGTTGTGAGATTGTATGTAGCTTGTGAAACAAAATTACTTATTCTGTTCTTTCCCCAGCCTTCCAAATCCAACATTTGAGGTTTACACAGCATAATACTTGAAACAGCTGTAATCATGAGCATCTCTTTTCATTTTCTTTGCTACCCAAGTTCATAATGTGAGAAAGTTTGGACAACAACTCTCTCTTTTTGTAGACCAGTGCTAGATTTTCATTAACTGTGTTTCTTTGTGAGAGAAATAAGTAGCAGATGAGCAAGTTACAGGTTTGCAGGGAATGGTCTCTGAAGTACATGTTCAAGGGGTAATGTGTGGGAGGTATGGACCTCCTGCATGGAATCCTGCGTGTAGTCTCTACTCACTCTGTTGTGGGAAACAGCTGTGTTTTATTGGTGTGTTTGTCCTGCTAAAAAGAGCATTGGTTTTCATGCGGCTATTGAAATACAAGTTGTAATTGTGTTTGTTGATGTGGATATAATACATTTGTGGATACTGTCATCTATCTCTGTGCATAGTAATTGTCTGTACTGTTCTGCATTAATAGTCACAGTCTTTAGTCATGTAACCTCTCCCCTTCCCTCAGATCGCATTGTCCCGCATCCTTTTCATATTCATTTTGCCACATGAGTTATACAGCGAGCTTGTATAAATCGGGAAGTTTTCTAGGATCTGTTATAACTACATATGCTTGTATGTACAGACTGCTTGGCTACTAAACTCAAGGTCCCTAAGAAAGAGTTTACCAAAATGCAGCCCAAATTGTGTCCTACCTCCTTTGGGCTTTGAAAATCTTAAAGTACTCTCTTGAAAGCTTTTGAACATGCCTGATTATGCCCTACGGCCAGTCTTTGATCTGAGTATGACTGGGGGCTGGGTAATGGCCTTGATCCTAAACAAGAGTGCTACTTACGCCCAATGAGATCGAAGAAGAAGATTATATCCTAGTCTGCCTACCTAACTTGCAAATGTAGCAACTGTAGAACTGATGAGGGATTGATCTGTCTTATCGTAGTCACTTGCTCAAAATGACTGGAGATATTCTGAGGACATTGGTATTCTGAAGGGAAAAAAAAAATCAATTACTGCTTTAGATTGTTATCAGTCTCAACCAATGTACACCAGAAGGGTGTAACCGATGTTACCAGAAGGGGAAGTCACCCAAGTACTGCCTGCATTAAACATGTATTCCTCCAGGCAGAAAGAAGCAGCAATGCAAAACCAGAATTTCCTTGGGGTTATTTTGTGTTATTTTGCTTGTTTGTTTGCTTGTTTCCATCACACATATATTTGATTCTAAATCGTGCTATTCTGTTTTATAGGATAGTGGTATTTTGCTTATTCAATCCAGACAATTATCAAAATACTGATGAAAATGAAATTTCTTTATTTAAAGAATTTTCTACCCACTAAAAGATATGTTTCTGCTGTACATCATCTTTTTTTTTCTTAATACTCACTTGGCCATAAACTAACACTACTGTTTTCCCCATAAAATAGGATGTCATATTCATGTTTTCTGTTATTTTGCCTTTAAGATAATCTGTGGCTTTAACTTGAGTTGCCTAGAAAATAATCTCCCACTGTATTCCAGTCTGGAATTATTTCCTTTGATGGCCATGTCAATAGTTTTTCAACACCAGGCTGAAAGAAGTCTTTGCCATAGATCTGTCTGCTTTAAAGCAGAACATAGACTTTGTCTCAGTGTAACTTTTTCACATCGACAAAGGAACATTTAGGGGATGTATCAATAACATTAACTTGACATGGGGAGAGAGTAATCCTCATGAAGCTCTTTGCTCTATGCAGCAGCTGTATAATTAGCAAAGCGTACTTTCAGTTATATTTTGTTTTTTAATAAAAAAAAAAAAGAGCTCATTTGTAGAGGCATTCAAACATACCACTTTCCTGTTTTCATTGCAATGATCTTTTTTATACAGCTCTTCTAATGAAAAATTTTTTCAGCAGTGTCCAATGATTGGATCAACCCAATACATTTGGAGCTAAAAAGAAGTTAAGTCTCTTAAAGCTGACAATCCATGGGTATTTTTGTTTGTGAAATAACAGCTGCGAAGTTATGTGCACTTCAGTCTTGATCATTAAGACTGTGGCTTAAAATTTATTTCTGTTTAGTTGTGACAAAATCTTGATTAATTGTTTATAAGAATATCATAGAAGTCCACATACAAAATCAGCATTTTCCCCTTCATTTTGTGAACACTTTAAAAAAAAACCACACACACACAAAAAAACCAAACAAAACAAAAAAAAACCACCTCAGTGTGGAATGCTTTAAGAACTGAAAGTGTGTCCACTTTCATTTTAGTGTATCTGAAATGGTTTAGCAAGTCTAAGCAATTTTTTTCCACAGTGAAGAAGGATATAAGAAGTAATGATGTCTTAAGATGAAGGAAAGAATGATTAACTTGTAGAGGAGTGAAGAGTGAGATAGTTTTCTCTGATTATTTAGATTTTTTTCTACTGGTTTATATTTTTCCTACAAATACTCGTAACTGTTGTTGCCTATCAAGCATTCAGGAATGAGGCCATGCTAAAACTTGAAGACTTAGCATCATTGCTTCAAAGTTATCACAGCTGACTTCAGAGCAATATTCCTTTTCTTTCCTCCAGATAAATGGGAAGCAAATGCTTAATGATTCACATGAGAAAAGAATGAAACCTTTGTTACTGAGAACAATGGTAGGAGGGTTTTCTTTGTAGATCTGAGCCAGAAAGGTGTATTGGGGATATCATTCAAATAGGCCATGGTTGTATTACAGTAAAAATGGCATGGATTTATTGCTGATTTAATTTTTACTGTTGGTAGCCTTAAACATGATGAAATCTCTGCTAGAGATTTGTGTTGTTGCATCAGGAGCAGGAAAAACTGCAGCTATCACGCTGCTTGCTCCGCGTGTAGGTACACACAGAGAAAACTTTGGTGTAGGTGACTGCATTCTTCTGCAGTGGCCGTGACCATACCTGCAGTACCTGTATAACTAGAGAAGAGGGAAAGGAAGACCACCTTCCTGCTGTATGTCTGTGTTCGAGAGAGTATGTCTGGACTGTGGAGCATCTGTTGCTGGGAATCTTATTCTCTGTAATTAGTCTAAATTTGAAAGGAAATCTGAAGGTGATTCAGAATTGAAAGTGGACATCTACCGTTCAGTGGCAAAGACTAGTCCTGGTTTCTTTGGCTCAAAAGTATCACATTGATTTATTTGGACTTGGTTCCATCTGCATTAAACGCAATTTTATGCAGTGTTCTTGGCTAGATTATTAGTTCCCAGCCTTTTTTTTAACTGGTTCTCATTACCTCTGCTTATTCCTCTTTTTCTCTGTCTTCTTTCTGTTTCTGCCTTACTCACGCCTTCTGTTTCTAGTTGTATTTCTCATTGCTAGTTCTGGCAACACAAGTTATAAATGCTCATGTGCTTGGCCAAGCTCATTAATGTTGTATTACTGATGTGACTCATTGCTGAGAGCGAGTAGACTGGATATTAGGTCTGAGTTTTGATGTAGGTTGTTGTGCAGAATCTGAGCAACGTCGATTATATAAAGATTTGATGGCTTCACTCACAGCATTTGTTTTTTGTCAATGAATGACAGACGTGGCCAGAGTGATTCTGAGCTGTTCTCTGAATTTTGTTACCTCTTGTAGTACAGGATTGCTAAAAATGTTCCTTTCTTTTCATTTTTCATCCCCCTCCTTTAGACCATTTCATGTGGAGCCTACAAACATAGTCAGCGCCAATGATGACATGCAAAGAGTCTCTGACGAAGCTTCAGCAATGAATAAGCGGATTCATTACTATAGCAGGCTCACATCTCCTTCAGACAAGGCATTGGTGAGACAAAGACAGGGCCAGGTGAACTGAGTGTTGGGTCTTCCACAGTCTAGGTATATAAAAGAAGTACAAACAATGGTAGGGGGGAAACTAATCTGTAGTTTGCTTTGAAGTAGGTATCTAGTAGCTGAATACCTTGACAGAGTTTCCTGTTATCACAAGTTAAGATCAAATTCTACTATCTTTACCATTTAAGAAAAGATACAGTTTAAATTTTGAAAGAGCGGTCCAGGCTGCCCAGATAGGTGTACTCATTGCTGCCCTCTATGAGGAGGATTTAAGCGCCAGTCAGCTGTGGTGATTGAGCTATGTCTGTGATTGAGCTCTGTATGTTACCAGTCTTTTTCAGAAGAAAATCTGTCTTTCTACTGCTTAGATAAGAATCCAATGAATGGTTTTTAATGCTCTTAAAGAAAAGAAAAAAAAAAATCATGGTCCACCTTTTCTTTTTTTTCTTTTAAAGTTTGCTTTTCCTGGAAAGATTTTGTTTTACAACAGTTGACTTGCTGTATTTGGGGTAATATTTATTTTGATGCTACTAATAATTATTCCTTTTTATTCTTTTGTTAGGTTGCTCCTGATCACGTACTTCCAGCTCCTGATGAAATCTATGTATATAGTCCATTAGGAACTGCTTTTAAAGTTGACAGTTGCACAGATGGCTATGGTAAAAACTCCAGTATAGTGACAATGTATGTTAAGCACCTTCTCATACGGTAGCCATAAAATGCGTTATTTTGAATATTCTGTATTTTATCTAAGAAAGTAGTATGGAATAAGAGTCTTTTTAAAATCATTCACTGACTTCTTAACTTTTCTTCCTAGATTTGTGATATGGAACACAATGATGGGCACATCTATATTAAGTATCCCGTGGGGAATAAAACAGGTAAAAATATGAAAAATGTATGCTCATGAAAATGTTTTTGGCAACATGGCTTGCTCTTCATTTTTCTGTAGTGTTATTGATACTTACAGTGTTGTTTTTTTCCCTCTAAACAGGCAGGATTTACTTCTGGAATCATTCTCATCATACTGATGGGCATTTTGACACTTTATTGCTGTTACAGAGTTGTGAAATCACGAAAAATGATACGTAAGCTTCATAATGCAAATATTTCCACAAAAGCGTGAAATACAGAGTTCTAATAGTTTGTTGTATGCCTGTATACTGGAATATTTGTATATAAAAAATAAATTGTTTTTGATTATAAAGGAATGAGGTTCTTATTGTCATTTAGCCATCTGAGAGCTGCAGTTCTGCTGTCTCTGAAATATGCACAACTGAAGGCATTTATGTATTCTGCAGTCTGTGTTGAATACAATTTATGTATGATTGCATCACTGAGGGTATATCTACTTTGAGTGTATTTTTATTGTTCAATACTCATATCTGTTGTTCTTTCACATAAACTACCACCTTAGTTGTTCAAATAAAGGCAGTTAAGATCTACTGCTCCAGCATGTAGCTCATTTCCAGGTATTGTTGAGGACTGTAACTTCTGCAGAAAGGCATAGCTGCAAATGCAAGCATGCATTTTTTTGGCCCAAACCCTTAGTGCCTGTGCTTCTGAAAGTACTCAAAGTAGTAGTATTGCTGCATTTCTTCAAGCTAAAGCCTCTAATTTTTTAGGCTCCCTGTGTAGAACAAGCAACATTAACATCACAACCTTTTTGAAGAAGAACAACATTATGAATGTTGTATTTAAAATTTAATAGCGATCTTCTTAGCTCTTGGAAACCCTATGAATTTGTGTCAGAATTCAGAAAAAAATCAACTTGTTCATTTATGAAGAATTCTAATGACCCTAATATAACAAAACATTTTGTTTAGATTTCTAACTTTTTAAATTATTATTATTTACTTATTTTTAATCTTCTTCAGCTTTAACAGATACCTCGAACTGGGAATTCCCAGATGTTTGCAAGTATTATTTTGGATCTTTCGGTCAATGGTCAAGCCTCTTATTTTCCATGGTATCTCTTGTTGGAGCCATGGTCGTTTATTGGGTGCTTATGTCCAACTTTCTGTTCAACACAGGAAAGTTTATATACAGTAAGTATTAATCTTTGGTTAATTTAAACATCTGTCTTGTTTAAAGATCAAGACTTTGGTTTATACTCAGAAAGAATTGTCCCATTTACTTAATCTTGATTTTGTTACTTTCTGTGAAAAGTCAAGTGAGAATAAGTAAGTGTGGATTTATAGGCATAGTCACTTACATGTTTTCAAAGCCAGTTTCTCAATTTCTCAGTATGTGTTTCTAATAAATGACAAAGTACCAGTTAACTGGCTTGCAAGTGAGTACAGACTTCTTGGTCTAGTTTAAAAAATTTGTTTTCATTGTTGAGCTTAAAAAAAAATTCCAAACTCAATCCTGACTTGTTTCTTTCCACTTTGTATGTTCACCCCCTCCTTGTTTGTGCTGATGTAACTATTCAGAATGATCCAAGTTAATGAAAAAGATCTCCACCTATGAATCACAGAATCATAGAATTGTGCAGGTTGGAAAAGATCTTGAAGATCATCAAATCCAACCACAACCTAACCAAACTACTAACAACCTAACTCTAACAACCTTCTGCTAAATCATGTCCCTGAGCACCGCATCCAAACAGATTTTAAACACATCCAGGGATGGTGACTCAACCACCTCCCTGCACAGCCTATTCCAGTGCTTAACAACCCTTCCTGTAAAGAAGTTTTCCTGACATCCAACCTAAACCTCCCCTGGTGCAACTTGAGGCCATTTCCCCTCATCCTGTCACCTGTCATCAGTGAGAAGAGTACAATCACCTTTTAGGTACTGTAAGAGAGCAATAAGGTCTCTCCTCAGCCTCCTTTTCCCCAGACTAAACAGCCCCAGTTCCTTCAATCTCTCCTTGGAGGGCATGTTCTCCAAGCCCTTCACAAGCCTTGTTGCCCTTCTTTGGACCTCCTCCAGCATTTCAATGTTCTTTCTGTACTGAGGTGCCCAAAACTGAACACAGTACTCGAGGTGAGGCCTCACCAGAGCTGATACAGAGGCAGGATTACTTCCCTAGTCCTGCTCACCACACCATTCTTGATACAAGCCAGGATGCCATTGGCCTTCTTGGCCACCTGGGCACACTGCTGGCTCACATTCAGCTGACTGTTCATCAGTGCACTAAGGTCCCTTTCTGTTAGGCAAAGTCCCTTTCTGTAAGGCAAAAAAAAGAGAAGTTTAATTCTAGATTCCAGCAAATGAAGCGTATATATATGTATATAGCCATGTAGACCATTTATCCTAGTGTCCGTGAAGGAATGATGAACAGTAGCACAGCGAGAGAACAAGTTTTAGTCTGGCATTGCTATATAAGAAAATCTTGGTTAGTTACACCCTTGTATGTGCACAGACACACAGGCTTTTGTGGATACAATCAATTAGGTGTGTAGAGTTATGGGAATAAAAGATGGAATTGTGAGCTTTGAAAATCTGACTAATAGTGTTGAATAGCACTACTAATTTTTAAAAGCTTCTATTTTGACTGTAATTAACAAATCTTTTTTGAGGCATAGAACAGCAGAGACTTATGCCCCCTAAGCAAAGTTTAATTAGAGTTCTCACCATCCCTGAAGGACAACATTATTTTATTGAGTAATGAATGCATTATTTTATAGCTGACCTAATTCATATGTTCTTAAGGCCACTTCATTATAGAGTTTGTTTTTCTTTATAAGGTTAGCATTTTAATCCTTAGTTATTCTAAGCCAAAACATTGTGATTCTGTTAAGCAAATTTGAGAATCATCACAATAGGTCTTTTTCTAGGAAAAGAAATTCCTTTCTGTATGAGAAACAAGCTGCTCTTAATTGCTTTAAAAATCGGAAGCCTTCTACCCTATTTGATTTTCTGTGTGCATAATACATCCACATGCAGCAGAAGCAAATTTTAACCAGAGAGATACTAATTAAATTTCCAGGCTGATGGGCATTTTCTGCATGCGTCTATATATATGTAAATATAAGGAGACAGCACTCTCTTACTGATCAAGTTTGAGAAACCTGAAAATATTTTTACTTGCAGTATAGTAGCACAGGAGTACAGTTGAGATAAAGTACTGTGAGAGATTACTGTAGACACTGAGACTTAAACATTTTTCCAGACATGACATTATTTAAAGAACAACATGGAGGGAAAAAAAAAACCAAAACCATCCTTCAGGCTCTGAAGAAAGATTGAGTAGGGTAAGCTTTATCTGCATAATATTGTATGGATTAAGGCTATGGCTGAGTACACTTTTTTTTTTTTTCTGTCCCAAAATAAACTGATTTTTGAGATGTATCTCCTCAGTAATCTACTATGCAACACTGCAGTCAAGGAGCAGGGACAGGTGGAAGTGTGCTGGGGGAATAGGAATGAGCAGCTGAAAGGGTATGCTTGGGTATTGCGTGGATGGAGGGGACTGCTGAGCACAAAGTGGTGCAGTGGTCCTTGAAATACCATCTGAGGTTGGTGGGAAGTGCTAATAGCATATTGCAACTCTGATGTTATTCTTTCAAAATGTTTCCTTAACATTTTTGTTAACAGGTAAAAGCCTAATAGAAGAATCAGAACATTGCTAATGTGATTTTATTTTTTTCTTTTCAGACTTTGTTCATGATATCAATGTAACAGATATTATTCCAGGCACAAATGGGAGTAACAAAGGTAAGAAGCACTTACTAGTTTGAAGGGGAGGGAGTTTCAAGGCAGTTTTCATGCATGAATTTTAACCCTGTTACAGTTCTAAAATGTATAAACTAAGTTCTAACTATGTTCTTAGAAAGCTAATGTTTTCTGTCAGGTGTTTCTGCTTCTACAGTTAACCGCACTTGGAAAGATTAATAATTTAAAATGAAACAGCAGGGGAGGAGAGGGCAAGGCTTAAGAAATATATTACAAGTTAGTGTATACCCAGGTAGGTACTCCTAAAAGGCATGAATGTTAGATCAGTTAACAGTTGCATGATTAGGAGTTTCCTTAAGGAATTTTAACCTTTGCACCCTGAAACTGAGGCATAGGAAGTGTGTTTTCTGTTGAAAATTCTTGGCTGGGATGTTTTTGCTCCTCAATAACTCTGCAGGATTTATTTATTTATTTATTTTAATGCTGTAAGCATTTTTTTTTTTAATTGCTAAACACAGAAAGTTTGGTTGGTTTTGTTTCAGTCATTTGTTAAGGTGCTGTTCAGGCGTTACCACGTAACAGGAATTTGACATTCTCTTTTCACAGAATTATGGGTATATTTCTCATGTTGCTTCTGTTGTCTGGAAGTGACTTACTTGCAACCTGACATTACATCAAGATGAGAGTATGTTTGCTTTGGTACATGAGTTTTAGACCTGCGACTGGTAATCATAGCTTTCTTGTCAAGCTGTTTGTGTGTTTCCAGGCAACATGCAGTGATGCAGGTTCTTTTGTAGACAGATGTGCTTGCATTTATTAATATGATGTTAAGGGTGCAGAACAGATCGCAATGCTAAGTGTGAAGTCAAATGTAGAGGTGTGCTGCTCTGACTGAATTTGGGCAGATGTGTGTAGGCACAGGACATGGCTGCAGGTAGGTAACCCTGGAGACTCTATGCCAAAACTCAGGCTACAAACAAATGAGTGTTTCTGTTGTGCTCAGCTTATAGTACAAGGTGCACAGCAGGGAAATTGTAGCCCTGAACTTCTGATAACAAACAGAAAGTAAGACCTGAGTTCCTAAATGTTGCTTTTGGTTCTTCTCCCTAGAGTTAAAGCACAATCCAGAAATTATGGGATCTTAGCAGTGAAAACTATGTGCCAGTGAAATTCTTTTCATCTGGGTATATTTTTATTTTCCTTTCCAGTCATTTGTCCAAATGCTGCTAGTGATCACCCACCACAGAACCAGAGTATGATATTCTCTTCTGGCAACAGTACAGATTTTCAGCTCTTTGAGGAGTGGTGGAACAAATCACAAACAGTGCCTTTTTACTTGATTGCTGTTCTTCTACCCCTGCTAAATCTGAAGTCTCCATCCTTCTTTGCAAAGTTTAATGTCCTAGGTAGGTAACAAGTATTACTAAAACATGGATTTGTTGTGTCTGAAGTATGTAGAAAACACTGAAAGCTACTCCAGTGAGTAGCTTGCCAGCAGCATCCTACCTTGGGCAGTTCATAGGTCGGTTTGTTAATCACCTGCAGACTTTCCACCTTGTTTTGCTTGAGCCTTGTGGTTAGTAGGAAATGATTTTTTTCCCTTTGGTCCCTTGATAATCCTGTATAAATTCCATTGTATTTGCAACAGATTTTCCCAAACTGTGGTACACACTGCAGTGCAGTGTTTGATATGTACTACTTTGGCCCAATCAGTCAGATACACCCTTCCTCATCTGGTAAGTATTTGAACAGGCAGTTATTTCCAAGGATAAGTACTTCAGACCTGAAGTAATTTGACACTAGTCATGTATTAATTCACAGCAACGTCAGTCAGTCCTTGTAACCTGCTGCTGTGCTTTGCTTCAGCTCAGCTTCTGGCCTTTCTGTACTACAAGAACAAAAATTGTGACTTCTCCTTGCTTTTGTGCATTGAGATAGGAGAACAAAACAGTTGGGAATGGTAAAGTAAATAAAGTGCAGAAGTGATAGTGGGGGCAGGTACTTTTCATGATGTTGGAAGGCGTTGCATTGAAGCCAATGCTGAAGAGAAGGGGAAAAAAACAGGCAGAAAATACAGAACTGTTTGAAAAAGATGGAGCTGTACTGTAAAGAAGGTAATAGGCAGGGAATTGAAGATCTTATTTAGCCAGTGTGACAGTGAATTAGAGCTTGTAACTGCTATTGCTGGATCTAATAAATGGCGATACAATATGGGAATTTGAGAAAGTGATAGGGCTTCTTTCTAAAAAGTAAGGTGTTTATATAAAATATCAAGTTTAGGGTTAAGAAAATATTTTTCAGGAGAGACATACCATAAATATATCTGCTTTTAAAATAAGCACTCCATCACGGGCATCTGTTTTTCACTTGAGAACTAACCTGTATAAATTTTCTTGTAACTCCAATTGATTATTATCTAATGCAGAAGGTGTTCAAAGCTGCTTTAGCTTCTGTAAATCTTGTAAGTTTTTCAGACAAGAATTGGAAGGCTATTTTTCATGTACTAAAATGAATCTTGGTAGAAAACTCTTGCTTATCTTCATACTTATGGAAACCTAAACTGTGAGGAAACTATAGAGAATTTTAGCTGTTAAGTAGATCCTAAAGAACAGAACCTTTTATCTTCTTAGTCTTTGACTGTATTTTTGTAATTTATCTTGTAGCCTTGGAAATAATACAATATTGTTGACCTGGAGGTTGCATCACAGTAGCCTTAATTACTGGTGCAAGGTTTCCTTCAATTTTTGAGTAGTTATTATTCTGCCCTTCTTCTGCCCCTCTCTTTTAAGTGTCTGAAGCCAAGTTCATACTCTCTCTCTCTCACAGGCAGACACAGCAAGGCATTTATACAAATTGTAATCTTATTCATAATCCTTTAGCAGTGCAGATTGTTGCTGGATGACTCTGGACCAATGAGATGGAGTTCAGATCCTGCATTATGACCAAAGTTCTCCATGATCATGACAAATTTTGAAGTTATCAAGCATTGTTATCGAACTTTTATCTCCCAGTTTAAAGTTGACAACCGTAGTAAGCATTAATTCATCTCTCGCTGGGCTATTCAGTCAAGGACTGAATGAATGGACATTGAGATAGCTGTGCTATCTTTGGCCAGCTATGTCTCATGTCAGATTAGAATCCTGACAGTTGAATCTAGAATCCATCTGTTATCGTGTAGAGCTCTCCCTACCTAACTAGCATGAGGGATTCCTGGTTCACTGTGACTAGTGCAGCATTTGCAGAACGTTAAACATGCTTAACGTGTGCGCTCGGTGCAAGTGCATTGCTCTTTTTCTCTGACATATAAAAAAAAGAAATTAAAAGAAAATTTAGAACTATTTTGTATTTTTAAGAATGAATACCACCTGTAAGAGTTTCGGCTACTGGTAACTGGTTGGATGGAGCAAGGAAAAGCATAGCAAAAATACTTTCTATTGCCTCTTGCTATTTGTTTGGTTTTTTTTTAGGTACGGTTTCAGTTATCTACTTAGTTCTTTTGGTTACTGTAAAGGCTGCTCACCTGGGAATCCACTTAGAATTCAACTGGTTTACAGAGAATGAATTTTTTGTACCAGGTAAGATAATTAAGAATGTAAGGAAACATATATGATGGGCTTAATTGCTTTCTAAAACAATTTACAAATGTCTGTCCTGTTCACCTCTTAACATCTTTGTGAGGTAAGCAAAGTAAGGAAATGCTGTCTGAAGTTGCATCTAGAGGTTCAGAAATCTTCACTTTCCAACAGCTGTTAGCTTTCCAGTATCTTTTTTTCCTTTCTTGAATGTTGTTTTGCTCTCCCCCCACTCTCACAGTAACATTACAAATCACTCTGTTAGATGTTATGTTTATGTAAACAGTCCTACTGAATGAACAGATAGTCTAAAGATATCAGTGTCTTGATTTAGGAGACCTCAAAAGAGAGATGAGGGCCAGATCTTAAGCTATTTTTCCCCACTCTTTACAGGAGTTGTGTCTTCTAATATTACTGTAAAGTCATGGAATGATTAGAGTTGAAAGGGCCTTTAAAGACCATCCAGTTCCGACTCAGAGGCAGTGTTGCCACCCACTAGATCAGGTCGCCCTATGTTGAATTGAATCACTCCCTCTGATATACAGCATTACATTTGTAAGAAGTGAAGTACCCAGTGGTTAGACTATTTCAGCAGCATTACTAATACTGTTAGAATATAGATGAAGCATGTAGGTGATGCATACAAATGCAGCTACAGCAGGTTGTTGTAGTGATGAGGAAAACAGTACTGAAAGAAATTCTGAGTCTGATGGTTCAGTTTTTATTATTGACATTAAAGTAGTGGATGGAAAACAAGCCCAGAATTTGCACTCTGAATCTACTGGTAGCACATCGTGCTTTTTAGATACTGAAAATACAGTGAATCCAGCCTTATAGAAAATATATTCTGTCAAACTTGTTGAGCCCTTTGTAAATTGCTTGAAGTGTTTATAACTGGCTCACCTCATAGCAGTTTAGAGAAAGCTGATTTAGATATTCTTGCATGGAGCTTTGTGTGGTCTCGGAGGGTTTTTGAGCATCTGATGAGTGTTTTGCTATATTGGATGTTTTCCAGAAGCCAAGCTAGCTCTGGAATCTCCAATTCCTGTAACTCTCTCAAGTATATATGTATATCCTTTTATAATATCAACAAAGATGGTGCTTTAATCATGTTATGGCACTGGTAAATTCCTAGATAAGTTGCAGCACTTCAAGGAAAAGTATTGTGGACATAATCACAGAATTGCAAGGGTTGGAAGGGAACTCTAGAAATCACTGAGTCCAATCCCTCTGCTAAAGCTGTTTTCCTACAGTAGGTTGCACAGGTGAGTGTCCAGATGAATCTTGAATATCTCCAAAGAAGGAGACTCCACAACCTCTCTGGGCAACCTGTTCCAGTGCTACGTCACCCTCACTGTGAAGTTCTTCCACCTCCTTGTGTGGAACTTTCTACGTTCTAGTTTTGGACTGTCTAGAATCCCTTGTCCTGTCACTATACAACACTGAAAAGAGTCTGGCCTTCTCCAATTAGTTCCTACACTTTAGATATTTATGAACATTGATCAGATCCCCTCTCAGTTTTTTCTTCTCTAGGTTGAACAGACCGTTCAAATATTCAGCATAACATAGTCCTTCTAGTATTCAAAGAAACAATACACTGCTATTTCCATGGAGACTAAAGATTAAAAAAAGGCACCATTGATGCTATAAGGGGTTAGAGAAGGGGCTTGTACCCTGGTTTTGAAGTAGCATGTCTTTAACATCTGCATATGGCAGTTTTCTTCTGGAAGCGTAACCAGCTTGCTAATCTTCATCATTTTCAAAAACAAAGGAAGCTCACAGAGCATATAATAGCTTTCCTCTTATTTCCATTTCTGGGGACCAGAACATTTACAGCTGCAGTGGAACCAATTCCTGCCTCAAAAATGCTCTGCAGTTACACTGTTGAGAAGCAGGAAGGCTTGTATGTTTAAGTCCTAGATTAACCTGGTAGACTTTGGTGGCTGGGGTCATGCAAGAAACTTTCCTGGAGACTGTGTAACCACTGTCTTCATGCATTTTGTACTTCCTAATTAAATATGTGTTGGCTATGGTCGAGGACAGATTGTCCATTTTCAACATGATCATTCTTGCTTTTGCAAATAGACTCTACGACACTATATGTTATCTTCATATTGACATTGTTTCACAGAAACAAGTTACTAACACTTTTTCTCCCCTCCTTTAGAATTTAGAGTTCTGTTCCCTCAGCTCACAGGGGTTCTAACACTTGCCTTCTTCATCCACAATTGTGTCATCACTCTTCTTCAAAATAATAAGAATCAAGAAAACAACGTAAGTAATTCCACAAAGCTTTGCTGATTTGTAACCAGATTGCCATGCAACAGTTATTTTTTACAGTCTGTTTCTCTTGAAATTAATCCAGGGACTGTAATAGCTTCAGAATATGTAAATTGGTTTTGTGATCTGATAAGAAACCAGTTATACATACTGGCTACCAATGAGTAACAGATGAATGACAAATTTATTCAAATGAAAGTCTTGAGGGACATCCCAGGCTTATGTGTGATTGGGCTGGCATTAAGTGGCCAAATTACACAGAAGAAGCAGAAAAACTGACAAGGTTGCTGTAGAAAAAGTCACGGATTTTAAAACAAAAAAGAGGAGAATCTCAAGAACAGAACTGATTCTAGTGGACACCTGAACAGTAATGTTGGGTTCTAGATAATATCTCTTCTGAGAGCTGCTGCAGTGAACTTGTGAACTGAAGTTAAGGTTTGCAGAGAAACCTGACCCTCTTTAGGAAATCCTCAAAGCTGGAGTCCGGATTGGGAACTTCTGTGATATCTAGTCTTTGGGCTGGTCTTTTAACCTTTGTTGTGTCCTGTTCATCCACATGAAACTGCACTCTTTCTTCGTGTCTTCTAGTCTTAAAAATTGAGTAAGGATGGTACAGTGTTAAGAGTTTCAGATACATTTATTTGATTTCTTTTTCTCACTTGCATTATGGGATTCCTGTCTACCTTCATTAAAATCTTGGCTGGAAAGTTAACTACAGTAACATAAAAACATTTTAAAGTATTAGATAGGTCAAAAACTAGTACATCTGATTTGTTTACTCAGGTGAAGTGCAAGTTATGTACCGGTGCATTGAGATGACATGACTTTTTGCTTTGATAAATCTTCGTAGTTAGATTTTTTTTGTCCCTGTGAGCCAAGATAGTGATACCCTTCTGAAAAGGAGTCATGAATCCTTTAGGAAGGCTTTTTGTATTTTGCAGGCATTTCTGAAAAGTTTAACAACTAAAGAGTAGGTTAGCAATGCTCTGGAGAAAGAAAATAAGTAAATTATTCTCAGTGAGTTGTAAGAAAATCTTACAGTACACAAGAGGGCAATATTATGTTTTTCTTAGCTGTGGATTTAACATTCTAAAGGCACTGTCATTCAGCTTTGTATGCAGGGAAGGTCTGCTGCCTCCTTGCTACTTTAAGACTTTTCCTGTAGCTTTATCTCTTGCATTTATATTGGAGGAAGCAGTTAGAGCTGTGAAGACAGCACCTGGAATATTCTCCAGCTTGCTCTTTCCGCATTAAGGAGGAAGAAACTGCTGTTTGCTTTTGAATCAGGTTTTCTGAACACCCTTCCTAGGATTTAAGTTGGATTTTGAGGTCAGCATGCATCTCAGCAATAATCAGTCCTCAACTATAATCTTGCACTGCAGAAGCATGTTTAAACTGATCAGAAAGAGCACCTTTTCATATAGCATTATAACAGGAAGCCAAATGCGTGCGTTGTTCTTCTAGGGATTGCATTTAGCTAGGGATTTTTTTGCCTGTTTCTTTCTGTTTGGAACCCTATAAAAGCTTTTCACCTAGGTCTGCAAAGTGCTCTGTAAATATTAATGAAGTATTGAAGTTGCTAAAAAGCTGTTTTGTGATTATTTCACTGCTCTGCTGGACTAAGTTGAAAGTTTATGTGTGTATATGGATCTCAACCTCTGTGGTTGGTCACAGATAGAGAGTAAGTTCTTCCTGCATATTTGTATCAACAACATACACTCTTATGTCAGTATCTCAGGGATCAAATGGAGACTGCTGCTTAATGAATGTATCAAGCTATTAACATGTCACATCCATCAGCGTTCTGTGAAAACGCACAGAACTTGACAAGCTACAAAAATACAACTTGCTGAAACTAGCGGTAATAAGAACTACTTTGGAGAGGTGGAAAAATTGTAAGAAAAATAGCATGCCTTTTACGGAGTCAGAAATCCAAAACAATAGCCGCTTCCATTCTAGTCAAAGGCACATATCACTGTCCAAAGTTTAAAACACACATGGGAGGAGGATTTCTCCAGCTGCTGTTCCCATACAGTGCTGTGGGTGTGACAGGAGCAGTGAACTGAAGTAAGTCAAGTGTCAGCAGCACAGCCTGGAGAAGCCTTGTGAGCATAGTTTTTCATCTGCAGATCTGCGTTCAGTAATCCTGCGAGATAAATACTCCCTGCTCCTTCCCACTGTTTCCCTCTTGCATCTATTGGTATGTTTGTGCAACTGCACAGTGAGCTGGTTTGGAAACTGATTGCACATAAAACTAACAAACTCAAGAAAGATTATTTGTTGGGTTTCTTTGGTTTTAAATCTGGT
>JAOWBP010004700.1:13403781-13418421 GCA_028571105.1 Tragopan temminckii | reverse complement strand
TGTCAGGGGGAAGTTCTTTACAGAGAGAGTGGTGAGGTGCTGGAACAGGCTGCCCAGAGAGGCTGTGGATGCCCTGTTCCTGGAGGTGTTCAAGGCCAGATTGGATGGGGCCCAGGGCAGCCTGGTGTGGTATTAACTGGGGAGGTTGGTGGCCCTGCATGTGGCAGGGGGGTTGGAGATGCATGATCCTTGTGGTCCTTTCCAACCCTGGCCATTCTGTGATTCTGTGAAATTAGGATTATTATATTTGGTATTTTAAAAATGACTTCTTATGATCGGCAGTGGTGCTGTTGAAGATGTAGTTGGGATCTAAAAGCCTGTACGCTTTCCTCCATCAGCATGAAGAAATACTGGGAATAATTTAAGTAGAATTGTATTCCTCAACCTCTGCTGAAGCTTGTATCCTTATTCAGCAACAAGCATGAGGACAGTAGAGGCTACGGAAGCATCTTCCAGCTGTATATATCTGACCAGCAACAGAAAGAGGTTGCAGCTGTCGGGGGGGCAAGGACTATCATGCATACTGTGGGGTATGCATTACTAGTGCTGTGTAGTCTGATCAGAAAGATCATTGGCTTCTTCTGAACTGATGACAAAAAAGGGCACTGATCTGGCAAAATGAGCATGAGAGCTTCTGGACTTTTCTTGAAACTTGTAATCTACCACGTGTGCATTTTCACTGGACACTGCCTGCCTTCAGCAGATGCCACAAAGGTGTAAGATGCACTTCTTTTGTTAAGGAAGTAGTGTGAAGAAACTCTTGGAGAAGCGTGTCCTTGCAGAGATGCGAGTGAGCTTTTCCTATGCTCTGTGAACTGGCTGGTTGCCATAGAGTCCTGGTTTGCAAGCCATATGGCCCTAATAATTTGGTGCTGTGCCTGAGTTAATAAGATTTGCTTCTCAGCCATAGGAAAATAGGGCCATGTATTGAAACATTAGTGATAATCCTCTAAGAAGCTGATTATTAGCAGCAGCTGGACAAATGGTTTGCTATAAGGTAATGACAGTCTCATAGCATAGCATACACTTAGACAGAATATAATTCATTAATTAGTAAAAAGATAAAGATGTCTTTATTTCTAAAAAAAATGCGTTGATAAAGACAAAACTCTACACTGCTATTAAGACTCTGTACTGTGTCTGTGAATTCTTCGATTTCATGAAGTACTTGAGAAGATTTGCTGCTTGTGTTCCAGTACTAGATGTTGCTAACAAACTTCAAGTACATATTGTGTGTCTTGTTAGATAAACCAGAAATACTGTCAAAGTTTTCAGAAGTGAGCATATGTAATACACTTCAGTGTGGATTATCTCCTTAGCTTTAGCACTGTCTTCTGAAATTCTTTGACTATTATTTAGTGCACTGATCTGGAGCATTTATAGAAATTCAGTAGTAGAGCAGATATAAAGAAAAGAGGCATTATATCATACAATAATAAGCTAAAGAACATATATACCTCTGTGCATACGTGTGCTTTTGCTTTATTGTGATTGTCTTGTATTTTTAATTAATTAATTAAACTAATTGCGAATCAGCTGTTTCTTCCATTATCACAGTATTCATACAGATATCCGATGCATCAGTTTCTATTTTGGAGTGTGTCATCCTCCGTTATATCTGCAGCTGGGTATGCCAATATCTTTAATCGTAGAATTTTAATCCCAGGTACGGCATTTCTGGGTTTTGTCTTTGACAACCATCTCTGCGCCCCAAGGCTCTGATAGCAATAGGTGTACGTAAGAAAGGACAGTTTTCAGTTTGTATGTTTTGACAACTGATGGTTTGTACACCCAGCAAAAGCATGCTGCTTATATTGGAATATCTTGTATACTTTGCATACCTAGATAAATGTGTAATACTTGTGTCCAGTTTGAATTATCTTGCACTTTCTGGTCTGATCCAGGATTTGATTTGAAGTCTCCATTCAAGTAATAGTAAGTGATAGTAAAAATAGTAAAAAATGTAAAATAATAATAAAAATATAAAATATAAAAGCAACAGTAGCAAATACAATAGAAATCTTCTACTGAGCTTTTTCTTTTGTCTGTTTTGGTGTGTCAGTGCTGGCCAAAATAAGGTTTTATTTTTCCATAGGTGAGAGACCTCTCCATTGCTTACTTCCTGGTGGGATTAACATATCTGTATGTTGGAGTAATAATTTTTGCATCTTTTCCTTCTCCACCACTATCCAAAGAATGTATTGAACAGGTAAGATGTTTTACTGCACTACATAGTCATCCTTGACCTTTAATTAAGTTATTAAAAGAAATTGCTTCTGCTGCTTGCTTCATGATTCACCCTGGCAGACACATCTGTTCTTCACTCTGGTCAGTTGGCTGATGTTTCATGGGCACTACCACAAGCAGATGAGTAATGCTTTTGTTATCTCATTAGCATTCATGTCTCGTTGCCAGTAGTTGTCTAAAAACAAACATTAAATAAATCCTCTGTGAAAGTGAAGACCAAAAGGAGCAATGCAGACTTGAATTTTTAGTTTATTTATTTCTGAAAAGTATCATGTTTACATTTAATTGTGCGTGCAGTGACAAGTCCTGCTCACTTGGGCTGGTTTCAAGTACTCTAAACAAAAACAAAGAAAACAACCACCCCAAAACATAAAAGGAAATGCAAGCGCATTCACACCTGTCCTTGCTATGGATAGGTTTGCATTACAGCACTGTGCTAGGCCTTCCCAGCAGAGTTCTTCAGATAACACATAGCACTGCTGTAAAGGCTATTAAACTCTTCTCTGCCTATAGGCAAGGATGATTCTCACACCCTTGACTAGTTCAAAGATAGGAATTGTAAATTGGCGATGTGTTTTATGCAAAGTGATCCACATTGCCTGCATAGTAGGTAGCAATGAAGCAGCTTTTAAAGGCTTCCTCTGACTGTAGGTTAGTTAGAACTGGCATTACTGCTTAACCAGGAAATGATATTTTTAAAAAACATTTGTAGTAACTTAATGGGATAAAATCCATAGTTAATAGATGACAACAGTTTTTCTTATAGTTTATTTTCTGTAGATACTATAGATACTAGATACTATAAAGATACTTACATATTTCCATGTAATCTAAGTCTTATACTATTCTGGTTTTCAGGTGTTTGCAATGTTTTCTGTTTATGATAATGATCCAATTTTACTGAATAAATACTTTTTTTCACTCCTTAGATATGATACAACAAGTAATAGGGGCACATGAATTCATTTGTCTGAGAAGTCAGCTAGCTGCTCCATAGGCTAGGTTATTTTTGAATACCGAGGGTAGAAAATATTTTTTAACATTGAAACTGACATAATCTCTTTAATATTAAAAAAATAGGAGTCATTTGGTTACATAACAATTTCAAAGGGGAAAAAGAGTATTTCGTGTTACAGGGTTGATCTAGCATTTAGATTTGCTTGGCTTTTACGATCTTCTTTCTTGAACACAGCTATTAAAATCAGCACATAAATGTAATTGAGACATCATTGGTAAATGTAACATTATCCCTCTGTTTAGAATTTTCTAGATAACTTTCCCAGCAACGACATCATGTCTTTTATTGCAAGAATATTTCTGCTGTTCCAGATGATTACTGTATACCCACTGTTGGGCTATCTGGCACGGGTCCAGGTATTAAGACAGGTTTTTGGAAATGCTTACCCAAGGTAAGAAGACTGTCCTTTGACAAGAGCTTGGCATACTGTGCTTAACTAGCCTCTTGTATACAGTCAGAAAGTTGGCTGGGCTTTCAGGAGTTTCCTTTGGTGCATTAGTACATTTCAAAAGCTAATTCAAAGTGTTTGCAGAGACAAAGGTTGAATAGGCATGCAAAGGAAACTCTGGCCTGCAGACCAGGACTGCTACAGCTTGACAGAGCAGAATGGGAGGGAGCCGCGTCTTTTGTTTCAGCTCTTCATTTTGTCATTTTTTAACACAGTTCCTTTGTCATGAATTTATATAGCAAAAAGTTGTTGTGCAGTAAAAAAATTTTCAGTTCAGAAAAATTTTACAGAAAAATTAGACCATTAATTTAAAGTGGTCTTTAAGTTTTGAAGGCATGTATCTGCATATTAACCTTTCAAGGTTGAGTATGCATTTTGATTGTACACAGCTAGTAATCACCCATCTGTTTTTAAACAGAGCTAATAGCTAACTGAGTTGTTAGCTATGTTATCTTGACTGCTGTTATGCTTATAAAAATAGCTTTTCAGATGCTAATTTCAGAGATGAGCCACACCCTTGCATTTGTACCTTGCCTGAACACCAGGGAAGAGCTGACCCAGAACTCAATTTCAGTTTTGTTTGTTTGTTGTTGTTTTGTTGTTGCTGTTGTTTTAAATAAAACCTAGGACATTTATATTTGGAATATCATCTGAATTTGTCACAGCTGAGAAGTTGGTATTTATCTCTGAGTTTCTTATTTTATGCTGTGAATTACTGTTGATGGAGGGGAGGAATAAATATCACAGGAAGCCATGTGTATTTCCTCTGTGGCATCAGCAGTAGCATACAGGTCTGGGAAGACATTGTTGAAAGTTTCAGGTTTCTTCTGGGTCCTAAAATAGGTATGGAAAGGTCTGGAAACTGGATGTCTAAATTAGGACATGAAATAAATGCCTGCTTTTTTTGATGCTAAATTGTACTCAGTTCAAAGTAGAGGAGATTTTTAGGAACTGCTGCAAGCTACTATTGGAAACAAGGCCATTGATTTAAGTGCTAAACATGGATTTCACAGCCGTTGGGAAATAGCTGTATGCTTAGTATTACGTAAATCTGCCTCTTCCCATCTCTTCTCCCAAGTCACTCCCTGAATGGTTCTCATTTCCCTTCTGGCCTCTCCTAAAAATCTTCATTCAAGTCTCTGCTCGGGTTAGCTCAAGCTTGCTGTTTTTAAGCTTTTGTGGTATGACGAATGTGATAATGCACATTCTTTGTTCTTGTCTCTGGGATGTCCTGTGGGTAGCTTTGGTCTCTTTCTTGTTTTTTTTTAAAGTCCTTACAGGGAGAGGTATTTAACATTTCTGAGAAGTCAGAAATCATTTCTAGAAAGCCGCTTGTTCTCTTGTTCACCCGTGGAGGCAATTCTGTACATAGTACATTCTGACTATACGTGTTGGAGGCAATTCTGTACATAGTACATTCTGACTATACGTGTTTCTCTTTGGTATCCCAGGTATCTCACATGTTGCTCAAATGTCTCTCAATTGATATCCAGGCTCCAGCTTCTGTATGTTTATAGCTTTGTTTTCCTGTGCAGTGGGGACTAACTGAAGAATGGTAGTGAGCATGCGACGTCTTTCTAGGATTACGGTAGAAGACCCATGGTCTGCTTGTGAAATACCTCTTGAGGACTGGTTTTCACCAGCAACCTAAGCTGATCTTTTGTTACCACTGTTCTCTTATTACCTTTCTAGGGAAGAATTTCAGTATTCTGGGTTTTTCAACCACCAACTACTCTGGAAAAATTAGAACTGTGGTCCTGATGTTGAGAGAGCCTGTGAATGCAATGCTCTTGCTATCACCACCTTACCAACGAAATTCTACTGTGTTAATTCCAGAGCTGTTTGGGCTTCTGTATCATAGAATCACCAACACTGAAAAAAAAACTTCCAAGATTATCCAATCCAACCATCCACCTAATACCAATATTTCCCCACTAAGCTACCCCTCAGTACAACATCTAAATGCTCCTTGAACACCTCCAGGGATGGTGACTCCACCACTTCCCTGGACAGCCTATTCCAGTGCCTCACCACTCTTTTGGAGAAGAAATTTTTCTGTTTTTGCTAAAATTCCATGTTACTGCTTCCATTTGGTAGGTGTTTTCATGCTCCTGTGATCTCCTTAATGTTCTGTTATGCTGAGAGAACTGTATTTAAAAAGAGGTATGCGAGAGACAATTTATGGGGACACATTTTGAAAAGATAGAGATGGTAGCTCTTACTGATGTTAAACTGATATCTCACTGTAAATCCTGTTGATCCACTCTGAAGAACTTAGCTGGAAGTACTAAGTTGTATGCTTTTCTGTAGGAAAATGATTAATTATGTGTACTTGGCTTTTATCAAAATTTTCAATGTCAGTGGCTAACAGTTCCCAGGCAAAAAAAGAAGACTAATCTGTCTTCTGAAATACAAACTTTAACTCTTAGGTGTGCATCCAGGGTGTGTGTATGGAGGGGAATATTCACAGTCACTTGACTGGTGAAAATTTGTTTGTAACTAAGGAATCAGAAGGATGAAGCAAAAGAAAAAGACTGGAGCAGATGGGGTTCTCCACCATTTGTCTAGAAGGATTTGATACAAATTAAAACCACAAAAATCTTGGGGTTTTGAGTCTAATTCTGTTTGTTTATCTGATTTTTTTCTGCCTTTTCCTGATTTATTTTCAGGCTGTAGAAATAGAGTTTAGGTGTGTTCCTTGATGGTATATCCATCCACATGTATATAGAACACATCTATCAGCGTGCCAAATTCATATTGGTGGTGCATTTGAAGATCTGTGTTGGCCACCTAGCCTCTACTTAACTCCGCTGTGATTCAATATGCCTAATTAGATGTATTTCCATAGTTACATCCTTCCTATATTAAATTTCCTTTGCAGCTGACGGAATGTAATAAATTTACATTGTCTGTAATTGTCCTGTTTGTCTCAAAAAAACATTTTTTGGTCAGAAGGGACCTCAAGAGATCATTGAGTCAAGCCCCTCTGCTAAAGCAGGTTCCCTACAGTAGGTCGCGCAGTTAGGTGTCCTCCAACAGTAAGCTTGTGGTGCTGGTTTCTGAGAGCTCAACTAGTCTAAATTCTGCCTTTTGAAAAAGAATCATCCTTATCTTTGGAGAGCTAAAATGCACATTGACTCTAAATTGAAGGATTCTCCTTGTCTAACAGTTTCAGACACCTGTGCCATTGTCTGTCTTAAACACATATGTAGACGTGCTGGACGCAGTGGTCTTATGACAGGCACCATCACAAAGCCTGGAGCCTTCCTGTGCTTCCCACAAAAGATTTAATGATAATAGAACACATCCTAGTTTCATCTTCTATTGAGGAAAGAGTACATTAGTGTAAAGACCACAACACAGAAAGGGACATACTGGGACAAAATCCAAGAAAATCTTTCTTCTCTCTCTTGTGTTGTAAAAGAGGGCCAAAATGCTGTGTTTTGGGAAATTACTTTCTTTTCTAAAGCAAGACATATTTGCAATGACATCATTTAATGAGTGACTTATGGCCAGAGGCATGTGGTTTATCTGCTGCCTCTGATGTGATTCTGGATCTTCTTGCATGTATAGAAAGCTAATTTTTTCTAGTATTACTGTTGGCTTGTGGCTACGGTGATAGTTGTGACAGAGAATTCCCTTAATTAATTATATGCCGTACATAAAATACTTTGTACAGTCATCAGTTTTTAGAGTTTCATTTTAAAATCTTCCTTGCTCTGAGAGGTTAAATAAACTGGTGGACAGAAATCCCTTGGCTTTCGTGAAAGATTGTCCTCCCCTTACTCCATGGCAGCCCAGCAGACCTGCCAGTTCTCCGACAGATGTGTGTCTTCTGATGCAATGAAGTACATTTCTGCTCTTTGCATGCACGTTTAGCTATCTGCTCCTCATCTCGTTTTTGCTTTGCATCTAAACAGCAGTAATTCAGTCTTTTGACTGGTGTCACTTGGGCGAGACTTCTGGGAAGAAAATTCAGTTTTAGATACAGTAACCTTTTAAAAATCTTTACTTACAGTAATGTTGTTTTGATTTCCTTACTATTCAAATGTGTGTGTTCATGTTGTGACTGCACACTGATTGCAGCATTTCTAATTTCTTTGCTTCTGACCTGTCAAGATTTTTAACCAGTTTCTTCTTTAGTTTATTTAATATTCTCTGCCCTGGGGTTTGTCTTCACACTTGCTGGTGTAATTCTTACTTTAAGGATGCTGAAGTTAGTGAAATACATATGGCCATTATTCACAAGGTTAACTGCAGCCACCGCTTCCCCAGGGGAGGACTCGATGCAGCGTATCTACTGAATGCTTTTTTCCCTATGGATCTAAAAAAGCCAGAAGTGATGTGGTTATGCTGCCAAAAATTACTGCTTTTCTGACTGCCTTGTGCAACATGTGGTGACCATTAAGTGTACAGCAAGCTACTGGTTAACTAAGCTGCACCATGAAAACATAATGCCTATGGGGAGTGCTTGTCCTGGCTGGTGTGCACCTGCATAAAACTTGGAATGTTATTTATAAAAATGTACCATCTGAAATAATACAGTTGCTGGTAGCTGTAGCTGTAGATGTCAGATCCTTTCTTATTCAGAAGGATTGTTTTCTCAGAATTTAAGAATGTGACTTCCTCCTTTCTGAAAGGTGAGATAACCTGTGAGTATCTGTACAGTTAGAAAAACCCAAACATGCAGGTGTGGAGGAGCTGTTTTGTTGCAATTTAAATACACGGTCCATTCTATTGGAGAACTGGAAACATGGTCTAATTTGAGCTGTTATTGAAATGGTAGAAAGAGGTGCAGAAGTGTTCCAAGGTGAAATAGTGTCACCTTTTCCCTTAAAGTGAATGGATTAAAATCCTTTTCAGGCTTTTTGTTACTTTTCTTGAAGTTCTGCTTAATTGTGACAGCAAAAACTGGAAAACAGTTCTCTGTAAGCACTGCCTTGCTTTGGAGCATTTTCAGACAATTGTTTTCACTTGAGTAAAAACACATCCTTCCTTGCCCTGATGTTTTTTCCCAGATGAAGAACTGGAGTCGTACTTCATTTCACAGCACACATGCGCACACACACACCTGTACACACATGCATTTGCCTTTGAAGTTGTAAGAAGCTTGAATTAATTTTTAAAAAAGCAACAACTCTGAACTACAAAATCATTTCTGTTGTAAAGCATGTCGAAATGAAATGTTCCCAACTTTTTTCTGCAAAAATATTCTGTACCAACCCAAATTTGGAAAACATTTTGTAGTTGTGAAGCCTCCACTCTGTTTAATCTTGCCTGCTGAAAGTTTGTCTCAGCAAAAAAAGGAAGGAAAGAATTGCCACCATTTTCTGTGTTCATAAATTTTGGCTTCATTTGTGTTATCTCATGTTGAGATTTGCAATCTGCCATGTGTGTGAGGTGAGAGAAAATGTTAACAAAAAGTTTTGTGTACTGTGTGGTTAATTAGATTTTTTTTTAAGGAGTATTAGAGAAACAGTAGATGTTTGGCCCATCTTTTATTCATAGTCCGATTCTAGGGGGGTGACCCTTGGGGTTTTACCAGGTTTATATGGGACGATGTTTCTCGTAAGATGTCAGCTGCTGTGTTCCCACTGCTGTCTTCAGTCTTTGCAGTCTACCTCTCATGCACCACTGTTAGAATGCCAAGCACAGAGTTAAGGATGTTATTTCTGTCTATTTTTAGATCATTTTTTATGGGCAAATCTTAGAAATAGTGTGTATCTTCAATTATGTCTTTGCGTGTGAACTACCACAGTTCCCCTACACTTGAACGAGTCCCCTCTACCGCTTCAACCTTTCCTCCAAACCTGGAAGCTAGCAGCCAGCCTTTCAGCCATGAGAGTGGTGGCTTTTACTGTTTCAGCTGTAGCCCACTTGAAAGGATTGTTCATTAGTGACTTCCTATGTAACACAGATACGTTCTACGTTTAAAATAATCAGCATCAGCTTACGGGTTTTGATTATTTTAAGAAATCAAAGCATTCTGAATCAATAAAAACTGAATCTATGCTTCCTGTGTGCAAATTCTTCTTTCCCTTCATAGAAACAGCTGTGTGACCAAAATATCCCAGTGTTTTTTCTTATATTTCCTGACTTTACCTTCTGCTGAAATATGCCAACATTTTATATTCTCCGAAGAAAAGTGATATTCTCCCGAGTGTTAGCTGTGTGCATAATGCCTGCGCTAAGTTAGTCTCAGGCATTAAAAACTGCTTGTGGAGAACAGGAAGCCTCCAGGTTTTTTCATCCTTATTGCATAAAGGAAAGCAACAGGAAATTATTTGTAAAACCAAAATCAATTTTAAAAAATCTAGTATAAGCAGTATGCATGCCCGATATTAAATTAGGTCCAACATCTCAAACGTTTGTTTTGCATCAAAATATATTAAAGGTCAAGTATTAAGCTTGTTTGCTTGTAGTCTGTGTAATGTTTTCCTTTCAGTGATGTATCTCTGTTCTTGGTTTCCATAGCTCACTCTGAGCAGTCCAGATCATTCTCTGAGCAAGCTAATTCTTTCTTGTGGATTTCTTCAGTATTTGAATATCCATCTGAAATACTTGAATGCTGACTACCACGTATGATGCTTTCAGAAGAATTGCCAGATTACATATACTTACTCCTTAAGAGTATTTGAAGTGAAAACACTAGATATTTAGAGTTTGGTGTTCAGAATTGTCAGTAAATGTTATATTTACTGTGAAATTAATTAGCTTTAATAGTATGAGTCATGCTTGAATTGAAATACCATCCATGTACCAGTTAAATATTAGTTTAAATTAAAGGTAATGGTGTTTTGTAATAAATACAGTGTTGATTTTAATACCTTTCTTCTCACTTTCCTGTAGTGTTTTCCATGTGCTTGCTCTGAACATAGCAATTGTAGGAGCTGGAGTAGCAATGGCAAGATTTTATCCGAATATCGGAGGTATCATAAGGTAAGCGTTGCTTTGCACATTAAACTTGCCTATGGTGTTAGTGTGTTTATGTCTCAATTTTGTAAAAGAACAATAAGAGTGTAAGGAATTGTAACTTTATATTTTGTGGACTTAGGCTTTTGTAAGTTGTGCAGAGCAAATTTAAGTACAAGCAATCTGCATCTGCTCTTTAAAAGTTCTGACAAGCAATTGTCCATAATTGTACCTTTACATCTGTGGTGACTGAGATGATTCCCCAAGTTTCACTAGAGCTATACCTGGTCACATGTAACTATCCACATGAAAGAATATTATGTCAGCATAAAAGTTCCTTGCTTATTGTGTGATGTCTCTCAGTTTTTATGTTAAGACTGTTTGAAGCTAATTTGAAAGTCTATGATAAAAATCCAATAATGCAAGTAACTTAAAAGGGAAAAGTAACCTAAAAATTGTATTTCTAAATTGCATCTTAGATTTACTGTGTTAAACACATGGGATTTCTGTAATTCTCCTATGAGAAAAGGCTGAGAGCTGGGCTTGTTCATTCTGGAGTGGAGAACGCTGCAGGGAGGCCTCATTGTTACCTTCTGGTACTTAAAGGGAGCTGATAAACAGGAGGGAGAACAACTTCTACATGGTCTGATAGTGACAGGAGAAGGGAGAACAGCTTTAAAATAGAAGAGGAGAAATGTAGGCTAGGAAATTCTTTACTCATACTGTGATGAGATGCTGGCACAGCTGCCCAGAGAAGCTCTGGGTGCCCCATCGTTGGAGGTGCTTAAGGCCAGGTTGGATGGGGCACTGGGCAGCCTGAGCTGGTGGAGGCAGCCCTGCCCATGTCAGGAGCTGAGGCTGGGGTGGATTTAAGGTCCTTTCCAACCCAAACCATTTTATGATCCCATATACGTAATCATTTTCATTCATTCCTAGTTTGTATTTTTCCTACAGCAACCAGGAGAGGGAGATGTTTAAAAATATAGAAATTTGCAGTTATAAATCTAGAATGACAGGCTTAGGTTGGTTAGTGTAGCAGAATGACTTACTTTTGCTCAATAGCTGACCTTTTTTCCATTTCCTTTTCTTTTGTTATTATTTCTCATTTTAGTGAAAACATTCTGATTCCAGTGACAGAAACAGTTTACTTATTAACTGAAAATAAATATAATGTAATACACGTCTCTGTTTGCAAACTGATCTTGACTTCTGCTGACGCATTCACTGTGCATGGCAGTTAAGCATTTGGAATTGTGTATTTCCAGCTGATAAATTTTCTATGCACAATCTAAAATATATTTACAAGTTTTGTTATGCAGGCTTATTTTATGAAGCCATATTTCCACTGTCTAAAGGGCATGATCAAATCTTTGAAATAAAATATGGTGCTAGTTAATAATTTACATTTGGCTGCACTATAGCTTAATAGGTGGAAATTCACAGCGAGGGAAAATAATGAAAAAGGTTTGATAAGCAAGAGAATGGTTAGAAAAAGTTAGATGTTTCAGTTGCTGTGGTTGGTTGTGCTTCCAGAAGGGCATTTTGATCTTTTTGGGTTTGGAGAATAGCCTTTTTGAATCTCATTAAATTATTTAAAATAGAAGTTACAAATTCAAGAGCAGTTCTATACTTATGTGCTTTAACATGCATTCTCAGATGGCTGGGAATCAATGAGATTTGCAGTTCTGTAAATAAGAGATGCTTAAAAAAGTATGCGCTGTTGGTATTTTACTTGTATTTCCCCGAAGAAAGTAAAAACATCGATAGTGAGTCCAGTTCATCCCCAGAATCATGTGGGAATGTGGCTGAAACATCAGAGGTATGTCAAAGAGAAGGTAGAGAGAGTTAGGGGACTGAAAGAGACGTCATGAAATGCCAGTGCAGGACAACAATGAACCAAAATCAGTGTTTAGTGACTGCAAGTAGCCATTGTTTGGTCAGACTGTTCACTAGTTTGAGTGAAAAAAAAAATGACAGGAAAAATTAAGAGTTAACACAAAGCATTTTGTTCTCTCCCCCCGCCTCCCCCTTTTTTTTTTTTCTTTTCCCCTTCTCTCCTCTCTTTCTTCAGATACTCTGGAGCAACGTGTGGTCTGGCCTTTGTGTTTGTGTATCCATCGCTCATCTACGTGATCTCCTTGCATCGTGCTGGGCAGCTGACGTGGCCAGCATTGATCATTCACATCTTTATAATCCTCCTTGGACTGGCTAATCTGATTGCACAATTCCTATTATGAAAACCCCCTTCTTCCTGTGGCTGTCACAAGTGATACTGTGACATTTGGCCGTAGCCTTGAGCAACATTATCACACATGATAATGCAATCTTCTTGAGAAAAGCTGCACCTTTGAAATAAATTCAAAACACATCTTACAGGCGCTTGAAAGAAAACCTGTTTTGTTCCACTAAAAACACAATTTTGAGATAAGTGAAATAGTTCAAATATGATTGGGGTAGTTCTGTTGTTGTACATCAAGGGTTAATGAAGCTCCGATAATTTTTTAGAGCTAATTTCTCAAAACACTCAGCTTTCAACCTTAAGCTGTAGAACTCCTCTTTCTTCTGAAAGGGCTGTCCTTACCTTTAATCTGAACATGCTTCTATGGTATTGTTCACTAGCTGTATGAAATGTTTTGTTGCAATTGTTTTACTGTTTTGTTTGGAAAATGAAGAAATCATTTTCTTCCCCCTTTTTTTTTTTTTAAAGTTAATTTATAGTCGTTTGGGTCAAAACGCGCTCTTAATTTTGAATATGCTATTAAATTGTTTTGGCAACATTCTTCCTGTAAAAAATTCCAACTACAAGAAAGAATAAACTCATATCCCAGTGTTTTATTCAGAACCAATATGTACACAAGCTATTTGTGATCTTAAAATGAAAAACATCAGGGGGTTGAAAAAAAAAAATAGAACAAGACTCAATTAAAATCAGAATTCCAGGCTTGACCTCACTTCAACTCTTTTAACTAAGTGAAGTTGTCTTGTCAGGAGTTATGATGTAGTTCTGTGTTCAAGATGCTTTGCAGGCTTGGTTTGTACTCCCTTGTAGGATCTTAATCTAGTGATCTCTAACTGTGCCCTTCAGCAACACTCATTGCTATAAGTATTTCAGACCTGAACAGAGACATTACAAGCAAAGCTAGCATACTTTCATGTTGTGCATTAAAGGAAGTAATTCCTGTTTTAGCTGATTCTTAAGAGAAACTGGAAGAATATGGGAAAGGTGGTGGTGTTTCATTGTTCTTATTACTATTGATTTTGTTTTGTTTTTAACTTCTTGTTTACCAGCCAAGAGAGTGTGCATGTGTATGTACACCACTTCCTTTACCTGAGAGTCTGAGCCCTAACCTAAAGTATGTGTTTACAGCATTACCTAGGTAATCTGCCATATTTTGCTATGGAATAATTTTGTGAATATTTTTTGTGTGAGTTTTTGTAGTGGTGATGCAAATCCATTTGTCTAACATAGACTTTTTAAACTTTGCAGAGGACACTGTCTTCCATAAGTGTCCTTTGCTTTGTATGAAATACATATAATCATTTCAGATTCTCTTCTTTTTGTCTGTTGAAACTTTTTGTGCCTTTAAATCAAAATTGAAGAGTACACTCACCATCTGTTCTGTACTGAAATTATTTACACCATC
Organism: Tragopan temminckii; assembly: GCA_028571105.1. Taxonomy (NCBI): domain Eukaryota; kingdom Metazoa; phylum Chordata; class Aves; order Galliformes; family Phasianidae; genus Tragopan; species Tragopan temminckii. The sequence goes on along the minus strand of JAOWBP010004700.1, from coordinate 13,404,152 downwards.
CTGGTTATCTTCCTTCTGTATTATTGTTGTCCAGTGCATGATTTCCCTACTGCCTATGGCCTATCAGTCCAGCCTTTTCCCTGCCTCACAGTGAGTACATCTGATGCTGCTGACACCATTAGTGCTGGCCTGCGCATTTGCTCTGCAGGAACTGGGTCTGACCCCTTCCATAAAATTTCAGTTAAGCTTCTTACTTGAATGTCTGTGCAGTCATCACTGTATGTAACTTGGTGGTGTCTTTCTTCAATGTTCTCAGTAGTCTATTTCACAAATTAAACCTTCTTCTTTTTTTTTTCCTATCCAACAAACGTCCCCTTCCTTCTGACTAATTTTGCACATTTACAGTTCCTCAACATTAATGATGCTAAACC